>VZTY01006135.1:354743-394924 GCA_013400935.1 Turnix velox
AATTCAGCAATTGGGAATTAATTTTTTTTTCATATCACCTTCAAAATAAATTATTTCATCTTAAAGTGCTGGCACTTGTGATTATACCTGGAGTACAGGTTCCTGCATCAGCTTTAAACAAATGGTTTGATGTCAAGCTCAGTGCAAGGAGCCCCTGACTTTGCAGCCAGCCCACAATGAGTTCTGCAACAGCACAACTGCTGTGAGCATCAGGTTGGACACTTCAAAGCTATGTCAAGGGCTGAATTACAGATGCCACTGTGACCTCTAATTCAGCTAGAAAGTATTTCTAATGTTTTTCCCCCCCTAAGAGAGTGCTTTCCCTCTACTCAGTCCTGCAATACTCACATATCTCCCAGTAGCTATTGCAGAAGTTAGAATTTTTCAAACAGAACCCTGTTTGTGAATGTTAATTAGTTAAACACTCGTTAGCCCAGGATGGAGAGTCACCTAAATCTGGAGTTGTAACAATGCAGACCTTGGTGCATCCTCCTCTATACACAGCTTCAATGTAATTCAGAGAGTGCAAACAAATTAAAAGAGAATGTGTTGCTTGCATCTAGTTTTAATGTTGAAAGCACAAAGGAAGAGCACAGGGCACCTTGCTCATATGGGAAACAGTTTGTTTTAAAGGGCTATTAAAGAGTTGAAGATAAAAAGGATTTTTACAAGTTCAGACTGATAGACACAATCACAAATACATCTCCACATCTGCTCCATTTTCACAACTGAATTAAGGAACATTTTCCCCCCAATGAGTTTAATTAACTTTAAGAACAAGCTAAATTAGTTTAAAAGGCAATTAAAATGCAAGCGTATAAATTGTAATTAAAACTGCATGCTGTTTGTAGATATTTTTTCCTAAATATTTAAAGAAGATATTTTCCAAATGAAAAAACATAAGTTCTGCAGTCAGTGAATAATGCAGCACAGAAAAACATGAAGAGCTTTTCTTACGTGGAATTGTATAAAAAAATATAATTTGTTAGAAATTAGTATTACAGAATATTATGTCAGTGTCCCACTAAAAAATAATGGTAATTTGCCTCACAGATGTGGTTTTGTCTTATGGTGCTCTGAGGTTAGTTCTGCTATTCTATTGGTTGTGAAATGATCATATTTATTGGAAGGGGTTGTGTGTGTCCTGCTCAGCTCCTCCTGAACTTTCATTCTTGCTGCACGTGGTCAGCTTTTCTCAATGGGCTTTTTTCTTTGACTTCATCTTCTTTCCCTCCAGCCATATTCGTTATCTGGAGTGGAAGCTTTCATTGCTGACCTCCTCAAAACTGTACATCTGATACAACTGACTTTTAAGAGGTTCTTCTGCTCTCTCCTATTCCTTTGAGATGAGGTGAATGGAGCCCAGACTGGACCTGCCCTCTGAAGTGGGCATCACCCTTCTCTTTTGAGCTCTTCACCTCTCATATTCAAGTCTTCAGGATCTCTGACCACAGGAAAATCCCTTCACTTCCTCCTACACCCCTTCTCTTCCGCCCAAACAGTTTTTGGTGAGTTGATAATTGGCTCTCACTCCTGCTGGCAGCATTCCTGGGAAAACCAAGGTCTTTCTCGGTTGGTGGCATCGGGTACAACAGCCAGAAATTACTACTAGTGGCAAGAATAATGAGAGAGTGAGTAGGTATCTGACAGAACATGAATAATTGCATGAATAACCATTGTAAAAATACAACACTCTGGGGAATTATGAACATTTTCCTCAGATATCACATAACTTGGGGGGTTGTCTTTGAGTGAGTAATGGTGATCACATACTGTGGCAAAGTGAAAAACCATGCTACTTCTTCCCTTGCAGCTAAGTTTTGATCCTATTCAAAATGAAATTTCCTGTTGAATTTAGTGCAGATAGGATTAAAACATGAGAAAAAAAAAAAAGGCTCACAACATTGTTCTTCACCTGTAGCCCAAAGCAATGAACATACACACCTGATAAAGACTATATAAAATTGGTAAATTTTAAAATCTGTGACTGGATTCCAAGAATTGATAAGGTGACCTGAAATCTGGTTTTGTGTTTGATTTTTTGTTTGCACATGTGAAATGGAAAATATAATTATTCAATCTCACCTAAACCTAGAGAAGCTACTGAAATAGATTTCTGACTCCAATCAGCTCTATTCAGCCAAGACCACTTTGATGTCAGGATGTGATCTTTATTGAAAATTAAAACTTCAAGTTGTGAAAGCACACTTAAAATATCTGTCACAGTTCCCAATTTTTACAGCTTTGAGTGACAAAAGTACTTGAAAGTGTAGGAGTTCTGAAAGATTTGAGACAGTTTAAAAATCTGTCAGTTGTTAGCTTGCAAGAAGAAAGATACATGAATATAAAGAATAAGATAACAGCACAAAAGGGCTTTGTAACTGACAATGAAACAAAACTGCATATTTCATCAGAGATATGTTACAGTTTTAAATAAAAACGGATAGAAAATGAATGACTTGTTCTTCCTCTCTTCAAATTGGTGGATTTGAAGGGGTTAGCCTTGTTTCCAACTCAGAAGAAGCTTTCTTGTTTGTCTTATCTGATCAAAAAAGAGGAAAGAGAGCATTCAGGTGGAAAGTTGTCTACTGTGTATAAAATGAATAGCTGGAATTTTCAGCACAGCCCTTATTCATAGCAGGGATACTTCTTAAGAAGCTTATGAATTTCTGTTTTAATCCAACAGCCAATTTTCATTTGCAGCTATTTGTGAAATAAGGCAAGAATTGCACTGGAGAGGTGATTCAAAGAAATATTAAATATGCCAAAATAATTGCGGCTGCGCTCTGGTTGGAGTCACACCTGTGGTTTGTGGAACCCTTCAGCAGGAAGGATGCTGAATCTGGTCCATCTTTAAATAGAACCTATCACTCAGGGCACACACACACACGCACATACACACACAAATACACACACACCCCACTAGGAAGGAAAAGTCCTAATTGCATTAGTTTGTTGACAAGTAACAGGACACGTAAAGAGAATCAAGCACGTCTCAGCTGCTGTGCCCTGGGGAAAATCCAATGTAAATTCAAGAAATAATGAAGCAATGGCAACACTATTATTTATGCCTTGACAAAAGAGGAAAAGAGGTTTTGTGCTTTAGGGAAACACACTATTTACGATGGCATCAGAATGATATTTCTGCTCAATACCCAAATTTTTTACTTGCTGCATGTTTGGGCAGTAGTATTATTGATGGGGTAATTGATGTTTTGTGCAGTGTCAGATATTGGGTACTGTCCACAAGAGTTAAACTAACAGACTGAATCACTTGGAATGTTTTCTCTGCAAACAATGCATCTTAAAGAATTAATTACTGCAATGAAATTAACGATAACATATTGCTTCTCTTTATCATTATTAGCTTCAGGGAAAGAATTTGGAACATCTTCTGAGTTTGATATTGGAAAGTTTGCTGCCACTGAAACACTGTTTTCCTGTGTGTGGTTTACTGAAATAGCTGTTCTTTGCATTAAAATCAAGTTGTGCAGTCTAGGGAATAAAAAAAAAGGTGAAGAATTTTTCACAAAAATAGATGCATTAAATGTGATTGAATGTAATGCTTTTGCAACTTCAGCAGTACTTTGTTTCTTTTGCCCATTAATTACTTGGATCCCAGTTTATCTGTTTTACCTGAATCCTTTTACAAAGGACTTGGTTGGAAAGCAGGGAAGAAGCAGTGGGCCCATATTTCCAAGAGGGTGAAAATGTCAAATGTTCCAAAGTTGTCACCTCTAGTTGTCGGAATCTCTTTGCCTGGGGATTGGATTTATTTTTTATTAGGGACCTTTTTCACAGTGATCTTGTAATTGTGAAAATAGAAACGTCCCCTTGACCTTCATCTGACAGAGTGAAAGTTTTGACAAAGACCTCAGAAACGTGACATGAGGACACCTCTATAATAGTAAGCATGTATCCATTCATAATTGAGAGAAAACCTTCATTTATTCAGAGCCTTATTTAGAATCTCATTATCCTCTTCTAGCCTTTGATAATAGGGTCATGGGTTTCTAGAATACACTTTGAGTTTTAAAGTGAAATGCAAATTAACAGTGTGCTTTCTCTCACCATTTATGTGAACTTTATTCCTAGGAGCACACCAGAGCTTCCTAATGACTACAGCTCAGTGTCCAGGAAACTTTTCATCCTACACAAGGACAGAGTTGAACAAAAGGCCTAAATGAAAGTCATTTAGTGGAAACAATCCTATTGATTCCCATGAACTTCAGGAGGGTGATCTTAAATCATCACATTTATGTATGAAATTTGCTGTGTACATTCTGGAGAGAGACTCCTGGCAATAGAAGACAAATTGGCTCACTATCGTGGCTCTTTTTGTTGAATTAAAACCTTAGAGTGCCAATTATGTGTGAGAAGTACTTCCTCCTTTGAAAACCCTTCATTTATCAAGTTAAATAGTTTCTCAAAAATGAAAATAAATTTGCTTTTCATTGAGAAGCTTTGAGCTGAACTCAGTGAGACCTAAAGAAGAGCTTATGTCCACAGAAACCTGTGCATTTTTTTCCAGCTGTGTTGTTGGGGGATAAAGGGAGGTGATAAGAAATTTTATCACTCAAGACTTAGTTGAAGAGCAACCAGAATGTCAGACAGTGGGAAACTAGGAATCTCCATCTATTTAGCTCTTTGAAGAGTAGATTCTTGCAGTCTTCATGCACAGAGAGAAGATAATTTTTTACAGCAAACAACTCACTGATCCAGCATGTCAGGATCCAGGAGCTGGAAGCTGAACCTAGACAGATTCAGATTAGAAATAAGACATCCCATTTTAACAGGTAGGAGAAATTGCATCAGCTTCCCAAGAGAGATAGGTATTTAAGATAGGAAAGATGAATCACTCTCTGGAGATGTCTCTCTCTCTCTCCTTTGGCAGCTGAGAAATTCCACATAACCAGGGTAGATGCCTAGCTTCTAAATGGATAGGAAAGACAAATCTGAATTTATTTAATTGAGATAATATTCTGTGTATTTCCTTCTTGTATAGCAGTCATAGAAGATGCTACTATAGTTGTAATACTTTGAAATATTGCCCTGGAATATTTTGATGTTTTCAATAACTGGGGCAAATTCAGAAGGAATTCTATGTCCAAAACTGTTTCACTGCATCTGTGTAATGAAATGCATTCAGCTAGAAATGGGGATTGCAGTCCTTATGACTTTTAAACCACTCCTCAGCTTACCTCTAGAAGGGGGAGGATCAGATTTGCTAAATCAAATCTTCTGAATGGTATTTGCATGACTGATATCTAAAAGCATAAAATCAACAGAGAAAGAAGCATCAGTTATGCATTTAGTACTGATCTGCCAATGATAATAATGGTCACACAACTTTCAGAATGTGTACCATGGAGACACTGTTCATGCCTAAGAAATATATCTTAGCATGCCATTGGATTTTGTTTTGGTTTGTTTTTTTTTTTTTCCTTTTAATGTGTCTCTTCATTGCAAATGAGCAAATATATGAATATGAACAAGGGTGTAAACCTGAGGACAGGCTCTCACAGGGTTTGGATGGCAAGTAATTTTGTGTGAGACCAAAGTAGTTCCCTATTTGGCTCCTAAAGCAAGGAGGAAGTGCAATCATCCTCTATGCCAAGTAATTATTCTCTATTTGGCTGACTCAGATCACTCACATAAGTCAGAAAAAAATTTTAACCTTGCTCTCACACTACAGTGTTTCACATGACACAGTCATAAGACACAAAAACCATTTCTTTATCACAGAATCAGAGTCAGAAGGGATGTTCAAAGGCTGTCTACTCCATCCTCTTGCAGTAAGCAGGAACATCCTGCACTAGCTCATGTTCCTCACAGCCTCATCAAGCCTGGCCTTGGATTTCTCCTGGGATGGGGCCTCCACCACATCTCTGGGCAATTTTCAGGGGTTACAATCCACTTCCCTCTCTCACAGAGTGCTGAATTCATGACTGTTGCTTCTTTGGTCAGTTTTATGACAAGTTTATAGTCCAGTAATGGGAAAAATACCGTAGGAAATGGAAAATGTGTGTGTGTGACATTTTCTAATTTTAAAAGAATTGAAACTACAAATTTTGGCAGGTAACAAGCTTGTATTGCACATGTCTAAAGCCACTGAGAAAAATATAAGCCTTTCTACCACACCAAATGTCTAAACTAGAGAACAATGGGAAGAGAGGTACACATGCTACTAAGGGAAATTGAACAGGCTGGTCTCTAGGCTTGACTGGCTCCCTGTAGACAATAAATTTTTTATATTTATTATATCAGGATGCCAGGGAGGGGTCAGGGAGCAAACTAAAATTTTATTCACACATAAATGACAGAATATGAAACATTCTTATATGATTTCATACTTTTTTTACTATATAACCTTTCATAGAATCACAGAATAGTTTGGGTTGGAAGGGACCTCAAAGATCATTGAGTTCCAACCCCCCTGCCATAGGCAGGGACACCTCCCACTACTGCTCAGTGCCTTGTCCAGCCTGGTCTTGAACACCTCCAGGGATTGAGGGGGCATCCACAACCTCTCTGGGCAGCCTCTTCCAGTGTTTCACCACCCTCACCCTAAAGAATTTCTTTCTTATGTCGAGTCTAAATCTACCCCCCTCCAATTTACATCCATTGTTTGTAGTCCTCTCATCTGATAACATATTAAAAAGTCCTTCCCCTGCCTTTCTGTAGGACCCCCTCAGGTACTGATAAGTTACTATAAGGTCCCCTCTGAACCTTCTCTTCTCCAGGCTGAACAACCCCAACTCCTTCAGCCTGTCTTCATAGGGCAGTTGCTCCAACCCTTGGACCATCTTCGTGGCCTCCTCTGGATCCGCTCCAACAGCTCAATGTCCTTCCTGTGTTGAGGGCTCCAGAACTGGACACAGTAACTCCAGGTGGGGTCTCACCAGAGCCGAGTAGAGGGGCAAAATCACCTCTCTGGACCTGCTGGTCACACTCCTCTTGATGCAACCCAGGATTTGGTTGGCCTTCTTGGCTGCGAGTGCACACTGCTGGCTCATGTTGAGTTTGTCATCAACTGACACCCCCAAGTCTTTCTCTTCAGAGCTGCACTCAAGCCACTCTCCACCCAGCCTTTGATGTTCTTCACTTCATCACCTTTTGTGTCTGCTTCCCTGATGCTCCAGACTGCAAAGCTTAGACATATTCTGAGCCTCCCCTTGTCTGGATTCAGCAATCATAGAATAAAAATCATTAATGTGGACATTCTGGGCTAGATACTCTTCCAACAAAAATTGTCTCACAGGATGTTTAGATGATTGTGGTTGCATTTGTTTTCAAAGCAATTACAGTAAAGATTATTTTAAAATGATTAGCTGTTTGGACTCTTTAAACAAAGATGCCTGAAAATATCCCCCTCCTCAGAGAGCAATACTTCACAATGGTCTAAAAAAATGGAAAAATCTAAACCCAACAGTTTATTTTTGGTATTTAGGCCTGTGAAACTAAGAAGATATTCCTTATGAGCAATAATACATACTAAAATAAGTCTTCCAAATACTGTCAGTACTCAAAGTAGTGAAAGTATTATCTTACAGCCACTTAACTCACCTAGAAAATTCACAGTAGCTGGGTGGTTGGTGTGAGGCACAATTTGGAAATAGTTTATTTCCCTGTCATTTTGCAGTCATTGTGTTTGCATTGAAGGTCTGATTATTAAAGCTGAAGTAAAGGTTTCTTCCAGTCAGCTCCTGCCATCTCTGTGATGAGGACCTGAGATGGAAATGGTGATACTTCCATAGGGTGAAGTGACAGACACTTATAAGAAAGAAATTCTTTGCTGTGAGAGTGGTGAGACATTGGAAGAGGTTGCCCAGAGAGGCTGTGGATGTCTCCTCAATTCCTGGAGGTGTTTAAGGCCAGGCTGGACAAGGCACTGAGCAACTTGGTCTGGTGGGAGATGTCCCTGCCCATGGCAGGGGGTTTTGGAACTAGATGATCTTGAAGGTCCCTTCCAACTCAAACCAATCTATGATTCTCTGATTCCTCGAGCAATAATTCTCAGGATGGGAATGGCCAAAGCTTCTGTAAAAACTGCTGATGTATGTAACATAATCCTACATGGAAAAAATTGCATTTTGCTTTCTAAGGAAGAAAATATTTAATGAAAATTTATTAAAAGAGGCTTTCAAAGGACTGAACAAGGCACACATCACAGGGAACATCAAGATGTAATTACACACTTATAGAGAATTCTACCATGAAAAATGAGGGTTTGTTGGTTCTCCGTCTGAAAAATAAAAATCTCATATTGTGAAGCTTTCTGTGCACAATTGAGTGTAAGGAAGTATCAGCTCATTAACACCCCCAGCTACATGAACAGAGCTCTATCAGCTGTGTGAGTTTGAACAAAAGAATGATCAGCTGCCACCTTTCCTCAACTAGACAGTTAAAAATTTAACATTGGGTAAAATGAAAAAGTGAGATCAATTCCAGCAATTCTCTTGCTGAGCCACAGCAAAAGGATCCTTCACCCTGCCAAAGTACAGTCCTGCCTGTTGGACATTCAATAAGAAAGGCATCAATATTCAGGGGAGGGTCTGGGTAGAGATCTGAGCATGGCCATAAGGGTATTTGGGTGTTCTCCATCAGCTTGAGGAGGGTTATTCCAGGCAAATCCTGCCCTGCTGGTGAAGTGAGGGTGAAAGGTGTGCAGCAATGTCTGCTTTGGACTCATGCCAGCGTGGAGAACATGGAAGAAGAGAGGTTATCAGGGCAGAGAGGTCTCATTTTACTGCTGTTTAAAGAAAAGTAAATCTGCTCATGGTGAAAATGTGCTCTAGGGCTTTGCTTACCTGTCCAGTTCAGCAGAAAAGAAGAGCTTGCCCTCTAGCTGGCAAAGCAAGCTCTTCCATGGGCAAGTTCCAGGAGTAAAAGATTTTAAAGTTGCTTTCCTATTGTATTTTCTTGTGTAAATTGTCTTTTAGCTTTCCTGGTAGGGGAAAAAAGGCTCTCTGTGCTGCTTAATCCCTTAAAATACCAAAGCACAGCACCCAACAGGATCTAGCCCTTTACCTTCCTGCCTGCAAGTTTAGCCATCTGTGAAATTAGTATAATAGCATTGTTCTGCCTCACAGGGATATTGTGTGCCTGCTTGTTTCTAAAGTGATGCTCCAGGCATGTTTTCAAATTCTTTCTGTTTCCAAAGTGCTTTGTAGGCCTTGGACAAAAAAACAGGAGTGTTAACTTGGAGTGGCAAAGACAGGAGATTCCTGCACTGAGATGCGAGAGAGGAGGACGATGTGGGATGAGGGGCTGAGAAGTGGAGCTGGTGCTGCACGGTCTCTCCAGCCTCATGGATCTGTGCAGGGAAAACCAGAGGGCTCTGCAACCCTTCCCCCCTCTTGTGCCAAAAGCTTTGAAGACTGTTACAAAACAGGATCATTAAGCTGAATGCTGGATGGGGAAAAAAACAAGGAGCTTTTGAGAAACCCCAGTATCGATGCAAAGAATGTTTTTCCAGCTTAAAAAAATAAGTTGGAACCCACCTGTCACATAGAGAGTTGACTCTCTGCATGAGTCAGTCTCATTCCCTGAGAAGTGTTTCATATTGCTAGCATTCAATTACATTGGAAGTTATTTAGGAGGACAGAATGAATGTGTGAAATTTTACCACAGCGAGATGTTTGTTCTGAAGCTGGGGGAGATGAATAAAGATGCTAATAACTATAACATTATTTAGATCAGAAAATGCATTTGTTCATTTGTATTCTCGGATCTCTGATCTTTGCTTCTCAAGAGTTTCTTGCTCCATGTTTTTACCTAATGCAACTATATTCTTCAGACAAGGTGTTGTGAAGGCTGTTTACTTAGTAAGCAAGTTGCCTGACTGGGTAAGGAAGAGAAAAAAGAGATAGAAAAAGAGGCAAAGCCAAGGGAAGGCTTCAGAGAAAGATGGTTTCGTAACCCATTTTTCCCTTTGGGCTTTTCATGCAAGATTCTTTATTTCAGCTGTACAAAACTGGGTCTTCCTTTTTTCAGAATGACATTTCTGCTGATTTCAAGGTATTTATAGCATACAGGCACTCTGTTTGATAATGCTTGTGTTGCTTGTTTATACACTAATGATGATCTCCTTGGTATTCACTCTTAGAACAACCTGTGGGTTTGCTTTTTACATTAGGGGACCTTAATATTGATAAACTTACTCTTTGATAAGTGACCCCTTCTTGGCAGGCAAGGTCCAGTGTGAAAAAAATCTCAGAAGACATTTTACATATAATGAAATCACAGGAATAATTCTTTTTTTTTGCTTTTTTTTCTAGCTTTGAGTGTTGTTTTACATTGTCAGACCTTTTTCTCTATGACAAGAAGCAGAAACTAATCTTTTACTAAATAAAATTGATCCTTGCACAACAGGACTCATGGAGCTTGGTGTGTTGGAATAATAAAGCTTATTTTTGAGTCTTGTGGACATTAGTAACATCATGTCATTAAATTCATGTCTGAGGAGACTTTGAAGAGATCTTTCAAAGGAACCTAAAGTCTGTAAAAGTCTAAGTTCCATTAATTAAAACAATTAGACTTTCAGGTACCATTTGTGTTTAGAAGAAAATTAGAAATGCAATAATTTCCCTCGGAGGTATGAGCTGTGGAGCTTTAGAAGATTTAACTGTCAGGAATATGCAACTCTTGCCATAGAACCTCCTCCAAAAATCTGATCCTGTGTCATTTTAAAAATGGAAGTCCAATGATTTTCACAATTTCTTCTTGGCACCACAAATTGTCAGCTCAATCATAATTTCACATTTAATTCTAATCTGCTCTAAGGACTCAAAACCAGCCCTCAGCTTGGATAGTTATTTCAACCCATTATACCTACTGAGAACCCAGCTTTAAATTGGTTAAAACAATTTTTGAGTGATCTGTGCCCACTTTGTGGGTTCATTTTCCTCTTAATTCCTTTCTTTGTTACCTACAATCTCCAAATTACCTTTTCAGTTTGAGATACAGGCTCTTTTTCAGTGGGTTTGTTAACTCGGGGATTAAGATTTGAATACAATTCACAGAAATAAAAGCTGGATACAGTACATATTTACTCTAACAATGAATACAGATGCTAAAAGAAAAAAGCAATATGAGAAATCAGAGCAATTTTAGCTACTCAAATATCTAATAATAGTCCTCTTGATGCAAGGTTGTGTGAATTTCCAGTTCTTCCCTGAAGGTTTTATTGACATCACTCCTGTCTTCAGTGAATTTTTCCATATTCTACTTTATCCCCAAAAATCTCAGGACAACCACCTAAGACTGTCAAGTAATCATCAAAAATATTGCTTTTATTTTACCTGGATTAGCAGCAAAGCCATATTTGCTGAACTGAATTTGTGTTAAACAGAAGATCTCTCTGAGAACAGTTGGTTTTTTTGCCTGCAAGATCTGCATAGTTAAATTTCATTTTCTCTCTGGGAGGCCTGTCAAAATCTCTTATTATATCTTTAACATCCTTTCATTCAAATTAAAATATATTCCAATATATCTTCAGTGCAGTAGCAGGAGTCTGAGACTAGCAGAAGTTTTAATTAAACCTTTTTTACAGTACATCTGATGGGAAAATAAATTTGTTTTAAGCCATAGAATTATTTTGAGCAGTAAAAATAGCTGCTGGAAATATAAATTCTTGATTGTCCACTGGGGTCAGTTTAAAAGTTTTCTTCTCAGAGAACATGAAAGTTGGATCTCTGAAAATTCTCTCATGTTTGTATACCAAATTTCTTCACATCTGTGCTGATAAGATAGTGACAAAAGCAAAAACTCTGATGTCAAAATAACTTATTTAAATTGCTATGTCATTTATGAATAATCACTTGGAGAACACACCAGGCTTCATCATTATAGCTTGATGCAGATCTTCCACAGATGATGAGAAGGAAAGATTAATTCAGATTGTCAAAAAAGAGTAAAAAAAAAGCTGAAAAAAAATTTGTTTGTCCCATTTTACTGTTTCTTGAATTTTTTTATGTGGAAACATTTGCCAGGACTGATAGTAAAATCAATATGAAATGTGAAATACTTCATACAATCCACCCAGGTTTTCTAAAAATGCACTTTTCCTTAGTATTTGCTGAAAATTTGTTGGGCTTCTGATAAATACTATATGAAATACTTCATGTGAGAAAGAGAAATTTTTCAGCTAACCAGCATATTTCCTATGAAAATACAACAACCATCTCAAGAAGTGCATTTGTTTCAGAGACTGCACTTGTCATTTGGTCCCCAGTGACAGGACCAGAAGCAATGGGCATGAGCTGAGACACAGTAGCCTCTCTCAGGACTTGGAGATATTAAAAATCAATCTGGATGTGGTCCTGGGCAACTGGCAGAGTTGCTGGGCCAGTTGTCCTCCAGAGTTCCTTTCCAACTTCAACCCTTCTGTGATTCTGTTTGTGTAATTCCTTTAATATCAGCACAATCATGTCACTTGTTATAGCTCCATTCAAACAGTGCAAAAGAAAAATATTCTGTGTCCATTGCTCCTGGCCTAGCAAAAGGTTCTGTTTGCCTTTTTGTAAGATTTCTTTTATCTTCAGTGGAAATTATGAGAAATGAAGGCTGCAGTGTAACTAGTGCTGTATAATCCAAGAATGTCCAACTTTCCCAAGAGTTTTTTTGGGGTTTTTTTCTGTGCCCAGCTGAGGAGCACACAGACAGTTCACAGCAGCATGAGCATAGAAAGATTTGCTTCAGATTTTAATCATGGAATCAGAGAACCATAGAATTGCCTGGGTTAGATGGGACCTTTCAAATCTTTGAGTCCAACCATCAATTTAACTCTGTCAAAACCCACCACTAAACTATAAAATATACATCACTAAACTATACAATATACTATACAATAAATCTAAACTATACATTTAAATTATATCTCTAAGCATATTTACTAAGCAATTTTATTATAGCAATTTTGCAATCATTGCTACTGTCTACCTAGCTTCAACTTCCCTGTTGTCCTTCAATGAACTCAGCATTTTACATCATGGCATTTTATTTTATTTATGACTTCTTCTGTAGCCTTCATAAATTCTCTCCCTGCTGGCAACCTCCATGTATCTGTTAATCTTTACTGTGAAATAGGGCAGCCCCAAACCAAAAACTGAGGCACAGGGACATTGTGGCTACAATGATGTCTCCTGAGCTGCCAAAACACTGAGAATTTAGTCAACTGCATGGCATTCATTGCCTCTGCCTGGTGCAGTAGAGGAGCTGCATGCCCAAGAGCTCCACTCATTACATTAAATGAAAACTTACCAAAAGCAGAGAAGAAAAAAGCGGCAGAGAGAGTAGTCATGTAAACCTGAGCTCAGCCAGGCTGATTGCTAGACTTTTGGCAACTAACTGGCCCACAGGAAGGAAGCCACTGTGAATTCACATTCCATGAGTGTGATTCATCTCACCAAACTTTAGACTTTAGGAAGTGTGAGCACCTGAATTCTGTTACTCTCCTGGGAATAACAGCAACAGTTTTTTAAAATATATAAAGAAAATAAAAGGTCAATTCCAGAAGGCATTTTACATAAGGACTTGGAGTAGCTGAGAAGAGTCATCTGCTGAAGGTGCCATTTGCAGGAGGAGGTGGCTGAATGACTGCTTCAGAAGTCTCCATATGAGCTAGGCAAACTTGATTCCTTCCATAGACAATGGAGAAAGATAGATACTTTTCAAATGCAATTCATCTAACCAAATGTACACAGATGATTTCCATTCTACATGTGTTTTTCCTCATTGACTCTTCAGGAGCTTGGGGAGACAAGCTCAAAGATCTCTTTGTTGTAATACTTCATTCATTTAATGAATCCCATCAGGACTCTTTTCATGAATTGGGCCCACAGGAATTTCCCTTTTTTTTTCATTATCTTCTTTCTCCAATCACATAAGAAGCTTGTGGCTGAGCTTAGCATGATATCCAGGTTTCCTGAACCCTTAAGTAGTGTCTCAACTTGTCCTGTGTTGTCCTCTCTTTGTTCGTATTCACCTTCAAGTCCTGCTGTTGTCATTTTGCAGGATTTGCTTCTTTTTCTCTCTGTGACCTTCTGAACCACGTACTTTTAGCAGCCATTCCCATTTTCTACCCAGTCCTGTGATCCCCTACACACTGTTCTACCTCCAGTCTTTCTCCACCTCCATTGCTCAACCACTACACCTCATTCTCTTAAATTCACTCAGATATTCTGTTCTATCCCACCTTCAGCCTATTGTTGATTTGGGGAAATTTTCACATCTGTTTTCCTCCTATTTCCTCCTCCTCTCCTGCACTAGCTGCTATTAATTCTCCACCTGTATCTTAGAACCTCATATTCTGGAATTGCAATGTAGACCTAAGATTAACCTTATTTTCCACGTCATTTGCCCAGTCCAAAACAGATGGTTTTCTGTAAATTTGACAATGCACACTCACATTTTGGCTTCAGTTAGGGCAAGACAGTAGAACTAGGGAAATCACTCCCAACATTTAAGATACAAATAAAACCAAATAAATTACTAAACCCTATTGTTCTGAAAGTCATGTATCTCCTTCAGAGATTAAAGATCATAGCTGATTTCAATTCAGGTGACAGAAATAGGAATGTCTTGGAATTAGTAAATAAGACCCATCCCATATCTTTACTCTATTATACACAAAATAATTTGTAATTCTATGTTTTCACTCATAGGTGGCGATAGGAAATTGATACATTATTTACCATGCTTTTGCCTAAAGATGCTCCTCAGTGACTAGAGGAGGCATAATGAACTTTCCCAGACATTTAAAGTGATGGATTTTTCTTGTTGTGTGCACCAGGGCTTTTGTAGAAGGTCATTTTAAATTGTGTCTGCACATCAAACATACCTGTGTGCACCTCTCCAGGCAAACGTGCAGAAAGAACTCAGCCTTCAGCTCTCAGTTCCTTCCTTCCTTCCCTCCTTCCTTCCTTCCTTCCTTCCTTCCTTCCTTCCTTCCTGCCTTTTCTCTCTTTTTCTTTCTCTCTCTCTCCTTCTTTATTTATTTCTCCTCTGCTTAGTTTCTTTTCTCTCTATCACTCCTTCTCTGCTTTTGGTTTTTTTCTCTATGTCATTTTTTCATTATGCCCTTTATTCCTCTCTATTTGTCTCTCCTACCTGCATGCTTGCCTGCCTGCCTGCCTACTTTCTTGATGCCCTCTCCCTCACCCTCTGTCCATTCCTCCTTCTTTTCCCTCTTCCCAATCTTTCTCCTTCCCTTCTTCCCCTGAAAAAAAAGCAGCAGTTGTCTCAACTGTCTTGTCCCTCGTGGCTTCCCAATGCAATGGAAGTGAGGGAGCACTTTGGCTGTGCATGGCTGTGTCCACACAGATGCTGATACCTGTCCTAATACTCCCTCTCCCACATGCATCAAAAGACACAAATGGTAGTTCCCAGTGACAATCCCAATATGTTCACTTTCCCTATTCAAAGCTGTCAGAATGATGCAATAAAAAATAAACTGAACTTTATGGTAAATGCCTCAGGGTAAATGTAGCTCACATATGCCATTACAGTATCTCTTTGTTTTGTTCCTTGAAATATAAATGCCTTCATCTTGAAATATCTTCATATTAGCTATAGCCCCAGCTCAGAAAAGGTAAAAATAATTCTTTAAAACAATATACTGTAACTTTGACAGTTTCACCTCAAGGTGATCATGCTGGAAGGCATTTGCTGTGCTTAAATTAAGGCATTTCACTTAGGCTACAAATCAGAACCATCTTTATAGTCAATGGACTATTTGGTGATTGAAATTGCCCTCTGGAATAGTCATGTGGCCCACTGGGAAAAACCTCTCTGGAAAACATCAAGGAAGTAAAAAGGATTTATTCAGAAATATATATACATTCATGATTTCCAAATACTGCTTAGCAGGAACGTAGATCTTCAGGTTTATCTGGCCAATCCTTTGGCATCTAACCCAGGTATGCAAGTTAGGGGAGTAATCGCACAACTATCCTTTTAGGGATGATGTATAAAGACTTTAAGAGAGGAAGGCAAACTCAAGTTGGACTAATTCGTTTCCTGCTGATCCAGCAATTAGATATGTCCAAATAAAGCAGAAATACATCAAGATTTACATTTCATTAGCACAAACTTGTACAGGCAAAGCATCTTTCAGCCATTTTAACTGCTCTAACTCCTGCATTAATATGAAGTTTCAATCTTCATGCTGTTCAAGCAGAACAAATCTGACAGACAAGTTGCTCTGGAATCATGTTTCCCACTGTGGACAATACAGGAAGTTTTATAATGAAAAGAACCAAATAGACTCATTCAAAACCTTAAAGAAAATTATCTTCCTGACTTTACTTGGTGCTGCAGACGGAGTTAGACTTATTATTTTTGCCCTCAGATGTACAGTAAATCTGTTTTGTGAAAGGTTTTGTTTTGGTCTTGTCTCTTTCTTCCTGTGAAAAATATTGTGCAATTCAGGAACAAGATGACAAGAAAATTTTCCTAGGGTGGACTTTCCTCTCCTGTGCTTCCTGGAAACAAACAATCCCAGACCCCAGTGAGGGAGTTATCTCACCCCTTGTTGGCCATCACTTGCTCAGCCCAACTGTTCCTTGATCCTCAACTAGTTCTCAGATCAATTTTAGGGCAGCTTGCTAAGTTTGTGCCTGGTTTGATTTGTGCTACAATCACTTTTTTTCCTGAGAGCTCATGGGAAGAGTATTTGCATGTCTTGTGGTACAGAGAGTACCAGCTCCATGATAAAACAAAACTCTGCTGGAGCAGCAGACAATACACAAATGCCCACCTACAACAAACTGAGCTCTCACTGGAACTCATCAGCACAGTCCAGCTGCTTCTTGTTTACAGTGAGGCCAATGTTTTCCCTTCCTCAGACAAGGATGGCCAGTCTTTTGCAATAAACAGAAGAAATCCCAAGAGCTCTTTTAACAAATGATAAAGAGTAAAGCTAGAAGGAAGCAGTGGATCTGGGGTTGGATTTCACCTCCACTTCCAAGTTCAAGGCTGGTATTTTGGTTTCTACTTTTGGAGCATCTCTAGAAAAAGTTTTGAAGTCCGGCTGGTTGAGAGCATAATTAGCAATATTTTTTTTGCTCAGTTATCATATTCATCTTCCAAAGTTATGAACGTACAGATAAGGCTAATCTAAAGTGAACTCATTATTCATTTATTAATATTAATGCCTTCCTTCAACAAACAACTTTTATCATGTTTTGTCAAAATAAGGAAGAGTGAATATTAATACAAAATAAATGATCTATAATTTGGGTTATGCTGCTTACCAGCTGTGAGCAGAAAAAGACTGAAAAAAGGGAGGATAAAGATAGAATGCACAGGTTCTGTTCAGAAAGTGTGAAATTTTAAATAGCTTTCTAAATCCTCCCCCAACTCCAGTCCTTTGTTCATTTTTCTTTTTATTTTTCCATATTCTTCTACCTTAAAATTTGTAAAAATCTAGATAGGAATAAAAAAAATCCATTTTTTTCAAAAGCTTTATAATTTTTCTCAAGTAGGTAGGACAGTTCATGCTTTCTAGGAAAAGAAATAATTTTCAGTGCTGTGTAAATTCCTGATTACATAATGATACTTAGTAATGAAATTCCACCAGCTTTCTCACTCCTCAGCTCCAGGCCACTGGAATATTTGAGTAAAACAAGTATGTGAGGGATCTGAAGATGTACAAATTTAAATTTACATTAATGTGTTGCCTAGAATTAATTTTTGGGACTTTTAAACTTTTTATTAAGTTCTGAAGGAGTTATTCTTGTCCATTCTCATCAGTGTTACCATCACCACAGTATTTGTGGAAGGGAAGGTGTTACACAAACAGTGCAAAGAGTAGAGATGTTCCCAGGAAGGTGAGAGAGTCATCTTTGAAGGCATCTTAGGTGTTCCCCTAGAGACCTCCAGTCTTTCTGAGATAAAGGAATCTTGAGAGGCCATTCCTCTCAAGATTTCATCCTGAACATCATGATATTTGTCCTTTTTTCCCCCTATAACCTTCTGCTTCTCAGGGTTTTTTTTCAAAGGAACTAGGTTTCTTGTCTCCTGGGGATACAGGAACAGCTTGGAAAAGGTGAGTTCCTGGGGTCCCAGTGAGCCAAAAGACAAGCTAAATGTTCCACACAAGTGATGTTTAAGCCACATTTTAGATCTTCTGGCAATGTCTGAACTCCTGGCTTAGTAATACTGAGCCTTCCTTTGGTTCTGAGCAGGTACTGAAGGAAATAAGGCTATTAGCATCATCAAGTACAACATTCATTTCAATGAAAACTCTGTAATGCAGTTTTGATAATGTGTATAATCTTCTGTTGAGATAAGGGGGAAAATAAAAAGCTAGCCTAAAGATAGGTTTAGTCCATGTTCAGCTATAATACACCTTTTCAAGGAAGGTTTTTCTTCCCTCTACAACAATATAAGCCCAGAATTTATCACTAGGAAAAAAAGTCATTTGGGATTTATCCCAGATTCATTTTAACCCCGCAAAGTGCTCTCAGGTTTCTTACTTGCATTTCAGAATATTAAATCCATATGTCTACAAATCTATACGGTTATGATGCAGACTAAAAAACATGAATTAAAAAAAGAAATAAATAAAAGAGAAAAAGCAAGGGAGAAAACCATGAAAACAACTTTGTGTAAATGTTTAAATGTCAGGTTAGTTTTCTAACTGTGTGGGAGACAGATGACCAAATGACAACTAATTTAAATGGCCATTGAGTTTCTAAGGAGTTCACCTCTTAATTAGATGTAGAAGTCCTGACATTTTTGTCAGCTGAACCCCTGGCAGCTCCTTTGGGATTTCAAAATCTTTACCAGAACTCAGAGTTTAAAGTGATTTGATGAAAGTCAATGGAAAAACTCCAAGAGGACCTTTTCAGTTAGGCATGGGTAACTAATTTCTATGATTCTATAATTCTATGATTCTATGTTTCCCCCCCTCAGAGTGAAGATTTCTCAGGCACTGTGCTTACACCACACACTTGAGCACTCAGTAGCCACCATGAGTCATATAAAAAGAAATCTCAAGCCGTCCTAAGAGACAGATTCTCTGTTTCTGCCCTAGGAATTGATGAATGATAGACTCTCTTTATCATCAAGCTTTAGAGGGTGGGCTCTTGTGATGAGAAGCTGAAATGAGATAGATATCTTGAGGTCTCCATCTCCCTTTTCCCTTAGTAATACAATCATTGAAGCACAAAACTCTTCAGGGTGGAGACTTCACTTTTGCAAATGTGCTGGCCTTTCCAAATTGAGTAAAAATGTGCAAATTTCGCAAGTGACAAAGCACTTGCAATAACTACTAAAGCTGAAGGTATCTGTGGGTGTTCAGCATTGGTTTTACATCTTCACTGCCATTTAAGTTTCTGCAGTGTAAGAGCTATTTCAGGCACCCAGAGGGAGATTTTCAAAAGCACCTTTTTTATATGTAGAAAAATACCACCACCACGGAAGTCAACAGGATCTGTGCTTCTAAATCTCTGGCTGATTTACATTAAAACTTAACAAACCCCAAAAACCAAACCCCAAAACTGCCTGCAAGCTTTACTTGGTGTTAATCAAAGAGAGGTGATGATTACATCCAGAAAATGTAGAGGAGCAGGAGGCTGCTGGAAAGGTTATGGCAAAAAACACAGAAAAAGAAGATTTTTCACAGCTTCAGCAAGAAGTCAACATATTGTTTTGCTTGGGGGCAGAGAGGTGAAGTGAGTTTAAAGTGTGACTGGCATAAGAAAAACAGAACATTGAGACCCTCATGAAAGGTGTCACAATTAGAGACCAGAAAATCAAATCCCCATATTATTGCTAAACTGCAGCACAAAAATTTCTCCTCATCATGTTGTGTTGTTCCCAGCCCTGCACACACACTTGACTAAAAGCCACTATATATCATAGTTGATTTATACCACATATGGTCAATCACAATTGAAAAAGTGCTTTTTTTTACAATTTAGCCCACAGCAGAATGTTAGAATTCATGCCCCCAGCTCTGCTGTAGTCAGGGATATCTCAGGTTGCTGTAATGTCAACATGATAAAAGTGTTACAGATTTGCCTTTGATACTACAAGCTACCTTAAAAAGACAATGATTTAACTCCAGAGGGTTGCATTCATGTTGACAATAGAGTGATAAAATTAATAAGAATCAGGAAATGCAACTTGTAGAACAAGTACAGCATTTTCCTAACAAAAATAAAAATAAATCCTACAGACAACATTCTGGGGACAACTGTAAATTTGCATAGTTAATTTGGCCACATACAATCACAAGAAATTTTACCAGACTGTTGAGGAGCAAGATATCTTTCTTTGAAATACCCTCCTTGAAAAAAAAAAAAATTAAATTTAAAAGCAGCAGTAAAACTAAAATCCTAAAAAAACCCTGAAAATACTTTGCTGCATCTTCTTTCTCTTCTCTTCAGAAGATGAGAAGACAAAAGCGTCCGGACCATAAAAAAATTCAAAATAGATAAAAGCTCGATGGAATTGAATAGATTCTATTTGGAGGACTGATGTTTGAGTTTGAAAGCAGATTGTGGTCTTGGAATACATCAAGAAAGAGGACATTTTTGGAGAGAGGATGCCAGCATCTTTCAAGGGGAGCTTTGTAATATTTGGAAGAATAAAAGAATCATTCAATACTTAACTAAAATGAATTGAAATTCCAGTCCTTTTGAGGCTTGTCTATCTCTAGCCTTAGTTACAGTGAAATTCCTTGACAACAGTAATAAAGCATTTACACTGAGAGTCTTGACTCGTGCCCACCTGAAACATTCTTCTTCTATTGACTCAGAAAGCTTTGGGGGCAGAAATTGTGCGAAGCAATGAGCCTATTCAATATTAGACAAAGGGATAAAGCATATGATACTGGAGACATATTTTGCCTTTGCCTATGAAATGTTTCAAGTGAAAACTGCTTCTTTCAACACTGCAGACCTTGTGGGAAATGACCTGTACACTGGATAAGTTGACAGGCACAGTAGGGGATTTCATTACACCTCAGAATTTGACTGGCACAACCAGCTCTCTCTGCCTCCCCGTAACCCCTGGCAAGCACTTGGAATTGAATCTGTAAATGTTAATCAATATTTCAGGCCTATTAAATAAAAAAAGGCATTGTGCAAATCAAAGCACTAGCAGCTAGCATGGTGCTATACAGTCACTTCCAGGCCATCAAAAACCTTGTAGAAAGCAAAAGAGCAAATATTTTAATAAAACAATTTCCTGTACAATTTCAAAACTGCAGAAGAATGTTGCATCTCCAACCCCATCACACCAACTTAATTCTCATTTCAAACAGGTCAGTGAACAGGAGCAACTCAATACAGATAATTTAATGAGTGTTTAAGATGCTGTCCTAAATCTTTGGGAAAGCAAAAGCCCACTGCTTGTTTAAAATATTTGTGAGAACAACCATTGCTTCTCAAAGGTAAAATGGGGCAGAATGTACCCAAAGTCCAAGGGAGTTTCAGTGGATACCTGCACTGAGGGAGATTCATTGGTGGGACTGATTTAGAAAAGCTTTAGACAGTTGTAGCATAGGCAGCTGTGGTTGAACAGGTCACCTGAGGCTCACATTGCAGAGAAATGAGAACTTGTAGAGTGCAATTTATTTCATGCTAAAGCCAACATCCAAACTAGGTCAAATTAATTGTACCTTAAAGCCCTCTGGTCTCTGAATTGATTGCAGAGAGAGCCACAGGTAGCCAAAGCAGCTAAGCATTAGAGATCCAAAGTCAGATGAGATGAATCACTACATCACCAAGTATCTGATGGTGTGTGGCCATAAACCAGACCACAAAAGGCAGGTGAACCTGTCCTAATCTTAGGTAAGTCTGTAAAAAGGTAACATAACAAAAATTGTTAAATATTCTCATGATTTTGAATTGTTTCCCTGTTATGAAATTTGAAATATGAGTACAGGGCTATATATATCTACATCAAATACTCACATAGTGAAAAATTCTATTTTTTTCTCCTATCCACTGAACAAAAATCTAGGTATCCAGGCACAAAGCACTAACTTGCAGCAATATGAAGTAGCAGCAGCAGTCTTGGTTTCTTCAGAGTCTCAGAAGAGGAGGAAGCTGGATGCTGACATGGACAACACTAGATACTGCTTGTCAACTTGGTAATACTCCTCTGCCTCTGATGATGGAAGTAGCCTCATTTTGCTTTCTTTGCCTTCAATAATTTAGGCAGAACTAGGCACTGTGACCAAATGCCAAGGCAAGATACAATTAATTGCAAGTCAGCCTGTTGCCACTGAGCAAACTGTTTCCTGCACAAGTAGATTCCCATTTCTCAGCCAGGTAACTACCACCAGGTCTTGAAAATGAGAGGAGAAAATTTCAAATTATTTCTGATTTACCTTAAAAAAAATTCGTTGCTATTGGCAATTTTGTGATGCTGAGATAGTAGCCTGCCATGTCAATCTCACTCTAAACAATGAAGACAAGAAACAGTCAACATTTCTTTAATTCTGTTGTAATGAAAGAAAAAAAACAAGGGAGACTGTTACTCTTGTATTCTGAGACAAAGAGAAAAGAAACTGGTGACTGCTGCACACCACATGAACCTGGTGGGTACATATGCTATTGTATCTCTGGTAACAATTTCCTAGTAAACTTGATAAGAATTGGTTAATTACACAGAAGTAAAATACTCATAGATAGGTCTTGCTTCTCAAGAACTAAATTTATTAATTTTAATTTTATGGCAAAATGGGTTCTGTTCTCAGGAGTGGCAGAACTAGCTATTTTGGATAGTGAGTTTTCTTAGTGTTTATGAAGAAATGTCACAAAAACTCTGCAGGCTTTGGCTCAACACAAAAAAATATTTTCTGCACTCTTGGAAGAGTGTATCTGCCCCTCAGAAATGTCCTGTGAGTCAGAGTCTTTGGAGCACCTCAAAAATTGATGCCCTTGGAAATAGAGACTGGATTATTAAGAAATAAGAGAGGGTTGTCCACAGCTGCTTGTCACAACATGGAGCTTCTCAAATGTGACACTGGTCACTTGATCCAGCAAATGTCATCTGTCCCAGGCTCTGTGGGATGTTACTAGCCTTTTCTTGAATACTGTAGGTATTTAAGCTGTGGGAAACTATAGATACTTGCAAGGATGGGCACATTTTGGCAGATCCCTGTAGGTTGGAGGAGGTCTCTAGTGCTCCCAGGAAACTTTCAGACCTCCTGCCCCTGAACCCCCATGTAGTCAAAGAGAGGGAAGAAGGCAGAGCACCGCACTCCTCCCTGTCATAGCCTTTGCTTCCAACATCCTTGTTAGAACTGAAGTCCTAATCATTTTCTTTCATTTAATTCTCATGTTCTCCCTCCCTTGTTAAATAAAACACCTGTTATTTACAGCTCTCATCAGCCTGCTCCCAGCCTAATGAGACTGCAGAAAGTTTGGCTGCAAACTCCCACTCCTTCTGTCAGCCTCATTGTCTGGGACTGCCTTGTGAAGCTCTTCATGCTCTGTCACCACCTCCTGCTTCCTCACCTTCTCTCCCCTCTCCTTAGCGGAGGCATGTGCTTGCCTGTCATCTCCCCTCATGTCACTCCTGCTGGGTTGGGTAAGACACAAAAAAACTACAAAAGTACATTTAATCTACTGTTGTTACAGCACAGGCCTTCCCCCACTATGTTTCAACTATCCCCACTGTAATTTGAGGATGTCACATTGTCTCAGTGACAGAGCAAGCTCTCCCTGTGGTGCTCTGCTTTCCCTTTCTCTGCAGGTCTGGATGAAAGACATGATGGCTGGGGAAGGTGGCTTTAATCTCCAGTAAACAAGAAGTTTTGAGGCTGTGCAATGAAAGCAGAGCACGTAGGTTAGAATATTGAGAGAATATTCCTTCAAAGGGACAGAGTCATTGATAGTGACTGATGTGAAGTTGCTTCATGGGAATCAATGCAGAATGGTCCCTCAGGAAAGCTGTTGATGAAAGTGCTGTGAAAAACTAGTTCAATGACAGGTGACCAGTGAATTGGCCAGTACATAACCTGGACTGTAGCAAGTCCTGGATGCTGGAGACCACACCAGAGACTTGGGGATGACGTCTGCAAGCTCTTACAGAACAACATCCTTTCTGTGTGGAGTTCAGAGCTTAAATGCTGTCTGTGATGGAAATCTGACTACAAACATCCCTCAAACCCACAAAAATCTTGACTAATTCACCAGCACACTGTTTCAGGTTGTCTTTTGCAAGAACATGCAGTGTAGATGTGAAGAACATTACAAATGAGAGAAGGCTCCAACACTGTCATGGACCTCAAATACTTGAGGGGAACATTTTCAGAGAACTGAATAAATGGCTGGTAGTGTTAGAACCAACGTGGTGTTAGGTAAGGCTCAAAGACCCATGAGAATAATAAAGAATTCATTAAAAAAAATGATGCTATTAACCCATTAAATGCTGCTGCAACACAACAAAGCTAATCTCTCCCCATGCAGCACACTACAGTGATAAACCCAGCAGCTGTCATTTCATTTCATAATCAAGGTTAGAAGGGACCTTTCAGAACATCTAGTCCAACCATCAGCCCAACTCTGACAAGCCTCATACTTGGACATGATTGCTCATCTCTCCTTGCCTGCACAGAGCTCCCATCCCTGCTTGCCTTCACCTGTCTCTCATGGTGAGCACTCAAGTTCTTCCGTTTTTCTCCCTAGTTTGCCCCTAGCCAGGTTTTACATAACCTTCTTTTCCCCGTCTCCTGCCTCTGACAACCTTCTTCCAGCCCATTTTCCCACAAATCCCCCACACCTGGGGCTCCACTGGGGACTCCTCCCCTCTCCAGCTGTTCCAAATCAGTCCCTTTGTCTCCCTCTCCCATTTAGCAGCAGCAGGGGAGGGCAGCAGCTACCATTTGCCCCCCCGTGGGGTCTGAGGGAAGCTCCTCCTGGTGTCTCTGCTGCAGGACATCACTGGTGAGTTGCATTTTCCAAGGGGCCACGGTGGGAGGAGAAAGGCCGGGGGGGCCTGCTGGCCCCCTGGTTGGTTAGGCAATGTGCTTCCATTTCTTTTCTTAATGCTGTGTGGGGTTTGCCTGAGGTCAGACAAATATTTACCAGGAAAGCAGGAGCCTTGAGCTTTAGCTTTGTGTTTCAGCTACAGGTGTTGTGTGTGCAGCACCTTATTCTGCTCATCTTCATCCCAGGACCAGCACGTTTCTAGCACTTTCCTTCCACCCACTTCATTACCAGGTTGGTCCCACCTTGGAAACCTTCCTACCTCCATCTGTGCTTCTGAAGTGGTAAGAAACATCTCCATGATGCTCAGGTCTTCAGGGCAAAGATGTGCCCAGCTTTGTGCTAGGGGAGCCCTCCTTGGCCAGATGCCCACGAGGGAAATGAGCAGCAAGACCTGCAGCAGGTAGAGTAATTTTTGAGACCTCAGAAGGTTATTGAAGCAAAGGTTCACTCTGTATTTGCCTGTTCTTAGTAATTTTTTTATCCAGGACTCTTCATAACTGGCCAGTGCACTTTGTATCCCAGCAGAGCATCCTGGAAACCAGTGCTGGACACCTCTCTGGTAAGTGCCAGCCCTTGTTTTCTGCTCTAGGAACACCAGGAGCCTCACACTCATTTCCTATCCAGGTGATCACTATTTTGGGAACTGCCTGTTTCCCCTTCAGAGAAGCTTAGGGAAAAGTCTCCTCTAAAAATTTCCAGGAGCCCTTTGAGACTGACTCACAAGAAAGTCTGGCAGAGGAGTGTGGGTGAGAATAAAGGACACAGTTTGGGAACTCCTCTCCTGAGATAAGAAGCCTTGTCCCCTTGAAATACAGATAAAGAGCCCACTACCTTATCTCTGGGATATTATTTTCTTTCCATGTTTAAATTTATACAAGTCCTTGTTGGACTAAAGTGTGAAGAAGCAGATTCTGTCCAATCTCTAGGGCAGATGAAGAGCAGAATGACCTAAGAGAAACCTCTTTAGATGATGTCGTCATATAAATAAGGACAGGAAACACTCATTTGTCCAGAGCAGCCCCAACTTGTATCAGAAAACAATGGAAATGTAGCGTAGGTGGGGTTGGAAGGGACCTTCAAAGGACATCTGATCACACCCCCCAGCAATGAACAGGGACATCTTCAACTAGATGAGACTGCTCAGAGACCCACCCAGCCTGACCTGAATGTTTCTAGGAACCGGGCATCTGATACCTCTCTTAGCAACCTGGGAGAGTGCTTCACTACCATTAGAGTAAAAAATTTCTTCCATATGTTTTGTCCTACTGCAACAGGCCCTGCTAAGAAGTTTGTACCCATCTTTTCTGTAGTTCCCCTTTAAGTACTGAAAGGCCATCATAAGGTGTCCCCACAGTCTTCTTTCTTCTCCAGGTCTAACAATTCCAGTTCTCTCAGACCACCCTCCTAGCAGTAGCACTTCATCCTTCTGATCATCTTTATCCTCCTCATTTGGACCAGCTTCAACAGGTCCATGCCCTTCCTATGTTGGAAGCCCCAGATATGGATTTATCACTGCTGGTGGGATCTCAGAGTGGAGCAGAAGGGCAGATTAACCTCTTTCTCTGCTGGCCGCACTATTGGTGATGCAGCCCAGGATGCAAGTGCACACTGTTAGCCCACAGATACCTTTTTGTCCACCAGTACCCCCATGTCCTTCTGGGAGGGGCTGCTCTTGATTCTTCATTCCTCCAGCCTGTTTGGTACAGGTGTTCCCGCATTCCAGCTGCAGAACCTTGCACTTAGCCTTTCATTAACTTCATCAAGCTCACATGAGCCCATTTCTCCAGCTTGTCCAAGTCCCTCTGGGTCACACCTGCCAGGAATATCTCCAAAGACTTTAGCAGTCAGATTTGTGCTTGATTTTATTGTATGTCAACATGTGTGATCCAAAAGGATTTCTCTGTTTTACATGTCTATCATTTGTGTTCTTTGATAAATTATTTTGGCTTGCTCTCATGGGTCTCAAACAGAGCCAAAACCCCTCAAATCCTCCTACTCTTTCCAGCAGTCTGAATCCTAACTTTCACTGATCAACTAAATCACATATTGGTGACCAAAAACTGAGCAGGAAATGAATCAACTAATTGATATTCCAAGTGTCCCTGCTGCCAGGCTCTCCAAAAATAACATTGCTGGCAGCTCTGCCCCCAGCCTTTCTCTGTTATTTGTCTTGATCTTTGACAAACATAGAAACATATTTTGTAATAGTTAAAGACACTCAAATTTTGGTAAAATCTTAACTTGGGACAGGACCTCAGCCTACTTAGAGATACTGAAGGGAAAAGAGATTTAAAGTAAGCATTAAGAAGCTAGCTGTGAAATATTTCCGCATCTGTACCTTCATACAAATAAAAGTGAGAGCAATAACCGCAAAATACAATTATATTGCAGCAAAATGTCCATTTCAAAAATAATACCAGGAATACAGGCATCAGAATAGTTCCATGTAATCCACTTTAGCTTGTTGAATAGTGAGACTAGGATAAGGACTTCAAGGATTAAAGCAAGTTATTAAGAAGTTATTTCAACATTATAGGCATAAGCTTCCTTTCTTTAGCAAGACAGGTTTTCTTAAAAATTTTTTGCTTCAGAAGGCTGCTGAGTGAAAACTCATATAATGACACCAGCTGTCAAACTTAGCATGTCTCAATTATATTAACACCCTCTTTTGAAGTTCCTAACATGTAAAATGCAATTTACTATAAAAGGTTTCAACACCTACTGAAAGGAATTCAGGAGTAGAGAAATGCTGCATTTCAGCAGGTGCTTTGGGTAGTTCAGGAGGTTTCTCTGTTGCTGTTAGAAATCTTTGTAAACTGGAGAAACTGGCAGTGTGCTCTTGCAGTTGAATAACAGAAAAAAGAGGAGAAAAACCACCACTGTCTGATTGACATATTTGGCAATTTGGGAAATTATCTGAGAGATCAGCAAAGCACGAAACCAACGCCAACTAAAATTTGGTAACAACAATCCTTGCTCATGTGTGTTTCAAATTCAATGTCAGTGTCTGCACCTGATTCTTCTGTTCCTTTTTACTTCTAAATCCAAAGGAACTCTGCTGAAAAGAAGTGGGAAAAATATCCTTGCAAAACCTGTACATGAAGGGAAAATAAGATTGAGATTTTTTTTTCCTGATTTTTAAAATTTTAAATTCTCTTCAGTACATTTACATTACTTTTTCTATGGAGCTAATATATAGGGTCTTGTGAGCACACAAGTCTTCAGTGTTCCAACCACAGTGTTAGTAGCTGGAATGACAACACCTATGTGACTAGTACAGCTAGTACTAGTCACAGCTAGTACAGCTGTGGAAATAGGAAAAAGCATTGTCAGTATTTTAATTTCACACCAGTGAAACACACCAGTGTAACAGATTCCAAATGCAGCCATTACAGGATCATCATAAACAAGGCACTGTTACCAATTTATGTGTTCCAATACAGTGTCAGGCCCCTGAGATCAGAATGAATCCATAAAATAGGTCATAAATTTTTACATAGATAATTGATAGGGAACTTTTCAGAGTTTCTTCTTTTTTACATTAATTTTATTTTAAAAGTCTGGATTATCCCACTTGAATGGGTTCCTGAGTCTGCAGCTGCCACTCATTTTCTCTTAGACAAAAACTTAACTAGATAGTTAGCCTTAAACTTGACAGGAATATCTGGTTTTCAGGGAGCTGCAGATGCTTGTTGCTGTGTAATGGTTCCTCTCAGATTCATTCCAAGTCGGACACCTAAAAACCTGCAAAGAAATTCAAATCCCAGAGTGGTTCTGGAATACTTAGCCATAAGCCTTCAAAAACAAATTGCAGAAATCTACTTTTAAAGAGCTGCCTTCTAAGAGTTTCTACCTGGAAGCCACGATTTTTTCAGCTGAAGTGGAAGCTCTTTGAAAGCAAGGTACAGCTATTTGTGGCTGCAAAAGTGTTTTCCTCTTCATCTTTCTTCTCCTTCGTGTTTCTTTCCTTTTTTTTTAATAGTTAAGATGTAAATAAGTATTCTAACAGAGCCTTAGGCTTCTGAGCTCCAGATAAGGATGAATGCACTTCATGAGAAGCAGAACATTTTTTGGACAAAGAAATGCCTAGAAAAATAACAACAAAGACATGTGGATTATGCAATCTGAACACAAACAAACCACTTCTCCCCTTCATATCACTGCCCATGGAATTGTGCATCACACACTAAGCACAGCATGCATTCAAATGAAGCCCAAAAGTGTCATTGTCATTACCTTGTGCTGCATTATTTACCAGTGCTATGTAGGATTTCTAGGGAGAAAATTTCACACTGAGAAAGATCTTGGTTTATTGTGTGTAAAGGAAAAGGACTTCTTTGTTTGTTTCCAAAGAACAAAGGCAATAAAACTAAAGAAACTAACACCTTCCTGTCCAATTATGCCCATGTTTCACTCCTTCATGAAGCTCTTCAAATGAGGAGATCAAGATTAAGACTGCTGAACTGATAAAGCTCAAGTCTGCCTTTCTATAAAACCCTAACTTTAGTCTCCTGAAGAAATGGGCAGTTCTTTACAAATATTGGATAAACTTGAGGTCTCAGTGCAATCCTGTCTTCCAGGAACATGAAAAAAAAATAATCAAAATCTCCAATCTTTAACAGTTGCCTTTGCTTGTAAATATGTTTCCATGTCTTTGAAGAGAGTCTGAGTAACAAATTCTAACCATGTTTCCATGTATGTTTCTCCAAGCTGAGAAAATAAATGTTGTTTTAGGGATTAAATATTTGATACCACCTCAGCAGTTGCATGAGTAAACCATCTGGTAGGAAAAAAGTCTTATGAAGTTATGACTTTGGAAGTTTTTACCTTTTCACTGAGCTTTGACACAAGAAGTTTCAGATAATTGATGAGCAAAACAGTTGCAAGAGCTTTCGAATTCTGCTGGTGACCACATGAGAATGTGATAGATACATTGTTATGAGTAGAAAACAAACAAAAAAGGCAACAAAGATGCCATTTTTGATTGAGTTTTCCCTGTTCTGTTCACTTCTACCTTTGTTACCTCTCCTCCAGTCTGCACTGAAGTGGTATTTTAGCTGGAGAACAGCCATTTCCCCACATTACTAAGCCTGAACTTGGGAATTCAGGGAAACTTCAATGAAAAAAAGCATAGTAAATTCAAAGACATACATTTATGGAAAACAAATACATTTTTTCTGTGTTACAGACAGGTAAATTCCTATTTAATTTCACTGAAGGGTATGTACTTTGTGAAGGCATGCGTCATGCAGTCTGCACAAAAAAAAAACCAGTGATCTCCAAAGATTATAACTATGTAGAATGGAAGTACACTGCATACCTTTAATAGCAGGTGTAACAGACCTGGCAAAGCCCTAAAATGTCTGCAATGTGTGATTGACTTATGGTAGGAAGAAGGTCAGGGTATGGGCAGTTTGACAGCATGGTTAGAGCTGAGTGAGATATAAATTCAAGCTCCTCTAGGATATGGTGGCTGTTATCCAGACACAATTCCTAGGAGGGAAAGTGAGTTCTACCTGTTCTGTACCTTTAGTTCAAATGGTCACTAACTACTGGATTGCCTTTCCATGCTTTGGAGTTGTCTTTACATTGGCTGCTGAGATCTCTGTTTTGCTGAACATGACCTAGATAAATGGCAAGGATTTGTTTAACCTACACTCACAAGAGCAACACCCTGCATTGTCCAGTTCTGGAGCCCTCAACATAAAAGGGCCTTTGAGCTGTCGGAACTGGTCCAGAGGAGGGACGCAAAGAGCTGGGACATAAAAGAGCTGGAGCAAATCCCTTATGAGGACAGGCTGAAGGAGTTGGGGTTGTTCAGCCTGGAAAAGAGAAGGCTCTGGGGAACCTCAGAGTAGCTTATCAATACCTGAAGGGGGCTACAGAAAGGCTGGGGTAGGACTTTTTAATAGGATATGTGACAGAAGGACTAGGAATAATGGATGTAAATTTGAAGAAATTAGATTCAGGTTTTCCTTTACAGTGTGTTGAAACACTGGAAGAGGTTGCCCAGAGAGGTGGTGGATGCCCCCTCAATCCCTGGAGGTGTTTAAGGCCAGGCTGGACAAGGCACTGAGCAACCTGATGTAGTGGGAGGTGTCCCTGCCTATGACAGGGGGGGTTGGATGTAGATGATCTTCAAGATCCCTTCCAACCCAAACTATTCTATGATTGCTATGATAATACTGTGATTTAAGTGCTTTGCAAATGGTTGTAGGGTCAGGTGATTTGTTCTCTGGCTGGTCATTTTCCCAGCTGGGATGGTTGAATTATTTGTAGGGCATCCAGGATAGTTTTTTTGTAGGGTTTTTTTTTGTGGGTTTGTTTTGGTTTTTTTTTGCCAGGGAAATAAAAGAATTTTTTGAGCACATGCTCAGAACACTGTGCAGACATTAATTAACAAGCAAGAGATGATGAACAAGTGGTGAAAAGTTTCCAAACCTGAGCAGAATGGCCCAAGCTTCCATGGACCAGCCAGTTATAAATGCCAAATGGGAACAACATGACAGCATTGAGGCTCAGAGGCTGCAGTCAAACTGTCAGCAGCATCTAATTAGCTGAGTTCTAGATTAAGAATAAAATGTGTTTGACTCTTTCTAAATAGGATGTGTAAAAATGTTACATAATGACGTGCTGCTGCTCTACATCCCCCTTCATGTTTTGACAAGGGGAGACAAGTGGTGAAAAGCTGCAAAGTGCCAAAGTGTTTCAGTGACTGCATCCTGGCAGCTCAATTCTCCATTTAGATTTCTTTAAGCACATAGGTCCAGAAATGGGCCAGGTGCTGGGGATAAGTGCAACTTCTTCAGTTTAATGAGCTGCTAAATTTTATTTTATTTTTTGGCAGAAACTGGGATATGTATAACGTTAGAGAGTAGATTGGTAGATTGATGTAACAGAAAGCTTGTTCTCCTGATGGAGGCAGTTATAATTTATTGTGGAGGATCCAAGTGCTGAGCTACCTCTGCAATCCCAGCCATGCTATTTAAACTAAAATTCCTTTGTTGGCTGTTAAAGGTGTTAAAGGCTCCTTGAAGGAGCTTGGCATGGAATCTGCAGGCCATCTGCTTTGAAGGAATTAAAAGAAGTCATAAGCAGAACTGATGACCAGGCTCATTACCTCTAGAAAAGAGTAAAATGGTGGAAACGTGCACTTGCAAGTGGATTTGTTTTTATCCCTGTGAAAAATGAAGCCTTGCATAACTCACCAGTAAATGGGAGCCTGAATCTCTGTCTGTAAATTTTGGGTACTATCAGAGTTAGGATCATAGTTTCTTTATGCTTTATTGGTAGATGAAACAGACAGTATCCAGTCAAAATTTGTACTTCTTTCCATTGGCAGTAGATTAGATGTGAAACTATTAGGATGTTGACTTAGATACCAGAGTTATGCAACTAAAATAAGTGGGGAAACTCAGGTCAAGGCTTGTCTCCACTTCTTAAAATGAGACTAGTATAATCTCTTGGTCTAACAGAAGTTTTATGTTCAAAAATGCAATAATTTTTGTCAAATCCATGGATGTTGCAAAAGACAAACAGCATGGAAGTGCTGGGAAGAAATCAATCATTCTCTCCTCAGTGCACAACCTGAATATTTTACAGAAAAAAACTTGAATACACTGAGGGAAATACAAACCCACAGTTTTGCCTTGTTGTGGACTGTCCAGCCTGTTCCCTGAATGAGGATGGGAGCCTTGTAGAAAAGCAACACACAGTCACATAGTTAAAACAAAAACGGGCACCTAGAGGATTGTTTTTTTTCCTAAGGTTCAAATAACTGTTTAAGCAGAAAATTAGATAATTTTTTTTAATTCATATCTGCTTACATATAAATTTGATTTCCCTATGATTATATTTATTCATCATAAAATTCTCTCTGCTGGTGATTCTATGGATATTGTGGATTTGCCCAGACCAGGCAAGTCTGAATTAGAGAAACCCTGAGAACTTTAAGTTCTGGATACCAAATTAAATGAATATTGAACACATGACTAGTATTTCAAGCTGGTTTTCAAGTTCTATTTATTAGCTGCCAATTTTGCAGCATAGCTTGTTTTGTATCAGTTACGTGGTTTTTAAAGATTGACTTGGTTTAGACTGAACAGAGATTTAAGTGTGCTGTGTACATCCCAAAGCAAGCAGTCCACTTTCATAGAATCATAGAATGGTTTGGGTTGGAAGGGACCTTCAAGATCATCCAGTTCCAACCCCTCTGCCATGGGCAGGGACACCTCCCACTACACCAGGTTGCTCAGTGCCTCATCCAGCCTGGCCTCAAACACCTGCAGGGATTGAGGGGGCATCCACAGCCTCTCTGGGCAACCTCTTCCAGTGTCTCACCACCCTTCCACTAAAAGACTTCTTTCTTATCTCCAGCCCAAATCTCTCCTCTTCCAATCTTTTCAGCCATATATATATATTCATGTGTGTATACATGTATACAGTGGTTTGTAATCACAGTACAATATGTTTAAAGCATCGGGCAAAGATTTTGTATGCTGCTATAAATTGATGGCAGGAATACAAGTTTTAAAAGCAGAAATTGAAAGGACTGAGGAAAAGAGGAGGCTGAGTGGAGGCCTTATTGCTCCCCATGACTGGATGGAAAGAGGTTGTAGAGAGGTGGGGATTGATTTCTTCTGTGATCAGAGGAAGGGGTCTCAAAATGCACCATTTGTATTGGATAGTAGCAAACATCTTCAGTGAAAGGATAGTTAATTTTTGTGGCAGGCTGACAGTGATCTGGTGCATATACCATCTCTGGTATATAAAAATCACGTGGATGGGATGCTTAGGGAAATGGTTTAGTGATGAATTTGACAGTGTTGGGTTAATGATATGTTGTGATGATCTAACAGGTCTTCTCCAACATAAACTTTCTATGATTTTTCTGGAAAAGATTGAGGAAAATGAATACATTGGAGGAATACCAAGCTCGAGATGCAAGTAGCTGTGTACATGGAATACAAATGCCAGCAAATGTGGCACAGAAGTGCAGACTGGCCAAGTAAAATTACCTAACTGTTGCAAACAGGTCCCTGCAGTTATAAAGCAAAGATCTGCATCTTATCTCATTTACACGAGTTTTATGCTTAGGGAGCTCCTAATTTACACAGATGTCAGAGGAAAGAGAGTCAGACCAATTATCCCCTGGATTTACTGTGCCTTCATATCAGCTATTTCAGTGATGACCACATCATTAACATCGTTTCAGGACAGCAATAACTGAGTCAGTTTTATTGCTGTAATTAATATTGATGGCAATGAAACAAGCAGTATAGCTGCTTGACTCACACCTTTTGCAGTTAAGTATTGCAAATTTAAGTGATTTTTTTTTTCCTTGTTATTGTTAGTTATAGAGCTCACACTCACAAAAGCTATTTCAGGTAATTCCATATAATTTATGCTGAAACATTAAAGAAAAAATATGCTCAAACTAACTTTCAGCCACAACACAGAAATCTTTCATGAGTCACAGACAAGTAACTCTGTCATCACTCTTAGATAAAACATCTAGTTATTAGAGGTTCAGTGTTCCCTAAAGAATCTTATGATAGAATAAGAGAAATATAAAGTAGGAAAAATATCCCAAACAGTCATTTTGGGATAATCCCCAAAGTAAAAAAAAATTTGAAAAACCTTCACCTGAAAAATATTACCTAGCAGAAGAAAGGAGCAAATGAAGGGTTTGCTTCTGTATTAGCCTAAAAAGAAAGGAAGTTTAGAGAAGATTTCAGTGGTGATAATTTACTTTTGCAACATAAATCATAGATCATCTCTATCATACTTCTTTTGTCTCTTTGAGGAATGAGAGAAACTTTTTAGGATATATTATAAAGCTTATTTTTCCTGTCACAACTTTGAAGTAAATTTGCAGTTGCAAGAGTTAAAATGTGATAGAAAAATTCATGATTTTGAGATGGAAAAATGAGGGTTTTTTCTACGAGGTCCATGGTGTCACAGAATTGCCCAGCAGAGTCTACATGGGAGGGGAAATTTTTCATCCAAGTTATAATTAAAGAGCCCAAATGCTTACACATCAATATAAGCAAATTTTCAATATATCAACTATTTAAAGTACTTTTCACTCAGATCCATTGGTTTCTGCCCTTAATTTATTTTATTCTGAGAGCCTCCACCAGCTTCCAGTAACAGTAACTGGCAGCTGTTTCCCATGTGAAAACTGGAAAAGATTTCAGGCAGTGTATCTTAATAATATTAAAAATATACACTTAACTCTCACCTGATGAAGATGGGCTCCAAGGAAAGTCAGTTTGTTTTATCATTTTAGATTAGTCAAGACTCAGATATTTAAACCTGGTTTCTACAAGAGGATCTGCAGAGAAAGATCTTTATAATCATAGAGAGCCAGTGTCTAATTTGATGAAACAGAGGAATCAAATTTTTATACTTAGATAGCTCTGCTGTAAAGCCAGAAGTATGTTCTAGGAATAGTTTCCTCTGACATGTTTATTTCCCTTTCATATATACAGAGAAATGTTATTTTAAAATGGAAATTCAAGTATTTTGAAAGAAAATTTACATACCTCTCCACATTTCCCACTTTGCCTTTGACGAAACACTAAATTGAAAAAAATATTTGGAACTACAAATGACTATCAAAAGAGCGAGCATTAGTATCAATGATTTAACCAGCACTGAGCAATTAAACTGGGATTTGGAGAGGGAAACAAATTCTCCAGCACTATTTATAGGTAAACTCCTGGTAAACACTTTATTTCTGCACTTTTCAGACTTCTCCTTTTATTGTCCTGGAACAAGTTTTTCCCAAAGAGCAAAATTTATTCACATAATTTCCAATGGAATAGAACCCTCTGACTTTGCTTTAAGTTTTATGATGATGCCCATGAAGTAAACAGGAGCACTGCAGTTCCAATTTAACATAAAAACTTTTCCTCTCCTGATCTGGACTGAATTAGATGTGCTGCTCTCAGATGATTCGTGTTCTCTTCTTTCCTTCTCCAGTCTTAAATGGAGAGGTGAGCAAAACTAAACCAGATAAAGTGGGAAAAATTAGACTTTCCCAGAGATGTGTTTAAAATTGATTAAGAATTTCCATCAAAAAAAGGCTAAAAACAAAAAAATCAATGTTTTAGATGTCCAATTTCAGAGTTCACTTATTTTACAGCTAAGACAATGCTTACCATTTACTTTGTTTCCAGTCTTCCAGACTGTCTCCCCAAGAGGTTCAGAATGGCATAAGGCTTTAAATTGTACCCAGTGTTTTATCTATATATAATTTAAATAAAATTATGACCATTACAAATGACCCAGCTGCTATAACAGAGTTTTATGTTTGTCATAAATTTTTAACACATAAGAAAATGAATCAAAACGGATCTCCCTGATGGTCATTAAATAATAACTCCATGCTGCCTTTCACACTTAGGTATCCTATTTTAAAACTTTGTGAAGAAAAGGGATGTAATTAGGTTGATGAATATTTTTGATGGGGGAATAGTAATGTCTTTTTCAATGATAATGCAGAAAGATGAAATTCCATCTAGTCATTCTGCTGACTTTTATTACTTAGGCATTACACAAATGCAGTTTGGGGAAATGAACTGAAAGAGACTTCACTGAATATTCAGGGAAAAAGAAAGGAGAGTGATCAACGTGGTAACAAAAAGAGAAGTCTGGTGCCTCAAATATTTTTCCATTCTAGAACTTTAAGAAAAATAAAGAGTCTAGAAATAAACTGATAGAGGAATATACATGCTCTCTATTCACTATCACACTGAAACACATTTATAAGCTCTTTGAAGGAATCTGATTTGAGGGCATTGTTTCACTGCTGTCTGTATATCCTTCAAACTCTTTGGAAAAGACTGGTGGAATTAATCTGACACCTAAATGTTTCAGTGGGTTGGATGATAGAATCATAGAATAGTTCGGGTTGAAAGGGACCTAAAAGATCATCAAGCTCCAACCCCCCTGCCATGGGCAGGGATGACAAATCTCTTTGAAAACCCTTTTAGTTTCCATGGCTCTCAAGTGGTACTCACCTATTTACAACAGGGTAACTTTGGGACAACCTTGTTGTGCTATAATGTGGGGCCTTGCTTGAAAATACACCTTGACATATGGTGGTTGCAGCTTAGGAAGAAAGGAGAGGTAAGAACAATACTTCTGTCCTCTGTGGCTGTGTATTTTCAAGAATGTTTAGGGTGAAATCTTGCTCATCCTCAGATTGCAAAGGACTTAATAGAATCATAACATAGAAGAGTTTGGGATGGAAGGCACATTTAATGATCATCTAATTAAAATCCCCTGCCAGGAGCAGGGGTGTCATTCATCCAGCATGTCCAACCTGGCCTTGAACATTTCCAGTGATGTAGCATCCACATCTCTGAGGAACATGTTCCACTAGTCTCTCTGGAAAATATTTCCTCCTCATATTCCATCTAAATCTACCCTCTTTCATTTTAAAACTGTCACCCCCTTTCCTTCCACTGCAGACTTTAGTAAAAAGTCTCTCTCTGTCTGTCCTATAAACCTTTTTGGAGCATGGAAAGGCCACAATAAGGTCTCCCTGGAGCCTTCTCCAGTCTCAATCTAGAACATTCTAAGACTTTTCCTATAGAAGAGGTGCTTCAGCCCTTTGACCAACATCCAGCACCTTCTCAGCACCTCCTCCCTTGTCCAGTGATGTAGCCACTTCACCACAGAAGGGCCACTGGGTTAGTTAGGCATGATTTACCTTTGCTGAAGCCATAGTGACTGTCTCTAATCATCTCCTGTCTCCATATGTTCTGACATATCCTTCAGAAGGATCTCTCTCACGATCTAACTGAGCATAGATCTAAGGTGAGGAGAGGCTGGATGCCTTTTATTGGGTGTCATTCTTTATTTTTGTAATCATCAGGACCTGTGAAAGCTGGGGCTAAAATCCTGAAATGTCTTTTATAGAGACCATTTCATACATAGGGTCACTGATTGAGAAGGCAGCTCAATTACCTGAGGGGTGAAGGACCCATCCAGTTCAGTGCTCACCAAATTTCTAGTAACACCTAAAGCCTCTTTCAGGCACATTTTCATCCATCAAATTGGAAATGAGAACAGAGTCAAAATGCAACCAGTGAATATTACATTGTTTTTGTGTGTTAAATAAGTCAGTGAATTGATTTCTCACATGGATTATACATCGTTCCAAATTAAATAGAAAGCAAAAACCTCATCAATTACATGCACAAGGATGTGCAAATTACCCAGCCTCAATAATAATTTTGTCCTGAAATTTCTCTGCTGAAATTAGCAGGGGAGTTTTTTTTCCATCACCATTGTAAAGTCAGGCAAAAGTTTGGCAATTCCCACCATGAAGATTAGAGGGACCAGGTTGGCAAAGTAAATTTTAAAAGACATATCTAGGTGACAAGATGTAATGTCGAAAAGCTTACCATCGGAGACTATCTCTTTGCAGCCAATGGAGAGAAATAGGCATCTGAGACACATTTCTGACTAAAACAAGTAACTCAGGTCAGATGAATCACCTTTTGAAGCATCTATTGCAATAACTATGAATGAATGTCCCACCTACGCTGAATAGTTCAGACTTTAATGCCTAATTTTTAAGTGCCTAGAATTCAGTGCAATGAATTCCACCCTCATGGACAAATTTCCATTAAAAGCAAAGCCCTGATGTCTCATTCTGCCAGTGACATACCTCTGCAAATGGAACAAAGATGGCTCTGAAAATTGGACTTGGTTTCTCAGAATGAAAAGAGTGGAAAAACTTCACTCAAAGCCATCAGGCAGTTTTGGTGCCTTATTAATTTAGGTAATAGAGGTAAAATTATTCCAAGGAGGCATCAAATGATTTTTAAGAAAGTAATGCCCAAAAGAATGAGGGTGCACAGCATGAGACACTGCACAAATTTTTACTCTCAGGGAAAGAAAAATGTAAAATAAGAAAATGTGTGTCTTCATTAGACACTTCTCCACCTGCTGGATAACCCCAAATTACTGAGCTAGGGAATATGTGCTGGAAATTGATGCTAAATACCAAACTTTACAAGACTTATTATGAGAGTTTTGAAAATCACAGTTAATTTATACTATTAAGGGTATATAGTTGAGGTCTGCTTCTAGACAAATGAAAGAATTGTTTTCAGGCAGTCCTCATTCTAGGTTAGCACATTGTTTAGAAAAACCCCGAAACACAACAAAACACATTGAAAGATCTTTCAGTTTCCAGTGAGATAAAATTCAATACTGAATAATTATTCCTTCTCTAAAAAAAAGAAATTGCAAAATACCAAACTTTACAAGACTTATTATGAGAGTTTTGAAAATCACAGTTAATTTATACTTTTAGGGGTTTATAGTTAAGGTCTGCTTCTAGACAAATCAAAGAATTGTTTTCAGCCGTTCTTCCTTCTCGGCTAGCACATTGTTTAAAACAAAAACAAAACAACACAACAAAAAAGATCCTGTGAAAGATCCTGTAAAAATTACTTTTCAGTTTCCAGTGAGATAAATTTTAATACTGAATAATTATTCTTTTTCCGGAAAAAAAAATCTGTAAAATAATACATTTTACAAGACTGTTATTATGTTTTGAAAATCACAGTTAATTTATACTATTAAGGGTATATAGTTGAGGTCTGCTTCTAGACAAATCAAAGAACTGCTTTCAGGCAGTCCTCATTCTAGGTTAGCACATTGTTTAGAAAAACCCCGAAACACAACAAAACACATTGAAAGATCTTTCAGTTTCCAGTGAGATAAATTTTAATACTGAATAATTATTCTTTTTCCGGAAAAAAAAATCTGTAAAATAATAAATTTTACAAGACTGTTATTATGTTTTGAAAATCACAGTTAATTTATACTATTAGGGGTATATAGTTGAGGTCTGCTTCTAGACAAATCAAAGAATTGTTTTCAGCCGTTCTTCCTTCTCGGCTAGCACATTGTTTAAAACAAAAACAAAACAACACAACAAAAAAGATCCTGTGAAAGATCCTGTAAAAATTACTTTTCAGTTTCCAGTGAGATAAAATTCAATACTGAATAATTATTCCTTCTCTAAAAAAAAGAAATTGCAAAATACCAAACTTTATGAGACTGTTACTATGTTTTGAAAATCCCAGTTAATTTATACTTCTAGGGATTTGTAGTTGAGGTCTGCTTCTAGACAAATGAAAGAATTGTTTTCAGCCGTTCTTCCTTCTCGGCTAGCACATTGTTTAAAACAAAAACAAAACA
>VZTY01006135.1:398501-462930 GCA_013400935.1 Turnix velox
AGGGTGGTGGGCAGGGTGGTGGGCAGGGTGATGGACTTGTTTTTCCATTTCTTGCCCTAATGCTGTGTGGGGTTTGCCTGAAACAATGCAGAATATATTAACAGTGATTTTAGTTTGCAAATATATGCATCAGTGAAAATGTTTTCCCTTTAAAACTTCCTTAATGAACCATTAAATGTGATCCCACAACTTCACTCGCCTGTGCTTGCTGCCTAAGTTATATCTAAGATTATCTTGGTGCATCATTCTGTTTTCCAAATGCCTGTGAATTGAAGTGTGTATTCATGTCCTACCAGCTAAGCTGCTGAGGGCACAGGAGCATCATCCCAGCAGGAATGGCCAGGAGGAGATATCCCTTCTCTTTTGGAGGTATGGTGGAAAACTTTGGGTAAGGGGATTCCTTGGTGGTGCTGGATGAAAGATTTTGTATTGTAATGATAAACCCTCCTCCACACGTTGTTGTCATCTGGAGAACCTGAAAGGAGCAGGACATCCAGTTGCAGGGAGCCAAGCCTAATTATTTCCCCTGTACAAAGTGCAGCTTGTTTTGCATTGGGGAAAAAACTGGGGCTTTGCAGTTGGGGATTAGCAGCAATGGAATAGCATAAGCAGGCCAAATTTTATTTTCAGTTCCACCATTGTGCTGAGTGTGCTCATAATTTATGGCAGAATTACTGATATCTGAGTCCAAGCTTGTTTGGTATCATGAGGAAAATGAGAGTAACAATTTTCTGTGTTTTTCTTATTGAGTAGATTCTAATTAGTACCTTTCACTATCTATTAATGAACTCTGTTAATTCCTTTTCAGTTCCACCAATGTGCTTACTGCCTAAGGAAAAGGTATAGAAACCAGTTATATCTAGATAATCTTGGAACATAATTCTGTTTTCCAAATGCATGTGAATTAAAACAGGAAAGAAGGAGGACACACATCCAACATTAGTGCCATTCTGATTCCTCACTTGCATTTTTTTTTTTTATTTGAAGGTGTCAAGATAAAAGAGAGGAGATTTGCAATTCAAGCCCCTCTAGATCTGTGAAAGTGCTTGTAGTGAAAGAGTAAATTGGATGCTCTTTAGAACCTGGATGTGACTCCCACCTCTATCAGTACTTTCCATTCATCCGCTGGATCATGTGGCTCTCAGGGAACAGATAAATTGCCATAAATATTTAAATCTTTGAAAATCTGTTGATATCTATGTTCTCACTAAATTCCCAGCATGCCCTGGGAATTCCCAGCATGCTATTCCTGAAGCTGCCAATCCTTTGGCAAGGATCAGAGTGTGACTACCAAGTCTGCCCAGGACCCAGCAACAAAGTTTTTTTTCCATCTGACATCCCTTGGGGACCCAGTGTGATGACCACAGTCAGACTGTGCCCAACACAATGGAAACTCTTCAGCACAAACCAAAGCAGGTGATAAGCATTTTTCTGCACAACTACAGGAGGAGAAGGGGAGGAAGAAGGCAGAAATGGAGGAGGTGACACATTCATAGAGGATGCAAAAAATTGTGCAAGAACTTTAAGGGCAGAGAGCTGGGATAGACCAGAATCTCTTGGGTTGATATCCTGGAGTGCAGATCCTTCTGTTTCTGCTCCTTTATGCAGAAGTTGTGGTTCACTGCAAGTGGAGAACATTTCCCTCATTGGGGAAATATTTTCAGTATCCTGCTGTTCTCATCTGAAATGATTTGGACAAAAAAGTTGTCTAACCCTCTTCATAACAACTTCGAAGGGACTTGTTGAAAATGCCTAATTAAAGGGAGCAGAAAAGGGCAATGAATGAATTATCCCTGTAGTTTTGTGAAGTCAAAAAATAATCAGTTCCAAATTGGGAAGTTCTCTTTTGTATAATCTTATAATTACAGGGGAGACTTACTCCAGTCTGCCCCTGGCATCAACTTTGTCTGCTATTTCATCACTTCTGCTTTAATGTTGTATTTTCTTTCCTATGCTAAACAGCCAGGAGTATTCCTTATTTTGGAAGGCAATCAGCAGAAGCTGGTAAGAGGGCAGCAGCAAATTTTTCAGAAATAATGAGTGGAGAATTTATGCCTTGTTTACACCCAATGGTGCCTGAACGAACCTTTCAAATTTTTTACTTCTGTGTGAAGGTTTTCTTTTTTGGTGTGGTTTTGTAAAACCACTCAGCTCAAATGGCAAAAATTACTCTAGAGGAGCTATTATTTTTCTGCGAGCATATGGACTCACATGTAAAAACACACATATGAGAATATATAGCTCCTTTTCCAACCTTATTCCCTCTCTTATGGAGCTCTTCATTCTGGGATTCCTCCCTTATAGTTGTAGGCTCTAAAATTTGGGCTCCAAATGCACCTTCCCCTCAGATCTCTGTTCACACTCATTGCAGTAACAGCTGCTTTTCTCCAACACATAAGTACAAAGGTCATTATGCCTTGGATTTGCTCTCCATCTGGAGCACGAAGACTAAAGTTTGCTCAGGGTGAGGAACGTAGCAAAGAGCTACAGTTGGCACTACAAAAACTACTGTGCTTTAGATCTTTTGGGACACCACCCTGCTGAAGACACTAGGATGAACTGTAAGTAGCAATTATGTAATATTTTGGTCTTACAATCTGTGTAATATGCTTTAACTTTTCTTCATGTGCTAGTTTTACATAGGTAAACATTTTGTAAATTAAATGCTCATGTAACAGATGCATTGGTCCAACCATGAAAAATTGCTGCTTTGTAAATGAAGCTCACTCTTGATGATTAAGTCACCACAAAGTGGATTTAAATCATCAGCCAAGAGAAATTCAGAAAATAACTCATTTTCCAAGCGTGCTCACCAAATGAGATGCTTTACCCATTCACATAACCAGGTTAAACAGGGGCAAATATTTATGAGATTAATGTCATTTATATTATGGCAAAATATGGAGGTCCTGTGAGATCAAGACCCCTTTCTGTGCATAACAAGACAGTCTCTACCCTGGAGAATTTACAGATGAAGCAGACAAAACTTCTGGGGGATTAAAAAAAAAAAAAAAAAGAAAAAGGAAGTCTTTTGAAGCTGGGGAAAAAGAAGTGCATTCAGAGTAAGGAATGACCTTTACAGGCTTCACATCTGTCTGAAAGGAGAACTGGAAAGGAAATTCCAGGTTTCCTAAATTCCCAAACCTTTCACAACATGGATGTTACTATTATTACCATACCAGTGCTTGTTGGCATTTGTTTGCTGTACACAGGGTGGTGAGGACTTTTTAGATTAATCAGGGGAGTGGAATTTTGGTACAGGAGTTTAATAAAAGTCTGTCTCTCTCTGAACCAATCACTCCTTCACCAGTTCTCCTCCTTAGATATTATGTGAGTAGATTTATCATAACTTCAAATAATTACCTGCTCTGTTAGACCAAAAATTAGGAAGTTTCCAACTAGTTATTATAGTTTTTGAATTGCTGGATTTGAGGATTTTGGTTGGTTTGTTGATGGGTTTTTGTATCTCATCACAATCTGAACTCTTTTACACTCATGAGCTTGTCCTCAGGATCAGCTTATTTGTTTGTTTATGCCTTCCATCCTTCAAGCCCAGAAAAGAATTGTATACATGTAAGCCAAAGTCAAACTAAAAAAGCCCTCAGATTTTATGAAAGACAAGAAAATATTTGGGAAAAATTGCACTGCTGAAAGAGCAGGAGTGATGTTCAATAGACTAATCACTAAGGTGTTCTGACTTGAGTTTTGAGATGCACATGTGTGTGAACTAGATGTATCAAGCTCTCATTACAGTCCCTAAACATATATATAATATAAACAAAAGAGACTTGAAAGCTATTCAATTGTTCAATGTGAATGTCTACTTTGGGGTGAAGTTTGTTTCTAGACTTGGCCTAATCTTTTGACTATCCTACAGTGAAAGGTTTGATCTCTAGAAAATGCACAGACATAAATATGAGCATACACACAAAATATATAAATTCTCACTTGCACATCTGTGAGAACTAGGAAAGTGATAAACTAGGGTGTGCAGAGCTCATCTCGACTACCTCAATCCCTGACAAAAATCAAAATGTAAGTAGTTTGTACCTATAGATAGGGACTAGTTAAGTTTCTGTTTCCTGCCATCGCTGAGGAATGTCTGTAGCAATGAGGGATGTGTTGTGTTTAATCTGGTTTGAGCATTATCAACAGCAGGCTTAATTAAGATCCAGTGACAGAACCTCTCTCTGGAAGCAATATCACAGTCAGAAGGAACACAGTGTGGCACTCCTGAATGGATGTGTCAATCTGGCATCTCTCTGTGCATGACAGAAACACACTTATCCTACAGATAACTGGGAGGTAATCAAAATGGATCCCAGCATACTTTTAAGGTTACTTTTCATAGTAAAAATGTATTTGTTTTATTAGTATTTGTAAAGGACCACACATTGAATCTGCATTGGATTACTGATTATTTTTGAACTTCCTGGGTCTTCTCTGCCAAGTGTCACTTTAAATATACATTTAGGTGACTGATTAATTACCATAATCTCAGCATTTGAATGTGCACTGATCTGATCAGTTCTCTGCTCTGAAGTAAATTACACCTATTCTTAAATCACAGTTTTAATACATATTAATAACAAGGGACTGACACTATTCCAATTTTTAGTTCTGTATGCTAATTACATCTGTTCAACTCTAAATTTAAAACATCTGGCTTTGATTAGAAGATTCACTCTTTCTAGGTAATTTTTAAGGGAGAGGAGAAATGGAGTGTGAATGAAGGGTAGTCATGAAAAGAGAAGATGAATAACAGTAATCAAATTTGCCTTGTTTATTCTGTGGGCTTAACCCAGGAGGCATCTCACTGGGCTAGAAAGAGCTGAACTGCTGTGTTGGATCCCTCTGTGTTGCAGCGGGGAAGCAAGAAAGTTTGATGTGTTGTTGCTGTGGTAGATAGAAGGAGCAGGCATGATCCACAGAGGAATGACATCCGTGGATGTAGTCAGCAAGCACAGAAAATGTCTCTGCTTGTGAGTGACAAGGCAGATGCAGCTCCTTTCCTTTGCTGTTATCCAGTGTTTCCATCTCTGCAGCTGACTGAGCAGATGTACTCCTGAATTTCCTTGCTGGTACCCAGGAGCTTTCCTGATGAGCTCTGTGAATGAACGCACTCTGAGAAGTATTGGCAGTGGGATGCTGGCCAGCAGCTCTCCTCCACCAGGCTCCTGAGGCCACCAGCTGACCTCTGCTTATTTCTCCACTCTTTCCAACTTCTTGCACCCAGCATGCCCAGGAGTGAGCCTCCAACTGAGGTAAAGCATAGAACAGTGGAAAGATTTCCAAATTTGGCTGGAAAAAAGACAAGATTTAAAAGCATGGGTCAGCTTGACCTCACATTCGAAATCGGGAGCAGCTTAGAGCATGAAAGTCTTGGAGAATGTGTCTCAGCCAGGGAAGTAAAACAGAGGCTGATTTTATATGGGTTACAGCTCCAGCACTGGTTTCCTATAAATAACTCACAGATGTCATTTGAATTACAGTCTTCTGCAAATCAGGGGGCTGCAGGCATACCCAGAAGCCTGTTAACAAGGAGATGACAAGCTTCAGGCATCTAATTGCTTTAGCTCATCACCAGTAAGACACTAGCATTGCTACAGTTCATCTAACCAGCAATTGACTGGAAATTGAATCTAAACCAGGAGAGTAACTTTGCTGACTTCAAAGGCCTGTCCACTTGCAAAAAGAAAACCCTGCCCTCTGTCTGTTCAGCCAGCTGCTGTGCAAGAGAGCAAATAGCTTTTGTGAAATGTTTGAGCAGGTTTTTCTCAGCACCTGACATCTGCAAAGAACTGTTCAAATGTATGAAGTGTTTCCACAAGTGACACAGACAGGCAGAGATAAATAACTTCTGTTACAAATGAAACAGAAACCAGAGCAAAACAACCATCAGACCTTGTCCTCCTCTTTTCTGAAACAGAATGAGGGGAAAGGACCAAGGTTGTATAATTTAATATTTTGTCATATTATAGTGGCTGTAGCAGGTTGCACTGGCCTGGATACTTAACTGTGTCAAGCAGGATTGACATTTCAAGGGTGTGTGCTCTTCTTTCCCAGGAAATATCACCGAAAGGTTATCCTCAAGCTCTGGGTCTTAAGAACTAAGTGAATATTTCTTCTTGCACAGATGCATCAGGGACTCTCAGAAGCCAGAAATGTGAAGATATGGGGCAAGGACAAAGGGTCAATAAATTCCCCATTTCCAAATGCTGCTGGAGAAGAATCGGGTCTCTTGGCAAGGCTGTTACCACCCACTCCAAGAGTCTTTCTTCCCGTTGGAGCACTCTGTCCCCAGGAGCCAGTTAAACAACAGGAGAGGATGTGATAAGTGAGGAGTTTCTCACAGACCTCACAGACAGCAGCTCCTGCCTGTCCCCAGGACTAAGAAAACACTCAGGAGGTATGATGTGTGTATTCCCAGTTCTTTGTGGCTTCGTGCTAAATGTAGTTCTGCCAATAAGGGGCCAAACCAATGCACAAATTTCTTATGTCAAAGATTTTGCAAAGTTAGAGCCAGCATTCCTGGTGAAAGCAAGATTATATGAAATGCTTTATGGAAGAATGTGAAATAGCTTGAAGAAGTCATTTCTCTTGTTTGAGATATCTTCACAGTGTGGGAACTTTATAACATGAACAATATTTTATTTAGGTACCTCCTGGACCTGGCAGCACTATCAAGTAGACAGAGATCTATGAGATCTGAGCACCTTCATGCTGACTGAGCACCTATTTTATTCTTAAAGGTCAGTGCAGCAAATGATGACTCTCTTTAATCTCAAATGTGACAAATATAACTGGATAAACCACCTGGCATTATTTAATTCCAGCGACAGGGGGACAAATGTAGTTGCACCAGGTATGTGCATGGATTTAGAATGTGGGGTGTGTACAAGACATGGATGTGGCTTCAGAAGTGGCTCTCTAAATACATTTCTATTCTCAGGTGGGCAGAAACAGAAATATTTCTGTTCTCAGGTGAGTAGAAACAAACCAGAGATGAGCTGAGTGTTAAGGGAGGCAGGGTGTGTTCAGTGTGTTTCCAGCAGAGTTACTCATGTGAACGTCATCTACAGATGTTTGTATGTCACTGGCATCACTCAGGGAAGAGGTCACTACCCTACTTTTTCTCATTATTTTAAAATTATAATAAACTCATTACTCACATAATTTCCTGATGAAAATATTGCTAATTTCAAAACTTCTACTGAAAAAGGCTGCAATCTAGTTTTTAACCCCAGGAGTAGGAATTTCTTGGAGTCTTCTTTATCCTCGAAATAACTGCTTTTCATTGATGATCTAATGTTTTTCTCATTTTCCACTGTAACAGATTGGGTATGTTGGCCCAGTAGAATACAAAGCACATGCCCAACTTAAACATCCAAGTGGGCCAACTGAAGTGAGTTGGACTTTTCAAACACTTCCTGCTTACTTGCTGATGGAGCTGAACCATGAGAGCATTAGAACTGCTTACAAGTGTAAGCACTTGCAGGATCTTTCTCTTAGACCACATCTTCACAACTCCAGCTTTCTCACCAAACTCCAGATTATTGGATGTGGTGTTTTCCTACTGCTTCCCTGTCCTGACAACTTGGGGAAATTCTGCTACAAAACACACTGAAGTCCTTTGCTGCTTTCAGTGACCACATAAGCCCCACTGTCTATTCACAGCGAGGAGCTAAAATAGTAAATGTTCTGCTTCAAAGAAATTGAGATATGTAAACACATTCATTTCCCATCTTCTGAACCCAAAGGACATTTCTATAATCAATAAGGTGGCACAATTATACAGGTTTTCTTTCCAGAACTACAAAGTTAGGTTCTATCATTTTCATCAAATACAAGTGCCTGTTCAATACAGTGCCCTTGAAACATTGCCCTGCTCAGAGCCCCATTATTAGCTCCCATTCTCAGTAACTGCTGGGTTTTTGAAGAAGGAAAGGACACTAAAGGAACTGGGAAATGTTTATAAATAATGGGTATGGTCAAAAGGCTTTGATTTAAAAAGTAAATCCTTGTATTTGGCAAATGTTTCATGTGCCAGTAGAAAACTCTCTCACAGGGCAATAAGAAAGCCAAGATCCCTTTTCTCTTTCTTGTAGACTTCAATGGGAAACAAGAAAAGAAAAGCTTCCTTCAGGATTTTAAAGTTTCTAACAAGAAGTGTTTGAATGTCTATTGTAATTTGAACAAATGTCTTACTGTCTAAATAAAACAGACTCCACAAGAAACTCTTCTTCTATTATGGATTTTTCAAGCACTGAGGGTGGGTTTTTTTCCCCCTCTAGGCTGTGTCTGTTGTCCTTCTTCCAATATTAATACTGACACTTCTATATTAACTCATTAAGAGCTTGTGACACTGGATACAAAGACTCCATAATTACTATTGCTGCAATTCTACTTGAAGATTTCCACCAAGGCTGCTACTTCTTGTATTAGAAACTGTACAGACATGGAGGAAAAAAAAATCCTTGTCCCAGAGAGCATTGTATTTGGAAGGACAAAGCTGATAAAGCAAACAAAGTCTCATATAGATTTGTCCAAGAATGTACAACTGAGTTGGGGTTTTTTTTTGGCAAAATGGAGGTCAAACCCAAGTTTATTGACTTTCCATTAGTTTCTCATCTACCCTTTCATAATTCTGTGCAATTAATCATCATTTATTTAAAAATCCTTGCACTCTCAGATCACGTTCATCCAAATGCCTTCAAATATTCTGGTGGGACCTATATGGAATAGTGGACTGGAAAAAAGCTATGGAAGACAAACTAAATCACAGGAGTATTGAACTACAGCAGTATCCAACCAAAACTATTGGGTTATTATCTTATGGGGAACAAAGTTCCATGTGATAAATCCAAATCATAAAAAAAATAATTAAATGCAGAGAAACTGGTGTGCAGCTGATCAGTATCAAGTTGCATTGTCATAGGAAGGATCTTAGGGAGAGAAACCACATTTCAATTGTGTTACGTGAACCTTAAATAAATTTGTAATTTTGATATTAGTATCTTAGTATTAGGAGTTAGCTTTTATTTGGATAGGTGCTAAATACAGCTTAAACACTGTGCCTCATTGTTGCTAAGCAGATGGGCTGCAGGTGGTAGGTGGGTTTGTGGAGATTCCAAACTTTTTATCCACTATCTTATCATCTGCTGAAAAAACTCAGGATAACATCAGCCATGAGAGAAACTTCTCAGCAATTGGGCATGTTGAGAATTTTGTAGCCAAAGGCACTGATGATCTCACTTTCCCCCAATCTACTAAGGCTACAGATGCTTGGAAAGTGCAGTCCAGCCTTGAGGAGTGATTGGTTGTGAGGGAGGTAGCAGAATGCTTCCCTTGTGTCAGAGCATTCAAAGTTAGACCTCCCCTACCTAACTGCAAAAAAAAGGAAAACCAAACAGAAAGAATAATTAAATGTTCTGGTTAGATTCTGTCTCATTTCAGAAATTCTGTGAGACACAGCTTTCCCATTTCTGATACTACATATGGCTCCAAAGTCACTCAGAGATGTTTATCTGGGATATGTTTTTCCTTCATTGGCTTGAAGAAAGAGACTGCCCTCTTCCATCCTCTCGTTCCTGGTCATAGGGGAACAAAAAGGTGAAGTTTATATGATCCTACTTGTGTATTTTCTGCAGAAATCTTTATTTAATGCCTTTGTCAAATTTCCTCCTGCAGTGCAGTCCTACCCTAAAAACCAAAGGCATTAATATTGATAAAATGTCAAATAATTATCATGAGAAACAGTCATGGTATGTTTTCTTCTAATGTTTCTCTAGGTAAGAATTTTGCAAAGTCCAACCAAACCCTACATACTGACACACAGAAAGAACTGAGCTGAATTTTTGGCTTCCCATGAGCAGATAACACTTCCTCTTTTCCTTGCAGTGATCTGAAGGGCTTTTGTTCTATTTCCTCAGATCATGGGACTTCAATCTTTTGGATGACACACTGTATTCAGTGAGGTGGTAAGATGGGTGCAGTTTATTAGCCAGCTCCATGTTGGGATAACATGTTTTGCTGCCAGGGCAACTCAGCATCCAGGAATGCAAAAGGGTTTTAAGTAGCAGACAATGATAACAACCTGAAACAAATCAGGAGGCTGCTGAGAGAAGTATCAAGAAGTCAGAGCCTTTGATACACCTCATCTTCATATTATTTTTGCTTCTTAGTCCAAGTTTGGACTTGGACTGAAGGTGATCATGGTTCAGGTTTTGATTTTTACTGGATATCATGAGATATGGAAGAGGGTGGTGCAAATCTTTCATGTCAATGAGGAGAGGCAGCATTCTTCTGGCACTTTGGCCATGTTTCCTAACCTGCTCTCCAGATGAGCACAACAAGATAAAAATGAGCTCATCAGGATAAAAATGGGAACAAGTTTTCTAAAATAGGAGTTCAACTAAACCCACAGGTTTCTCCATCATCAAAACGACAGAAGAATAAATAACACCCATCAGATTTATTTCTTAAATAAACTTAACTTCTACCAACTCAGGTTCTTACAAATCATTATTATGATGTAAAGAATCAGTAAAGAGAGCATTTGGATTAATGGGACTGTTTGTTTCCAAGAGAAGAGGGGAAAAAAGGATAATTATGGCTTGGCATATTTTTTTTCCTAATTTCAGCAGCCTTTTGCAACAAGATAATATCATTGCATATGTTACCATTTGGGGAGTGGTACATCACTGCCTCCTAAGGTTCAAATGTGATGTTATTTAAAATTAGAGAATAATTTTTTTTTTAATATAATTTAAAAAAACGTGCCTTAGCAAGAGAAAAAGCTCGAAATCTTGTGTGGAACTCACCATAAATAATACAGGAGTTCATTTTGATACAGAGAAGAGTTATTTATAACAGCCTGGACAGATTGCAAACAGATGTTGGTAGAAAGTGAATCTATTATTAAATTAATTTGCCTTTCATCCCCAAGAGACTGTAGAACATGAATCAGATATATTCAATAAAAAGTAAGTTTGTCAAATAGGTTCAGTATTGAAACACATGCACTGTGACACTCCCAGAATCATCAACTTGTCACAGCTCTGGACATCATTGATTAAATAGCCCAGTGCTGAGAAATACTGCCCACAAATGGTTTTAGGGGCAAGTGATTGTCCAGGGAGGGTCTGTGTGAACTTTGCAAGGAGAAAGCGGGTGAACTACCAAAGCTGATACTGGTCTATATATATATACATATCAATCTGCTTTCAGTTGATGGATAGGAGCAATGACTATTCAGCTCGTAGCACAACAGGGCAAAGACACTGATGGGAAAATCCAGAGACATAAGAAAATGGTTTGAAAGGCATGACTTGCCTGCTAGTGCAGGAAAAGGCTTGTCTTAAATCTTGGTGAGACACATGCTGCTGTTTAGCATTTCTGGATGCCTGGAAAGAAAGCTCCTCTGGTGAAAAGCTAAGCTGCAATTTATCACTTTTACTGCTCTGTACAAGAAGAGGAAGAAACCAGGGAAAATTCACAGGTGCTTCAGAATTGATTTTATGTCTACTGCTATCTGATTGTCAGCTTATAGTGACACTCTTACTGCAGATGTTCAAGCCGTGATAAAAGAAAATGTAAATAGAATGTTTAGTGAACAACTAACTCATAGAGTTAGACAAGAAACTAACAAACCTTGGTGCCTGCATGCTCATCTGGCACAAATGATGTAAGCTGTGCAGCAGACTAAATCATTTAGGTTGGAAAAGACTTGCAGGATCATCAAGTCCAATTGTAAAAAAGACCCATAACTCAGCCAGAGGTATGAAAAAATCTGTCACTGTGTTAGAGCTGCTGCTCACAAAGTCACAGAATGAGAGGTGTTGAAAGGTGACCCTAACAGACCAGGGTCACCCAGAGCAGGTTGCACAAGGATCCATCCAGGCAGGTTTTGAATGTCTCCAGAGACGGAGACTCCAGCACCTCTTTGGATAGCCTGTGCCAGTGCTCTCTCACTCCCAAAGTACTCAAGTTGCTCAGGGATGAAAAGCAAAATAAAAAAGAAACAATTTAAAATATTCTTGTCCAGAAATAGGACAACAGTGTATTCTGACAAGTAGTAAGATTTTAAAGATCACATTTGGGCTGTGAGGAAGGATTTTTATTTAAACGAAGTGATGACTAGGGGCCAAACTCATTATTTCTATCCTTCTTATAACTTTGAGCAAAAGCAGTAAGGAAGATAGAAACAGGAAAATTTTTTCCTGCTCTCCTTCCTGCCAAGCAGCATGGGATGAGAACTGAGGCCTTGAACTAATTCTCCCAAACCTCTGTGTTTGCTCCAAGAGCTCGGAATCATTCTGATGTGTGCTGGGACTGACATCTTTCTGCTGCTCCCATATCCTCCTGCCTACCCAAGGACACAGATCCAGTTTTATCAACCAACAGGGAGCATCTTCGGTCTCATTAAGTCTAATTTAACCCACCTAGTGTGGCTTTTTCCTTTGCATTGAAATACTCACAGTACCCTTCCTGCTGTTAACAATAATTATTAGCAATGTTATTGAGCTACTGTTTTGGGGTTTGGGTTTGTTTTTTGTATTTTTACTTTTAATGTCTAAGTGCCTGAATTCTAGAAACAAAGTTGCATCCTTACACAGCAACTGCATTTAGGTATTTTTGATTCCAGGCACTGGGAGCAGTAAGTGCAGCCTGTAGGATGCTGCAGTTTGACTAGTGCTCAGCTGGAGAGAGCCTCTGCTGCCTGGATGCTGCCTCTTACCCAGATGCCATCCTGGCAGCCCAGAAATATTTTAGGCAGCATTGATTATGGTAATAATGAGCAAGAATGGGCAGTTCACAAGCGTTGGAGAGTTCATTATGTTTTGGGAAACACAAATTTCTCCTCACAGCCATTGATTACTTGCTGTTTATCAACACAATGTCTAAGACCTAAAATCTGAATAATCCTGGTGGTATTTTAGAGGAAGAAACAATAATAAAAACTTCCCATTCTCTTCAGGAATATGGGGGTTTATTTTAATAATGTAATGAACCCAGAAAGACTTATGTTCCCATTAGAATATAAAATAAGCCAAATGGAACTATTTGTAATCAGGGTTTTATCTGAGCGATGTGCTCTGTGTATCACCCACTCCCTATAAGATTGTGTTCCATTATCCTACAGCAGTAATAGGAAAGAAACTAAACTATTTTGCATCAACAATAATGCAACCAATTTTTGAGAACTTGCATGTCAAAAATCCATTATTCCAGACATGATTACCTGGAACTGCCGATAACAATTGTCACCAATTACACTTCCTTACAATGCAGCAAGGTTTTTATTTTTCTCTTCCCCACCCCATCTTTATTTCCTTTTTTTTTTTTTCCCTCTTTCCCTTCAAGAGGGCGGGGTAATGTCTCCATGTCTCCATCACTTAGATTAGAACATCACATTTACCACAAGCAGCAGATGTTAATATGGAAAGACAGAACATCTCAATTTTCACACCGTTAATTCAGCTTACAGAGCCAATTTCACAATTCTCACATTCCTCCAGACCTAAGAGAAAATGCTAATTTAGATTGTTAAAATTGACACAGGTTAGGGTATAAAGGGTAATTAGCATAAGATCCTACACAAAGTGTTTTTAGCACCATTAATCAACACCCACCTATGCATACACTTTTTTTAGACAGAAGTGATGTTGAATAGCTCTGAAGAAAAACCTCTAAAATATTCTGTACTTGTTAAAAAAAAAACATAGAATTTAGTTGGGAGCGTTTTCCAGTGAAAGTGCCTAATGTACAGTTAAAAAAAGGATTTTTCTTTGTACATGAGAATTATTAATGGCTCATAAAAGCATTCTAGTAGAAATACCAATATAATTTTTGAAGATTTTAGGGAGATCTGCTAAAATGCTGAATTACGTCAGAATCCATTAGCTGTTTTGGAGTTTTTCTACTTCCTGAATACCAGAAAACATAGCCAGAATTATAGAAAATAATATCATTTTGCTTTGCACTCAGTTTGATTTGCATACATACAGTTCAAGTAAATTAGGTTTTCATTAGTACAGACTGGCTTAATTTTCCTTGAAAATACTACTTGGGGGGGGAAAATCCAATTTAATTTTAGAATACTTGTTCTAGGTGCACATTCTACACAAAATCTATACTACAATTACAGTTTATATGCTTTAATTTAAAAAATTATATAAAATGATCATATGAACTACCTGGAAGGGATTCCTAAAATTAATAAAAGAAAAAAAAATTACAAATATCGGTTTACACAATAGTGGAATTCTACAGTTTGGGCAACCATTAAATCCAGTTCCATTAATATAAAAAAAAAGCAGTGTCTTTTTAATAAGCCTAGAAATAAAAATTCCAGCTGCCAAGGACAAGGGGTTCTAGGCATTTTAATGCTAAAGCAGACAAGTCAAGTAATTATTGTCTCTAATTGGCACTTCCACAAGATGTAACAATTTTTACAGTACCCACAGCCAAGTGGCACTTAAAAAGGTGAGAAATTATTTCCTGCCTTGGGAAAAAATAAAAAGGAAGAAAAAAAGAAAATCACACGCTTTTCTAATCTGAGTTTTGCAGAGGGAAAGACTGGCCAAGAACTTCAAGGTCTGAATCAGCAAATCACATAAGCACATGCTGAATTTTAAGCATGTGCATATCATCACTAGCCTAGAAGGCTACTTTTGCTTCTCTGACTGGCATATCTAAATGTTTTACTGATTTATGTGTCTCCAATACAGGTGACCACTACATTTTGGGTGGGATTCAGCTCCACAATTTGACGTTTAGTTTTGGTTCTGCAGGGACCTCTGCAAGAGCTGGAGGAACTTGCTTCTCCTGCTCCACACAGTGCACGCAAAAGGCTCAATTCAACTGAAAAACACACATCTGATGACATTGAAGATACCTCAGGTCATCTTGATACCCTGTCTGAACAGGGGTCTGAGTCTTCCTGAGGGTGGCATCTCATCTGCCAGCCCTATGGATCTCAAAGGATTGCCATCTTAAGTGGCAGTAGCCACCTACTTTAGTGGCTAAATACTATTAGACAAATACTATTATAGTCTAATACAGTCAGATGAATTTAAATCACTTGTCTATATTTAGATAGATGCTACCAGTTGAGATACCATACTGCACCCACCTGAGTACCAGCTGCTGCCCTAGAGGGCATAAATCCCTCTATATAATGTCATATACAATCGTAGAATAGTTCAGGTTGGAAGGGACCTTAAAGATCATGGAGTTCCAACCACCCTGCCATAGGCAGGGACACCTCCCACTACATCAGGCTGCTCAATGCCTTGTCCAGCCTGGCCTTAAACACCTCCAGGGATGGAGGAGGCATCCTCAACCTCTCTGGGCAACCTCTTCCAGCGTCTCACCACCCTCACTGTAAAGAATTTCTTTCTTCTATCTAGCCTGAGTATGTCTGGGTGCATACATATGTATGTAAGCACCATGAGGAGGTTGTAAATAAACTCAGACATCTCAAATAATATTAGACATCTGTGTAGCCAACTAAATGCAGTTTGAGGGAGATAAGTGCTGTTCAGCTTGTCCCTCTAGTAGAATCCTACAGCTGACAAGCTGAAGAGATTTATGAGCTCTGTAGGCAAAACTGGAAAGTTAGAAACCTGATTCACTTGTGACCACTACATACTAGACACTCATCTGAAGCTGGAACTGCATCCATCCCTTAGAGGTACTTTCACTTACCTATGTATCAACATCTGGTGCCATTTGAGATGCCTGGGGGTATCCATGACATCTGTACACACCTGACAAATATGATGCAGGGCCTAAGGGAGACGTGTGACCTTTTGGAATGGCAACCAGATGCCAGTAGACACTTGTGCTCAAGTAACTACATTGAATACAATACAATATTAACAGGCTTACACTGATGCATTAGTTGATGCTTAGAAGACCTGGGCAATCAATAGTGTTACTTCTCTTAATGGAGTGAAATCAGGGAAGGATTCTAGGAGGATAAAATATACAAATTAGCCTTAGAATAGAACTTAGTCTCTAAAGCAACTGAGAAGACAGCTATGTCCTGAAATATTCTTTTGTCCACATGAAGCAAAAAGCCATGGAAGACTCTTAGTTTTTGCAGGTTTTTACCATGTGATGCCTCCACCTGGTGTTACAAACTTTTCATTCACAAGTATCACAGGCTGCCTAGAGAGGTTATTGGAGTCTCCTTCTCTGGAAACATTCAAGACCTGCCTGGATGCCTTCCTGTGTGACCTGGTCTAGATGTTCCTGCTCTGGCAGGGGTATTGGACTAGATGATCTATTGAGGTCTCTTCCAATCCCTGACATTCCATGATTCTGTGTTCATGAAGCAAATCTCTACAGGAACATCATTAACTACTAGTTGGCAAAAGGAGAGGGCAGATGCACTGAGAGAGAGAGAAAGTTACTGAGCCATGTTTAGAGAGTAGTAAGAAATGAAAAAAATATCTCTGCCTGTCTATAGAGCAGCTAGTGTGTGTTCACATGTGACAAAAAGCAAAGGAACAAGCAAAAGTCCCATCTCAAACCAAATGGTGGATGTCTCCTCAATCCCTGGAGGTGTTTAAGGTCAGGCTGCACGAGGCACTGAGCAACCTCATCTAACGGGAGAGGAGGTTGGAACTAGGTGATCTTTAAGGTCCCTTCCAACCCAAACTATTCTATGAGATAAAGAAGAAACCATTAAACTGATTTACGCATTCAAGCTGTTAGTATGGACTTACAAAGGAAGGAAATTCACAGACATCAGATATAGCTGGTCCACATGTAGACATATGACCTAAATTAACTTTGATTTTCATGCACATTGGCCCATACTGGATCTAACAATAAAAACCAGCCTGATCTTTTCGGTGTTTTCTTTATCTAGTGAAGAGTAAATTAACCAAAAAAATGTAGCTTTAAAGGTGGAATAAGAGATCTCTGGAAGATGAGAAAAAAAAAAAATCAGAATTTATTTGCAGCCAAGAAGAAAATTAAAAATGAAGGAAGTCCTATGAGAATGTCATAGTATTTTATTTCACTGTTTAAAAATGAACATTATTACCTTCAGCAGAACTGACTGACTTCATAGTGTGGAAGAGAATCTTGTAGTTAAATAAATCATTAAAACTGAAAGAAAAAAGATCAAGTCGTACCATCAAATAAATTTGAAAGAAAATAAATAAATTTATATGTTTGTGTTGATTAAACACTTGAATAGAGCAGAAATCACTTTATTTTTTCTTTTTGCTGAAACATTTTACTGTACCATTTTTTTGTGTGTGGTTTGGCTCCCAAACAGAAAAAAAACAATCAAATGATTCACCCAACTCTGGTGCCAACAAATATGTCAATTAGTGTTAAGTATTTAAGTTTTTTTCTTTAGCCATATGTCCACCTTGGCTAGGATTGAGGCCAGCTGCTAATTTTATACAAGATACAAACAGCTGCTGGGTTTCAAGTTTTTATGTTTGCTTGTCTAAGATTAAAGCTACACATTAATGAGCAAAATTCCTCCTCTAATGATTGCTGCAGGTCAATAATGTCTAACTCAACTGACCATTTAAGACAAGGCCACCTTTGCAGACTGTCTTTCATGGATGTTCTTCTTTTCACTTCCTTCTACATGGCTCACTAAGGAGGGAAATATCCACAGCCATTTATCTGAATTTTTTTTTTTCTAAGACCCTTCACAAGCAGTTCCATCCCTGGATCCTTCTGTTTCCAGATGGAATATGAAAGCACTAAGGTGCCTTGAAAAAATCTTCATAGATGCTGGTTCTTTTCCAGGTGAAAGAACTAAAAGCAGAGGAGCTCCTAAGAGGATGCAGTACCAGAAATGTAAAGTCACCATTGGATCAGTTTGCTTCTGAGCCACCTGCTTGATGATCTTATACAAACATTGCCCTGTGCTTGCTGTGGTATGCACACCCATTAATTGTCTTGACAAACTCATAATAAATCTATATTTATGCTTGTTTATATAGGCTATTAAACTTTAAAAGTCTTCTCGCTTTTAGTGTAGGGCTATCCTGGGGACAATTTCCCATTCTCTCTGTTTGAAAGCATCTTGTATAAAAGTCCCATTTCTGCAAAGAGTTTAATGTTAAAGCCTTTAGAAGCAGCTAGCTACATAATGGTGTTTGACTTGCATATCTTGTAACTAAATGCTAACTTAAACAAAGGTAAAATAACCTTAAAAGCTCTTTTTTGTTTCCTTTTTTTCTCTTTTTCTTTTTTTTTTTTTTTTCCCTCTTGGTTTTGAGAGATCCACTGCTCCAGAGCTGTCACTTTTAGGACTCCACTGCAATGCTAATTTCTCATAAGTATAGATTTGGTGCTTATCTCTGTGAGGAATATATAGAATGATAACCTGCTTGTACTTCACCATATGTTCAGCCTCATGCAAAAGTCAAATCAACTGCCTTTTTCTAAATTACTTCCTCTCTTGATATATGGACCTTATTTATAGCCTCCCTTTGTGCAACCATAACGCCATCACATAGGGCTTAGGTTCTGAAAACCGTAGCAATTGCCTGAAAATTGATTTGATGTCTTTTGCCCATCCCTCCCTCAGGTCCCTCAAGACATTTTAATATGAGCCATGACATTATGATGGATGAAATCTGGCATTTTACTGTAGCAGTGCTACTCCCATGTGGAAAATAACAGCTTGCTCAAAGCCCATCTCCCAGCCAGATTTAGGATATACACTAAGCCACATCTTCAATCTCCTGCTTCTCTCTGCTCTTTCACAGTATCCTTTGCAAACAGCTTCATTTCGTACATCAACCTGTCTCAGCACCAGATTCTGGCTAATCCTTATCCCTCTGTGAAGCCTGTTTTGAAGCTCAGAAACTATCGTCAACACCCTTGCCCTCCCAAAACTGTCCTGGAGAAGCAACAGATGCAACTAATGCTGTGTTAATTATCCAAACCAAAAAGGAATCTCACTAATGTGTGGAATTCACTGTAAGTCATATCTGACAGTATCCAGCTCCTGCTGAACTGTTGTAGTGGTACCATGTTAAACAGACTCTGCAGGACAACACTCCTCTGTCTGTTTTGTTGAATGACCTGAATGAGATAAATGGAGGCTGGCTGAAAATGAGGTAAAATTATATTTAAATTTTAAAGAAAATCTTTAAGAAAAAAAAGATATCCAAGATGGCCAGTAAATTCTGCAACTCTATAGACAGTAAATTAGTCATTGGTGACTATCAAATGTCCTCATATGTGGGTTTATGAAACACTCTTCCTCCCCAAAACCTTTTGGGATAAAAAAGCTCACACAAATGTCATGCCAGCCAGTTAAAGTCCTGTTTGTGTGCTTAATTTGCCCAGCTGAAGTGCAGACAGAACAAAGAGGATTTTGACTTTTCAGGTTCTGAAAAAAAGGGAACTCATTTTAGGTATTTAGTACATTGAGTTGAATCTTTCTAGCTCTTCATCTGGTAAGTCCTATCCTGTCATCAACCATTGCAATTGCTTTTGCTCATAAATTAAGATGCAATCACAGTGAATGGTGTTTTACTTATTATTCAGCCTTAAATTTCTAAATGTCTGAAGTGTCCCCCTCTCCTTTGGCTGGTCAGAAAAGATCATCCATCTGATACATCCCTGGAAAAGCTAAACCTTGAAGTTTCTTCTCTGTGAATGGTGGGAATGAATGCAGAATGGATTGTTCATATCCTGACTGCCTGAAGGAAATCTAAACCAAGAGTAAGGAGCAATGCAAACAAGAGGTATTTTATACAAATATGCCTTTTCAAGCTTTAGCATAGCTCTCAACAGGAAACAGTAGAGTAGGTGTTCAGACTCAAGAATATACTAGGAAGCACTTGGAATGGCCTATATAATTTGGAGTTTCTACAGTCATTCTGTTACCATTTTCTTATTAAGTAATTAGGAGGAGGATTTCACTGCAAAGTCATTAGTAGTAAGTTTTATAGTACTGATGTTCCTACCCCATTGATGCTGTTGGATGCCATCTCCAGCTCTGCCACAGCCACATCTTGTCACAGGTTTCATTTCACTGGCAGCAAGGATTTGAATCCACTGCCTTGTACACATCCAGAATCTCATAGAATCATAGAATAGTCTGGATTGGAAGGGACCTTAAAGATCATTGAGTTCCAACCCCCCTGCCATAGGCAGGGACACCTCCCACTACATCAGGCTGCTCAGTGCCTTGTCCAGCCTGGTCTTGAACACCTCCAGAGAGGGGGCATCCACAACCTCTCTGGGCAACTTGTTCCAGTGCTTCACCACCCTGTAAAGAATTTCTTTCTTATGCCGAGTCTAAATCTACCCCCTTCCAAATTACATCCATTGTTTCTAGTCCTCCCATCATGCTGAAGCAAATGTGGGGGGAAAAAATGTAGTGCACAGGGTCTGAGGGCCTGAGGTCTGAATAATCCCTTCTTTGTGAAGAGGAGCAAAATTGCACTCACTTTTTCACTGGTGCTGCAGGTTGCAGTTATGGGCTTCCCAAAGCATTCTTTCTGAACCCTAAACACTTAGATAGATCTTTAAAGTGTAAATGAATGTATATGTGGAGCAGATATTTAGTATTTCAGCCCAAAGAAAGGTCAGCTTTTCTTGTCTGTTCCCTTTTGTAATGCATACACACTGCACAGACAAATCATTCCCCACCAAATGTCACCTGAACAGATGATATGAAAGTGTCTGCATAGCTTATGGAACACTGTTGAAGTATTTGCTGATGGCTGATTTGCTGAAAAGTGATTGTCTGAAGAACTTTTGTCACTTATTTCAGCTCACTTTATAGTTTTTCCTGCTGTCCTTCAGCTTGTGTTCGAATTTGGCTTGGCTATTTCATCCTCTTCTCTTTTTTTTCCCTTCCTTTTTGTTTTTTCTTAATTTTTTTTTTTTAACTACCTTCTTCAAATTCCTTTGACAACCTGAGAAAGTCTTGCAGCTGAATGTAGTATTAATTATATTTCAAAGCAAACCTTTTATTCATTTGGGGACAATCTGTGAAACAGAAATCTGTGACTGAAGCTGCTGCCAAGCCAATTACTGCAAAATAACTCAAATATGTCTCGACAGATTGCAGATTTTCCTATTGTTAGATTATTTATTTTTTAGATCAGAAGGTTATGTTGGCTTAAATTACACCTGCATTTAAATATTCTATAACTTCTGAACATGATGCATCTATAGATATATACAGACAGTACACAGTGAATAGCATTAGGCAAACAAATTCTGTTCAAATAATAATTGATATTATTAATCTATTTCCACTTCTGCTTTAGAAATCCTCTGCAAATATACTTTATGTATTAAAGGTTCATAAATTCCAGGGCCATAAAGGAAAATTACAGTCTTGCTTCTTTCATAAACATGGGAAAACAAAAGGAGCTTCTTCCTCAGTCATTTTTGCATCAAACAACTATTTTGCAATATATAAAAATGCAATTCAGTATCTTGGAGTGGTGGAAAATCCATTGTGTTCACAGGTAAGTTTTTATGGCAGTTTAAGATCTATTGTGTAAAGGAAATTGCTACTCTATTTATTTACCTAATTGCCCAATCTTAAAAAAAAAAAAAATCAAAATCCTCCCAGAGCAGCCTCTGCATCTTTGTTCCAATGTTAGAATTTCTATGGATGCCAGTGGAAGGAATCCTTTCTCCAGAGCGTGGTGTAACTTAAGTTGATATGACATGCTTTATGAATTTGCTTAGTTTCCTCTGATGAATATTTTATACAAATATGCAACAACTTATTGATTGCTCGTGACATATTTGCTGTCACAGTTATTCTATTCATAAATATCCAATTGCAGAGCAAAGCAAGAGAGTTAAGTCATGCTGTTATTTTTGTTTCCAGAAGAAAATAAAGCTTCTGCAGTGGGAAGAAAAGCAGGTGTGCATGTGAGCACACACACACACACAGAGGTTTTTGGTCTGTCTCCTATGGTAAAAATGAATTTGCATTACCATTTGTAAGACAATTTCTTTATACTAAAATTCATCTTTAACTAAGTTAATAGGCTAGCATTTGTTGATGAACAGTTTTGTCTGATTCTTTCTATTTTCTCTTTGGACTTGTTCCATGTTCATAAACTTTTTCAACCCTTAACAAGTTGGAGACTTTCTGCTCTGTAGAACAGAGAAAAAAAGAGATTACCTCATGCACAGCATATACTATCACTACAAATGATCATTCTGATTTACCTTTTGGGTGTGTTTATTGATTACTGAGCATTTAGTTGTGTTAATTGCATATATACCTCTCCAAAACATGCAGTCTTCCACAGTAGACTGGATCTCCCTGACAAATATTAACATAAGAACTCTGACATTGTTGTCTATAGCCAAACTACAAAGAGCAAAGAATGTGGCTTTTGGCTTATTTTGTATTCTGACAAAGAATTCTTTCAGCTCCCACATAAATTCATTTTCAGATGAAGACAAACGTTTCAGAAGTTGTGCAAGGGAGGTCTCATACAGAATCATGGAAAAGACTTTGTCTGACTTTGTTTGCATTTTGTGGGCTGTGATTGCTGCTTTTGACTGGTGAAGACACGACAGCATCATATAATTCTGTTACCCCACTTCCCACTTCAGCCACCTGGCGTGTTTTTTTTTTTTTCTTTTACACTTTGGATTATTTGTAGTAGGGTGTAGAAATGGTAATATATTTCACTGCCTGCACAGGGGCTTAGGTGGGTGGTCTTCAAGCCACTCTATTAGTAAAATAGTTACATAAAATAATGCATCATCACATCAGCTTGGGCACAATGTCTGGAAAATACGATTCCAAGGGTGAGAAAACTTAGTTCTTTCCTCATGAAAATAAAACAAAAACCCTCTAATTCTACAAAATGAGGTTAACTCCTCAACAAGTTAACTCCCAGCCCATTTAAAGGTAATTTTGTAATTAGTCACCCAAGAGACTGAGCTGCCCAGAGAACTTGATATAAAACTCTTGTAAATCCATGAATGTTGCAACCCAGCATCTGTGTCCTAAACCTGCCAAGTGTAACCTCGCAGTGGTCACCAGGCTATTGGCTCCAATACTAAAACATATTGAGGAGGAGTGGAAGAGGGGAAAGAAATCCAGAAATGGGAGAAGCTGTTTCCAAGAAAGTGTCACACAGATATATAGGATCCAATTACCTTGGTAATTACATTTTACCAATAAAAGCCAACATTGTGTCCAGGTCCCTGTAAGCTCTTCTTGCTTCAGTGACAGTTTACAAGAGTGGTTAATGAGTTAATGTGCAGATGCAAATTCTCATTGAAAGAGAATTACTATATTACAGAAGAGGAGAAAAAAATATGCCATAGAATTAACATGGGGTGGTCAAACTTCTCTAAAGAGCAGAAAGTCCTCTTAAAAGTGGGTTAAACCCTGTTAAAACGATAATTCCTTTTATTAGCATCTCTCTATTGAGCCACCACTTGGTTGAAATAAAGCTCACCACAGAAAGAGGTGTCTGTTTCAAATTCTTTTTGTTAAATATATTAAAGATTTTGTTAAAGATAAGTCCTTATTATCCACAGGTAGCTTATTCTAGTCCTTTTGAATATTATTCAAGCACTTTTAGCCAGAAAACAAATAATTCCAAATAAAGTGCTTCTAGAAATTATTCAATCTGTACATGTAAACAGCCAGTGTCAAAAATATAACTTCAAGCCAAGATACAAAACCCACAGCTAAAATTTTCACACGCAGGACAAATTACTAGATCATACAGAGAGATCTAAAGCTGTCAAAGACAATAATAACAATAGCAGAAAGACTGATTTCTGTTTCTAAAAGCCAGATTCGGGGCTCAGATTTTCAGTGAACTACAGGTTTGAGTACACTGTTCATCTAAACTAGTTATGTGACCTCCATTGTCATACTACACAAATACCTTCATCCTGTCAGGTATTTATCTTCAAAACAAAGACAGATTTTATTACTACTATCACTGTTATTATTCCCCTTAGAGACAGATACTGATACAGAGAAGTATAAGCAATTTTCCTCAAGGTTATGTAGCAGAAGACAAAATTGAAATAGAGTATTAAGCCTGAATTTGTCACTTAAAAAGTGAACAGGGCAAGTTCTTTTATTCTGAAGCATCCTCACAGTCCAACTTCAAGCTGTTTCATCGTTCAGCTTTTCTTCCCTCTCCCTTCCTCAGTGTTTCAAATGTAGAGTTAGAAAAGGCAGTTGCCAAAATCAAAAAGTCCTTCCTGTAGTAATGCAATGAGGTGATTTTTCTCTAAGGTATTTAAGTTGACTCATTTTAACACATGGAAAGCAGAAAAGATATTGGGAGAAAATTTATTGAAATGGTGATGAACTCGGCATCTTGGGAATTTTCTCTACAATAAAAGCAATCATGACATATTTTCAGTATGTATCTGCCTTGCTAAATGTAAATTATTCTTTATATTCAGTCAGGAAAAAGAAACCTCTTTTTTCTAATGACACAAGGAGTTAAAAAATATTGTTAGCATATTTAAGGCACTGAGCAACCTGGTCTAGTGGGAGGTGTCCCTGCTCAAGGAAGGGGGTTGGGACTAGATGATCTTTTAGGTCCCTTCCAACACAAATGATTCTATGATTGTGTTTCTAATAAACTTTCAGTCAAAAATCTTTTGAACCACAGCCCCAGAAATTCCATGTGTAAAGAGTTCAGGTTTCAAGGATGTATTTACTTTCACTAGATAAGTATTTGCAGAGATCTTATCAATGACAAAATACTGATTGTGCAAATCTTCCTGACATGCAGATTCTTTATAGAATATCCACGTCCTGCTTGTGATGACCAAAAAATATGCAATGTAGAAAGATAAAATTTATGAAAACGAACATATGAAGGAAGATCAGTGGCACAGGAGTTCAGAGACAAGGTTTGCTTTGCCACGTGGCAAATTTCAAGTCCCAGCAACAACAAGAACTCTTTGGCACAGGATCGCCCTTGTGTTTCTATATGAATCCCTGGCCTCAGTGCAGACCTTCATACAGGTTTTGCCAGTTCTGGCAATCTAGAAATCCAGATGTTCATTTACTCTGCATCCAGGGATGAGAACTGTGTATGGGCAATCTCATTACCACCTTGTAAGGGGAAAAAAACTTGTACAGCCATACTAGAAAGAAGCTGTGACATTCTACCTGTCATCCAGACCAAAGAATCATGACTGTGGCATCTCCCATAACCTGCATTTACTCCTAAGTTAATAGTTGCTGCAATTCAAGGATTAATGAGAGAGTATCTCTGCATTTTGTCTTCTCAATTTTATACAAATTTATGCATGAACATATAGGTGGTAAGTCACCTTCTATTTTAATGGTTTGCAGTATGTTTATGGGGATCAGAACCAACAAACATGAAGGTTCTATATAAGGATATTTATCTGAGGAGGAGAGGGGGCTGCCATTAAGAATTGACTGAAACAAGCTTTGTCAGAAGAAATAACATTAGCCTTCAAGGCCTGTTTAACTAGTTTTCTACTGCACATTTCTCTAGGAGGTGCAAATTATTACTATATAAAGATAACTTCAATTAATAGCAGGAAAAGAAATAAATAATAAAAAACCCAGTTGGGAAAAAAAACCCAAACCAGAACCCCCTATCTATGTATTTATATATAGGTATGTATTTGGAATTAAAAAATATACTTTGGAAAAAGAAATATACTTAAAAGAATGTTGACTAAGCTATATTATATGTTATATATATTATTATATATATAATAACAAATATATATGTTACATATTATATATACGTTGCATATATTATATATTAGCTGTAAATATTAAAACTTACCAAGTTTTTAAAGCAATCTCTTCCCCTATTGTGACAAAAATTGCCTAGTAGCCAAGAGTTGAGAGAGTTAGTGTGCCAGTGGCTGTCTGTATGTCGAGTTAAATTTGCATACATAAGCTTATTGAAGCAGAGTTGAGAGTAGTTCTTTCCCACTGAATTGCAGGTGTTCTGTAAGACAGGATTTACTTAGTTTGCTGGATTGACTCTTAGTCATTTAATTCCTTGAAAATTAGTTTCAGTGTGTGCACTCACCAAATAAGGGGAGATAGTGGTCAAGTGGCCCTAAAGCTTCTTGCTTTCCCATTATCCTGTGTAATGGTATTGCCTGAGGGAAATTCTAGTGCTTAGAGTTTAATGAAACCAAGTACGTGAGGACTAATATTCATAATGCTCAGTTTCCACCTTTCCCATTGTTTTAACACTGTCCTGTTTTTCATGTTCTACAATTCCATAGGTTTAATGATTTCATGGAGTTCATGGCCAGGAGGTAGTATTAGAACATCCAGTCTGTCTGCTTGCATATCATAGCCCATAATGTTTCACATGCATGCAGTATCTTAAACTTAAAGACTTTATTTAAATTGAAGCTTTTTCAGTCTCAAGTAGATTAAATCATGTGCCACAGGCAGAGAACAGGAGGGAAAACAGGTAAAAGCTGTGTCCAGGTGGCTGCAAACACAGAGAAGGAACTATCTCATACTTCACAAGAGAATGAAAAGAAATATAAACACTGTGCTAATTGTGCTAGAGATTGTGATCAAAGTTTCTCAATCACAACCTGATATCTTGAAGCATGAGGATTAATTTTAGGAAGCTGTTATCGTTGTTGGACTTTGGAATGACAGTAAGTAAATAAATCCTGGAAAACCTCCTCACTGTGACATACCCAAGCAGCTGTAGAAAGGGGGGCAAGTATATTTACACCCCCTCAGCTTGCCTAGCTGTAAAATTTCCTATATGAAGCCCCCAGCTAAGTAAGAATTAAGAGTTTTGTATATTGAGATTATAATTTAAAGCTAATCAAAATCTGTGACATCTCATCTCTGAACAGCTGAGGTTCTGCCCTTTGTAGTCAGCTTGAGAAAAGATTTTTCAATGAAAATTTTGCCTTAGCATTTGAAGTTTCAACATAAGCTCTAATTAAAAGACATAACCCCCTCCCACCCTCTCCTATCTGAGTTTTCATTTTCATGGTTCTATGATTTAGAATAATTTTACTTTATAGACTGCATAATAAACAAAGTAAATCTAAAAATCTCAAAAGCAAAAGGCGCGTGAGGGAAGTAGGTTATAAATCTGGAGAATCTAGTCTGCAAAAGGAATGGAATTTTCATGCCTTTAATGTGTGATTAAGGTTTGTTTTTTTTTTTTATCTGAAGGAAAAAATAATCATACAGAACAAATATCAAGCTGCATAAGTCATATACTAAGGTGTGTCCCATTCCAGCTGGGAGCTCCTGCTCTCTCAGTGGATGACACAAACAGGGGAGAGGATTGCTAAAGTGGTTTGCATCCTTGGAAGTTTCTATTCCCTCCATCTTCCACTGACAATGTTGAAAACTGCACCCACTGGAAATCATCAGTGAAGAGGAATTCACACTGAAGCACCACAGTCACTTTTGAAAGCATAAACCTAATCCTAAATAAAATGGCATCTTCCAGTTTGGTTTTCATTTAATATAGTGAAGTTTTCCAAGCTTTAATTTGGTGGTGATAAAGGACTATAGTGTGCAGCCATGTCTTTAAATCAAATCCATTTAAGTATTCAACACGCTATTGTCTCCTGCTAGAAGAGGAAAATTAGTCCTTTTTCCCTACCCAATAAAATCAATAGTTGTGGTTTGTTTCTTGCTAACTAGCATTTCCTCTAAGAAATTCAAAACTGTATCTGCAAGTGCTTCTTTTTCTCTCCGTAGATATCAGTTTTTAAATTATTTCCACTCTCATAGGCACATCTGCAAAACTGCATCATTTGAGGATCTGGACTGCTCTCTTCTTGCCCTTATAAATTTCTGATGAATGCATAGAGAATGAAAGGATTAAAGAGAACAAAGAAATGAAACCTCATAAAGGATAAAAACCTGAAAACTTATATCTAATATCTCGATTGCACACAACAAAGAGTCCAAAGCTGGGATTTCTGGCATGACAGGTGAGTGTTAATTGTGAAGTGATCAGTAGTTGTGGCTGAGGGCACGGGTTTGCCCTCTCCAGCCTGGTGAGGGTTATGGAGATGATGAGCCAAGGAGAGAAGTGCAGTTGTTTGGGGAGTTGGAGGCAGCAGATGGACTGGCTCATTTTGCCAGTGCTCCCAGCAGAGATTAGCAAAACAATTTTGGCATCCCTGATATTTCCAAAAACTTTGCAAATGCACAAATTTGCATTAAGTGGAGGTGGAGACTTTCAGGAGGCAAAGAAGTATTTCAATCAGCATTCAAAAGGATTGCTCCAAGTTTCTGAAACATTACAGCCAGATGCTCCATCAGCTATGTGAAGGAGAGGTTACCTGGGAAAAGTCAGATCTGAGGTGACATGGAACAGAAAACGCATCAAAAGGAATTTCTCAGCACTAATTTTACAGATATTCTGAGATTATTTTATCTCCACTGCTGCTCTGGAAGTGTATTCCTTTGTTGTTACTTGTAATATAAACTGGATTAAAAACCATCAGGTGCCAACAATCTGCATGCAGGTGTCCTATAGATTAGGATTAATCTCAAAGAAGCCATGGTTTCCAGAAGGGACTAGGATTTTTAGTATAAGCTATGATATTTTTTTATCCTAATATTGAGATACCCATCTTTTTGTAAGTTCTCTAAATTAGGGAAAATTGGCAAACTATGAAGTTATGAATAACCCCAGATGGTACACAAGTGATCAAAATGTGAATCAATGCACCCATTTTTTTATTGGCATCTTTTAAGATTTTTATCCTGACTGTCACATTTTGTATTTTAAAAATAGCTCAGTAAAAAAAAATCCACAACAATGTATGATGATTAAAAACAGAGTGAAAACAATTTGACCATTATGAAGCAATTTGCAATGATTTATCCAAGAAAGGAGATTTAGAACGAAGCAGGTTGCTCTAAATATGAAATGCCAACATTTTGCAAGGACAATACTTCTGCTGGTAACACAGAGTGAACACAGACAACTGCTGGATCTTTTCTTAAAGTCAAAGTCTAGATCAATCTTTTCTTAGCTACTTGCTAATGACACGTATGCTGTGGGTAAATATCATTCACAGTTCAGAGACCTTTGATATTTAGTCTCTCTGCCCTGTTTGAAAATCCTGGTGATGAGAACTCATCTAATCAGACTCAGTTAGGAAATGTGGGTTTAGGAATTGCAAGCTTATCAACAAGTAGATAGCTCATCTAAGCACTGCTGCATCTTGCTATGAGGTGTCTTTTTCACCTTCTATGAAGCTTCCTTACTCCAGGAGCAATATATGGGCAGCTGCATTGAGCTGAACCAAACATCTGGAGCATCTAAAAATGACTGAAAAGGATTTTGATAAAAGTGTCCTCCTAAGATTAACTTTCTGCATGAAAAATAATAGAGGAAGATGTGGACTTTCAGGTGACTTAGAAGATTCAGCAAGTGGGGCTTTTTTTAGTTTTTTGATTGAACTACTTTAGTGCAAAAACATTTATACAATAAAAGAACAAATAATGAATCAGAAGAATTATTGAAATAAAAACCAGTAGAAAATATCTTTAAATCATAGAAGTAAGTGTAAGTAAAAGTAACTTTTATTAGACTAATTAGGGTAGTGGAAAAGTAAACAGGTTCTTGATTGGGAAAAGTGAAGTATTGAGTTTTAAAGCTGCATTAAAACTGAAAATAAATTACTAGCTTACTTAGATATAAGTATTTGGTGATAACTCTAGAAAAGGCAAATGGTACCAAGGAACAAGAAGGGTGATTACAGAGTGTACAGATACTCGTGGCCAACAGAACAAACACTGCAATATGTCACAAAATCAAGATTCTGATTGAATCCAGATTGTTGGCAACCAAAAAATTAATGTATTTTAGTTCTCGGATCTAGCCTGTGAGCTGCTTTTGTTGACCATCATGGAAACAGTAGCTAGTAACTGTTTTGTAGGAGAGGGAACCTCCCCAGTCAGAGGTGATTTTGTCCATTATTTATTGTCTACATGGTTCAATCTTGTGCTTCCATTTCATGAGCAGGATATTTGGTGAACTTCATGAAGTGTAATATTGTGCAGCAAAAATCAATGAAAGATCAAGGGGTTTATGAGTCCTTTGTGGATATGTTTAGTGTGCTTTTAGTGGAGATGCTTTGGGAAGGTTTAAACTTCTTCCCCCATTCCATATAAATCCCTTTGTCATGTTTTTGGCCTACAGGGAGTTTTCTTCTGATGTGTTTAGTGAGATCTGCAGACTGTGAATGGTTGGAAGAGTTCTGAGCAGATATGATCTTCCCATAGAAGTTTAATGTATAATTAAACAAGTCATTTAATCATATTGTACATCGATTTCCCACAGTTTCCAGGGCAATACAGCCTGTAACACATTGTGCCTACAATGTGTGGAAGTAATTCTTGTGATGTATTGGATATTTTTTACAAAAAACCCTAATCCCCTAGAAAAGAGGCCTTGCTGGATAAAATTCCTCTTTAAATATTTAGGTAGATACCATGAGTATTCTCCTCAGAATATTGGTGTCCAAGGGCATGGCAGTTTTTTTGGTGTGTTTTGGATGGTTACTGTATTCATGGAAATAGATGTGTTGGTTTACAGGGTTTGGCTGTTCATTTTCTTTTTGTCTTTTTCATCCAAAAAAAAGGATTAAGCCATCATGAAATTATGTTTTTTTTTCCCATGACAGAAATCAAGAGGAAAATACACATTTCTAGAACTGCTGGTAAAGACATCACCTTTTTATTCAGAGACAACAGAAATTTAGTGGCATGGTTGCTGAAAAAAAAAAAAAAAATCTCTCCACATGCATTTATTTCTGTTTCAGCAACTTCTGTGTGATTAGAAATATAATCTGTGGTTAGAATACAAACCATGGCTAGAAACTCATATGCTGATCCTTATTTCAAAAAGGTAGAAATGCATTAGTCAATAATCAAGTACAGAAATTAAAGAAAAATTAATTAATTAAATTAAAGAAAAAATCCACAACAGCTCAGAACAGCATTTCATATCTCTTCTTCAGCATCATTCTGTGCCTTGTAGAGCATCATTTTCTCCTCAGTCTATGACCAAAGTGATGCTCTGGCTCTTTTTCAGATGTTCCACACTAGTTGGGGCAGATTCACTGCAAATAGCTGAAAATCAGTACAAAGAGAGCCTGGGAAGCTGGGCCAAAACACCTGATGTGAATGCAAGTGAAGTGCCCACACTGCTGCACTACCCTCTTCCCAGGATGGGACTTCCTCTGGGATTATTTTTTATGCTTTTATATGCATGTTAAATAGTGTGTGATCCCAATGGGTATATTTAAACATCAGGCAGAGACATTAATCAGTCAGGGATATTAACAGAGGGGACCTGATTATCAGAGCCTGGCTTCTGAAAACAAGCTGGTTGCAGCAATTAATATTCTTACACACCGTTTGAAGAACTTCACTTTAAAGTAAGTTTGTCACTCCCCCCCAGACATATGGATAAATCATGTACAGATTAAAAGAGAAAAAAAGATCAGCCACAGCGTGGGAAAAATGTAGCAAATGAAAATGAATTTTTTTCCATCCTCTCTAGGTGAAGACGAGCCCTTCTTTCTTTTCCAGCTGTCTCAGTGAATTTGGATAATGTACACTTTGGTGAAGCAGCACCAGCCAGGGAGACTACAAATGCTCAGAGTCACAGATGACTTAGCAGCCCTATGAAAGGTACACACAGGTTCAGACCTCCTGAGACACAGGGATGTCCTACAGCCAGGATTAAATGTGTTAATTATAAAGGTACTGAACACATGGTAGGTGACAATGTTGCCTAAGTGATAGTTTTCTTTCTTTTGTTTTATTTTTTTTGTTTTCAAAATTACAATTGCCTGTAACAGAATTTTGTGTTATTAAATTAATTACCCCTTCTTCCTTCCTTCCTCTCCCAAGCTTTACACTGAGCTCTTTTTTTTTTTTTTAAACCCTGTTGATTTTGTTCTATTGTTACCACCACTGTTTGCCCCAATTTGTCAGTCAGCTCCAAAATAAATAAATTTTTCACACAGCCTGACTCCAGAATATAAGTTGGTGCTGGGCTTTAAGCAAAAGCAGGGCTCTCACTATGTCAGCCTTGGTGCATGCTCAGAAGAGATCTCTCTACAACTCTGGCTGCCTGCACATCCTTTATTGCTGGTGCAAGAGAGGTGACAACGTGTGTCAGGCCATGGGGGAGCTGGTAGTTGTGGCAGACAGGCAGTCAGCTACAGCCTGCTGTCAATTTTACCTGCCAGCAACTCCTCCCAGAGGCCTGAGTCTGCCAGAGTTCACAAAAATCAGGACAACAGTGCTTGTTGTTGTTTGTATTTCTTTTCACCTGTGAAAAGAGATTTATCTGTCTTGTTGTTTGTGTGTACAAAGGAAAACTCAGAGTCAGATGGAACTGGATAAGGGGAAAATAAATTCTCCTTTATTTTATGTATAATTTTGAGATCTCAGGCTTCAGCTGTTCAACTGGGCTTGCAAGCTATTAGGAAGACAATATTCAGACATAGTCAATATTCAATCCCTGTAGGAATTGATTATCAGCAAATGCAAAGATTTCTCCTTCCTTTTGTAACCCTCCTTTGCCATCTGCCAGAAGTGGGATATTTGCTTTAACAAATCTGGTAGGTACCTGAACCTAAATAATTTTGGGTGCCCCTTGATGATAAGAGGAAGAAGGCTGTGTACAAAATGCCTTTGGTCATCAATAACTTCACGAGCCGTTCACTCTGTCAAGTGCTGATGAGAAATTTGACAACATCTCCAGGGGAAAAATTCTAACTGAGGTCCCGTTACAAGAAGAAGGGTTGAAAAATAAAATAAAATTTGAAAAAAGAGATGATATTCTGTACAAAATATGCCTTAGCACCTTAGGCATTGCAAGGATCACCAGCCAACGTGCTGAGGAAGAGCATAGCAACCGTCACTAGGGAAAATGTCAAAACTCTGAGACATGCAAAAAAAAAGCAGGCAACTGGGGGAAGTTCCAGCTTCCTTTAGATCTCCAAGAAATTATTTAATTCTTACCTCTGGCAGAAAAAAATACAGTTAAACTGCACTGAATCTAAAGACATTAACAAAAGGCAAAATGTATCTCGTGTGTTTTATAAATACATAATTTACAGCATTTTGCAAAGGGGGAGGCAAACTTTGCAAAGGGAAAAAGTGAAAATGTGTATTTTGGTAAGGATAATGCAAAAAATATACTGATTGCCTTCAAAAATGCATTTGTTTTCTAAATCCCTAATTATCTTTTTTCACCACAGGTCTGAAGACCAAGTACTCTCTGTTCCTTATCAATGACTGTAAAACTTGACTCATGGTAAGCTTTTATGCAGATATTGGAAGGTGATTTTGCCAAACAACTCACAGCATTTGCTCCCTCTCCAGAGGTGTTTAAGGCCAGGCTGGATGAGGCATTGAGCATCCTGCTGTAGTGGGAGGTGTCCCTACCCATGGCAGGGGGTTGGAACTAGATGACATTTAAAGCCCCTTCACACCCAAACCATTCTATGGTTCTATTTTTTTTTTCCTTGTCCTTGCTCAGGGGCTAATGTGAAAAATTTAAGCTTCTATTTTTAAAATTGTTTTTAGACAAGTGCCATCACAGCATACTAATGGAGAAAGAAGCCCATATGCACACCACAGATGCAACTATACAAAGGTAAGCATCAGCTACTTGACTATAGGACCAGATTTATTTTGACGTTTTCTTTCTTTTTCCCATGCTTCATGCACTTGCAGCCTTCTCTTTCAAGAAGAGTAACACCTTCATCTCAAATCTGGCTTCTCACCCTTTCCTCATCCAAAATTCTATACTTAGGATCACCTCTGAGAATGGAATGTAAGACCTCAAACCCTGCTATACTCAAAGTGGATTCTGTGATCTTAACAGACCTAGATGATTCAACTGTTTATGACTCTATGATTATTGAACCTGTATTCGTTCCTCTAGTTGAAAAATACCTCTTCATAATTATGACTATTATCAGTTGTGCTCATTTGGATGAAAATATGTAATTCTGTTGACAGTAGATCAAAACCATCAGCATGAAACCTCAATTCATATGATCATGGGATTTTCTTTCCTTGGAAGACTTGAAAGATCTCTGTTTCTGATGTCTCTTCCTGGCAAAACCATTTTATTTTACTACTATTTTACAAACTTACATTGTAAAATTGATGTCTTACTAGTTGTATTGTTATTTTACAAACAATAATGAACCATATAACAAGGTAAGGCCAGGAGGTTTTTCTCTAGGCATTAGAGTACTCAAAGCAGATGTTTGATTCTGAATCCAGTAATAATAAATTTTAAAACTGGAAATAATTTTCATTTTTCAGCTTTGAGAACATTTTCCCCTAATCCTACTGGAGAAAAATGCAGACATATTGAAATTATGTTGCACTTGGTTGTTTTCCGGCAGTTCTTGTCTTAAGGAACCAAGTGGACAGGTGTAAAGATATAAAGGAAATACAAAAATCATAGTTTAAATTTTGCTAACTTGGATTATAATTAATCCAAAAGTATGAGGAAATAGTGTTAAAAAGAAGTTTCTTAAGACAATGACTCTGATTAGAGCAAATGATAGTTACAGTTGTAACTATCAAGAACCTCTTTTTAACTCTAATAAAAATTGCTATTTTTCCTAATAAACTTTCTTTAACCTTTGCATCTTTTAAACTTCAAGAGGCACTGTATGAAATAGTTTAGTTTACCAAGACTTATCCTCTCTATATGTGTGAACATTCATTGATATTTTGTAAATCACCATTTTTTATTCAATACAGGGTAGAGAAAACCTACAAAACACAAATTAAATTAACTAAACAACCTATAAAATACAAATTAAATTAAAAAAATAAACTAAATGAAGTGCAAACAGGCAAAACCCTATTCTTACCAATCTCTAGATGTAAAAGTGGTTTAAAACAAACATACAGTTTAGAGAAGTGAGTACATTAGTAAGCAAGCAATCTTGCTGATTCAAATTATGCAAGTTGGTGGAAACTTAATGGTCCTGATAAATCAGAAGAAAGCAAGTAGGTAACAGTTTGTGCAGAATATGGTTCATCTGGATAATTCACTGCAACTGGAAATCATTGAAACACATTCTGTGGCTGCATGTAATAAGAAACTCAATAATTTCATGGCTATTACACTGCAAACTAAGTTTGCAAGGGTGGTAATCAAACATCACCCTTCAGGGCATAAACTAATTGCCTAGCGGGTCAGGAAATTATGTGTTGCTCCTATGTTACAGGAATGATTAGGTGTCCTCTGAGTTTTCACTTCTTCTCAGGTAACAAGGGAAAAAAAGAAGTAGTGAGTGAACATCTACTGTTGGCTGGAGCAGTGTAGAAATGCACCACTGTAAATGATGAGATAGATGTTGCTTTAATGTGGACCTCATTCTCCTGGGTAAGTTCATTATTTAACATATAACATTCTTCCACTGTATCTTATTCCTAAGCAACTTCAACCACAACTGTGCCTGAAAGAAAAGGAGCTGAGGAATGGTTCAGCATTATTGGCTGGCAGAAATTTAGCTACAAAGGTGACTCTTTTTCTATTCAATATCTTTGGTGATTTAAATCAGAGATGGTGATTTGACCTCAGCTTTGCAGGACGAAGCCATTAAGATAGTTAACTGGGAAAGAGAAGGGCATGTCAGGATGGGTCCCCTTCTCTATGCAGAAACCAATATTAGCCACTGTATCTTATTTTTGATTCTTAAAAGGCACAGGAAGAATGAAAGAAAGGAGAAAACATCTTGCCTTTATGCTAGGATGCCTCTATTTCATTGTTTGCCTACAGGACTGCCCTGAATCCTTGATCCCTTCCATCATAGTACAAGCAGCAATCATTTTTTTTCTTCAAAGGATGAAGTGTGGCCACTTATGGGGGGAAAGAAAAAAAGGAAAGGATATGCCTCTCCTTGCCTGGAAGGTCTTTGCTAGGAAAAAAACAGCATCTGGGGGAGATTTGCAAGGACACAGTTAAGTAGTGGTTATCAGGAGCTGGGAGGGTCTGTGAGAGAAAGGTCAAGTCTATACATATCCTAAGCATTTGCTACTTGCTGTTGCCAGGCAAAGGTTAGCAGGCTAAATGAACCTTATGTCTAACCCCATGTGGTATTTTTTGTGTTCTTATCTGAACTCCTGTCATGCTGAGCAGAGCAGCTCACACCTGACATTTTTCTCTTTATGGCCTTTTAAGCTACTAAGCCTGATTGGTACAGCATCCTTAGGGAATGGCAAGGCACGGGGCAGGGGGGAGAAGAGGGCAGGCATTTCTGAGTCAGGAATAGGCTATCTCCCCTTCGTAAGAGGGGAGATTTAGAGCAGATATCAGGAAGGAATTCTTTAATCAGAGGGTGATGAGATGCTGGATTAGGCTGCCCAGAGAAGCTGTGGATGCCTCATCCCTGGAAGTGTCTTTATATTCACTTGGGAAATACAAACCTCTTTTTCTAATGACACAAGGAGTTAAAAAATATTGTTAGCATATTTAAGGCCAGGCTGGAGGAGGCTTTGAGCAACCTGGTGTCCTTGCCCAGGGCAAAGGGTTGGAGATGGCCTTTAAGACCCCTTCCAGTTCTAATTATTCTATGATTCTATACTTGATTCTATGACTCAGTCCTGGCATTGCTAGTGCAGCAAGACATGGCAAGTCCTGGGCTATTCCACAGCCCTTCACCATTCATGAAACCATAGAATAGTTTGGGTTGGAAGGGACCTTAAAGATCATGGAGTCCCAACCCCCCTGCCATAGGCAGGGACGTCTCCCACTACATCAGGCTGCTCAGTGCCTTGTCCAGCCTGGACTCAAACACCTCCAGAGAGGGAGGAGGCATCCACAACCTCTCTGAGCAACCTCTTCCAGTGTTCATCTTGCCCCTTCCCCATTTTCCATCCTGAAGTTGGAACCTCCTGCTCTGTAGACAGCAGCAACAATGGCAGAGCAGCCCTTTACAAGACTGCAAGAGCAGCAGATTTGACGTGGGCTCGTGGGGAAGGAGCCAACAGAAATGAGAAGAGGCAGCCAAAGGTCACCCTGGGCTGCCAGCTGTAAAAACAACCCAAGTGACATGGCAATAAAATCCAGGCTTGGGAGCAACCTCCTCTGGCTCCTGCCGGTGTATTTGCTCCCCCCCCCCCTGCTCCTGCAATCTGCCTGCACGGAGGAGGTGATGGAGCCAGCAGGAGGGCTGATGCAGGGAGCAAAGGGTTGCACAGAGGGAGAGGATGCTCTGCCTGGCAAAGGCCAATGATGATGGGGGGGGAGGGCACCACAACCCGTTGAGATCCTGCTTTTTAAGTACATTTCAGCACAGCACGTTTGCTCCTAAGAAATCTAATATCCTTTGGGTCAGTGCAGGCCAACTGTTAGATATAAAGAATTCATAGCACTTGGCAATCCCCAGATGAACCATTTTCAATTCTTCATGTCTCTGAAACAGCGTTATGTGGGGATCTATCAGCAGTGGCTGAGCTGCAGAAGCAGGGCCGTCTCCTGCCTTAATGCCAAAGTGTAAATATTGCATTGCAGCAAGCAGCAGTAGATAATGCATAATAATGAGCTGGGTTTGTTATGGGATGTGCTATCCACAGCCCTTGAAAACAATGCTTCGGCTTTAAAAAAAGGAAAAATAAATAAGAGGAAGAGAAATATTTTTCCCCAGAAATAGAAAATAGCCTTTGTGCTGGGTGATGTAGAAGTGAAATAATCGTTTCCAATTCCAAAAAACAGATGACATGGTCAGAAACATGAAGACAGGGATAAAAGACCAATTCTGATCTGATGAGCCATTGGAGTCATCCGTATAAATTCCCTCAGACACCAGCAGCGCTCTAAGCAGAGTTGAATTTTCATGCTGGAAAGATGGATGTTTTTATATAGTCTCCTCATTCTCATTTAATAGGACAGGAATTCTAGTCTCAGCCACAAAACTAAACACGATGAAAAGAAATATTGTTTGTGCCAAGACTAACCAAGCTCTAGTTTGGTGATTTTCTTAGTTAATTTTTCCAGTTCTCATCAGTAATGCATTTTTTCCTCTCTCAAAAGGCGAGGTATCGTGCTGTAACAGCTGCCAATCATCTCGTGTTGTAAGCTACAAGCACTCAAGGAGTTACTGAAGCAGGGATTGGCAGAGACTAACAAAATCACATCAATGCAGTGTGAAGAATGTGATTCGTGTATTTTCATCCAAGAATTTTAACAACACGGTCCAAAACGAGGGGCAGTTTGCTCTCCTCTTAACGTGCATTAGACTAAAGTGCTTGAGGCAGGAAAGACAGTAATAGCTAATGTTCAAGTTTCTCACCACCAAAGAGATGTGATGTTTGCAGGTACTTATATGAATCCCACCTCATTCCCCAGTGCTCTTGTACAGCTCTTAGCGACTGAGATGGGGCTGTTGAACACCATCAGTTTTCACCCTAAGCAGTGTGAACTGATGAAGCTCTGCATCATTCAGGATTCAATTCTGAAGGTGCCAGCAGTTTTATAATTCAATCCACTAAGAAACAGGCTGAAAAACCATTTCATACAGATCAACACACAGGCTAGGCAGCAATATCTCTTACCCATAGCAAGGCCAGGACTAAGATGCCAAAGGCTCTGCAATATATATTCTTTCACAGGCTGCCATCATGCTGTTCTCAGGCATATATTCCCTTCTGAGGTATCCAGGAGAATATGTATTTGGTAGACTGGCCAGTTATCAAATATTTTCCTAATTAAATTTACAGTAGAAGGAAAAGGACTGTTTTAACACAGCAAATTCCCAGGAAAACCCAGAAACTCCAATAGTACCTAAATATTTGAAACATTTGTACAGAGTCCAGGATTTGTCTCATCTAATTTAACCATCTAAATTTAGATATCTCACCTTTAGCAGTTGTCTAAGTTTTCTCAACAGTACACAGAGACAAGTGTATCTAAGGCAAAGAACTATCTCTTTTACTGTAGAAAGGGCTCAGAAATCTACTTTGGATGATAATAAATGAGCTAATCACACTAATCACACTGCAGGATACTTCTGCACTTAGTTTAAAAACTTTGAACATAGATTTACTTTATTCCCAGCACATGCTGAAGAAAAATACAATGTAATGAGAACACCTAGGGGGTTACTTAACATCAGCAATGAAGAAGAGTGCCAGGATTTGCTCACACTTCCCCAGAATTCAGCAGAGAAAAAGAAAATGGTTCAGAAAACAATACAGTTCACATCATGACTTTAGAAATGCAACAACAAACATGTAGCATTGAGTGCAAAGTGGCTGAAATGCATAAAACTGGGGAAAAAAGAGATGGTGTGCTATTTGTAAGCCTGACAACAGAATCCAGGGACTTCCTAGGCATATGGATCAATGTTCATCTTAACGAAGCATGAAATAAAAAAGTGTTATTAAAAAAAAAAAAGAAAACCACAAGAAAACCCCAATAAGCAAACAGAAGAAAGACAGAAGTGACTAAACATCCTGTTTTCTGTTTCCTATTTNCACAAGAAAACCCCAATAAGCAAACAGAAGAAAGACAGAAGTGACTAAACATCCTGTTTTCTGTTTCCTATTTCTCATTCTAAAGCAATTTTCATCTGAGCACATATGGTGGGAATAAGAGACACCTTTAGTTCAGTTACTATCACTAATTACCTTGCTTTGTTAGAGCTCCAAAAACTTATCAAGATTGATGTTGGAACTAATTACATTGATTATTTGCAGTACTTACAAATTGCATACATCTAGACCTACCTGGGTTTTTTTAAAAGCTGCTTATTCTTAATTTATAACTAGTAATATGCATAGGAAACAGAATCATAGAATCATGGAATGATCTGCATTGAAAGGGACTCTAAAGTTCATCCCCCTGCTATAGACAGGGACACCTCCCACTAGACCTGGCTGCTCAAAGCCCCCTCCAACCTGGCCCTGAAGACTTCCAGGAATGAGGCATCCACAGTTTCTCTGGGCCAGTTTCACAGGCTTCACAGTAAAGAATTTCTTCCTAATATTGAATCTAAATATCCTTTCTTTCAGTTTAAAACCTGACCATTGTCCTATTGCTACATTTCTTCATGAAGAGTCCCACCATCACAGGACAATGGGGCACAAATCTGTCTCTTCATTTCCACATCAAACTGATGTACTTTTTTAGATTGTATTGGAAACTAGGCGCTAATTATTCTGCCTATTGCTATCTGTTAGCATGATCTACTACCAGAGGCTTGTAAATAGAAAAACTAATTTTTAATCCATGAAAGCATTGTATTTGAAACATAATGTCTCACTTGATTGCAGATGTTATGGGAAGAGTCTAAATGCTGTGATGAGGGATGTGTAAGTAAAAGTTAGTAAAATGGAATGTGAAAATACAGAGGTAACGAAAACTTCTCTTAAAACACAGAGAAAACAACACTGAAGCTGTGGAGCAATTAGTCTTCTAGCAAGAAGGATTATCATGGTCAAATCTTGGACCTGGTACCTGGAGACAGATCAAACCAACACTGCATGGCAATTCATGGTCCTCTTGCAGATGGAGCCTCACACAGGGAAAAAACTTTCACAAACCTCTACTGTCACCCAATTAGTCTTTATCCACTTTTATTCTGTGAAAGGAAAAAACCTAATTCGTTGTTTAACCAGCTTTGAGAACTTAGGAGAATTTAGCTACCACCTTCATTCTGTAAAGCAAGACAAATTTTGAAAACAGAACCAGTTTCAAAGCTGAACATTCTTCAAAGATCTTCCCATAATTTCAAACAGTGAGAGATTTCAAATGCAATGTGATGATGACAGAAAAATTCACCTCTGCTAAAGGTAAGAAAATATTTTCTTATTCAATGATCTTTGCATATGGATGGTGTCAAGTACCACATCTTCTTCCTGGTATCTAACTTTAGTGTTTTATTTGAAGTAAAAACATAAATACATTTTTTTATAAGTCACTGTGACTGAATTAAAGTGAGATTTCTGATGCCACAGATACAAATTTATAAGTTAACTGTGGGTAATCTTAAGCAATAAAAAAATTCCATTTCTGTGCCTTAATATAATTTTAGTGTTATTTTTAGTGTCAAATAACATGCCAGTCCTAGTAAATAGTTAACAGTCTAAATTTCTCTGAAAACTTATTTTCGCATTTGGTTCTGTATTTAAGGTACTCTGGATTCTATCTAGTGACCATTGCAGTGAGTGGGGTCTTACATAAATTGCATTTGAAGGAAAAATAAGCCTTGGAAGTGCTAAAAATCCACAGAATTTAAAGATTTGTGTTTAAAACAGTGGGAAATCATAGAATTGTGTAGGATGGAAGGGACCTCTCACATCATTCAGTCTAAACATCATTCCAGCTCTGACAAGAACCCTACCTAAACTGTATCTCTAATCTCTGTGTCCACCCATCTCTTAAATCCCTCCAGAGACAGTGATTCCACCACCTCCTCACTGGATCAGCTTGTTCCACTGCTTAATAACTTTCAGTTTAAAAATTTTTCCTAGTGTCCACTTGCAACCTTTTCGGGCACAACTTGAGGCCATTTCCTCTTGTTACTTTTGGAGAAGACACCGACCCCCACCTCACTACAACCTCCATTAAGATTAGCTTCAGAGGACAGTTTGCTGGTGGATTCTAAAAAGATACTGAAGTTTTGTGGTCAAAGCAGAGGCTCACAAGCCAAGAAATCTTCAGGTTTTTTATCAGCTCATCTAATGGCTCCCAGAGTGGCTACATGAGTTTAATACATCTCTCTTTCTTTCTTTCTCTGTGTATGTGATATTTGTTGCAGTGCACTACTAGAAGAAGCAAGAATTAAAATGCAGGGTATTTGCTTTCTCCTCAAAACTGTTCAGAAAAAAAAATATTTGAAAGGCAAAATTGAAAAACAGATAAAAACAACAGTAAAACGTTTCCTATGAGGAATGTTTTTAACTTGGATTTTGCACTTATTGGAAAAATGTTCACTGAATTTCATTTGAAGAAAAAAAAATTTTAAATAGCAATGAAACCCTTCTTGAGATTATTTTTTTTATTTAACTAAAAGAAAAACTTTCTTTAAATGGTATAAGCATTTGAATCCCAGGATCACTTCCATGTTTGAATTTCAACAAATTATTCTGTTACTGCCACACTCATTTTACCTTTTGTTATTGGTCTGCCTGAGAGGAATGAAAGAAATACTGCTGTTCAAATAATCTATTAAAAAAAGTATATTTATTTACCCATAAAGCATCAACTAAATAGTATTTATTAGCTAAAAGTTTTGGGTGACAATGCTGTTTAATTTTTAGCATCAGCAGACATGAAAGCTATGCCTGACAGTGTGACAGATATAAAATTAAATGCATTCATAAAACAAGTGGAGAAAGTATTGTCCTCAGAATCCCTTCTGTCAGAAAATACCCTGGTGTATAACTGATATAACCAGTAATATCAGGTTCAAGTTTGTATTTGTAGGAAAAGTGAGTACAATTCTGTATCATACTGCTTTTGTTGTCAATAGATCTTGGAAACATCATGTGTCTTCCAACCTCCCCAAAAGGAAGGCTAATGAAGAAAGAAAAAGATGTTCCTTTGCTGTCAGAGCACATCACGCTTCTTTTCCATCCTGCAAAGTGGAACCTGTGGCTTGAGGAGCTCTGATTGTCACATTGGGCAATTGGGCAATCGCCAGTGGTTTCACAGAGCATTTATCTGAATGTCTCCAATGAGCTGTGAGATAGCAGGAGTTCATCTGCAGGCTGCTCGACCAATTCCAGGCATCAGCCAAGGTCAGAGGCCCATAAAATATTTAAATTGCTTTTTTCATCTCTGGAATATCAAGGAAAGTAACTGCACACTCTAGAGAATGAGAACTACCCTGTATCTACACTGTCCATCTGATGAGTCTCTGCATATCTTTTACATGTAGTGAAATCACGCCTTACACAGTGTGATTTCCTTTCCCACTCTCTAATCTATTTTATTAACAGAGTGTGAGGATTTTCCAGGATACCAGACTTTGAGATCCAGACTTTAATGTAGATCATGTTTTATGATACTGATATCTTACCTAAGAAAGGTTCCCAAGATGAATGTTAAAATATATAATGATGCATGGGAAAAGTTGAAAGCTGCATGCTGATACTTTCCTTTTATCCCTCTCAATACTCAAAATCAACCAATTTCTGCTCCTGAATGAAGCATGCATGGCAAATTTGAAAAGAAATAAGAGAAAGTCATGGCTCAGTCAGTCAACAGGCCTTTGATAGACAGTGTTGCACATTTTTGCTCAGAAGTGTCCAGTCCAGCATTCAAACTTCCCACTGATGTGTCCATTGCCTTTTCAGAGTCACAAATTTCAGTAGTGTCAGGCTTAGTGAAGATGGAAATGGAGTATGTTATGTTGATACCTGTCACAAATGATGTTTCGAAGATCAGGGTGTCTTAATGATGGCATAGGAACTTTTACCAATGACAAATCCTTTCCCATTTTCAAGCTACCTTAAGAGAAGGGCAATTCTTTTGTCATAAATTACATGGTTTTATAGGGCTGACCCAATCTGGAAGCATTTTTCTAGGAGGCAACAGCTGACAGTTGGTTCTCTTTGTGTTAGCTGAGATATGGAAAGCATTTCTCTATGACTCTCATTATCAAGACAGGACCAAAGAAGGAGGAAACATTCATAGGTGGGCTATGACTTCAGCAGAGTCCCTGGTAAAACCTGAAACTAGCTGTGAGTTTCCCAATTCCTGTTCTGAGTGAGTCTCAGGTCACAAAATTCTAGTACTTCTTAAAAAATGTATTTCATGGCTGTATATCTAGAGAAAAGCAGACTGGTCACCACAGGAAATGCAGCATTTCATAATTTCAGTAAGCCCTGGGTGCAATGAGGGAGAAGCAAGGATATCACTCAATGGTTTAGAATTCATGTATTCTAATAGAACAACACGATCGTTCAACATGGCAAGAAAAAGCTGATTTTTATGGCCAAAACAACACTCCACATAAAATTCTGACATATCAATTTAACATTGTTATTTGCTTCTGCCCTGGATTTTGGGAACGATGCTGTTTATGCATTTTCAAAAACATCTTGAATTAATATTCAATGTTTACTAAGCCCGTTGGATTTCTTCGTGTAATTTGCATTAGCTCATAGCAGCAGGGGCCTCGGGAGAGCCAGTACCAAGGAATTAAATAGTAAAACAAATGCTTTGATCTGTTAAAAAATAGAATCTCCTTCACCTTTACTATATGATCATCTGTGGAAAAGAGGCAAAAACAAATAAGTCACATCCATTCTGTATTCCACTGCTAAACAAAACAATGTAGCTCTTGCTAAGAGAGTATTTTTCACGGCAGCATATTTGAATACCAGGGATTATGGAGTATTTGACAGTTTGCTAAGATGAAATCTTCAGCCTCATCATGCTTGTTACTAAAGGCTTCAGAAAGCTTTCAGCTAAACCAAATATCCAGCAAAGGATGGGTTTGTGGCATTATACAGTCCTGTGGGAGATGTAAGTATCCACGTCTATCCCAGAAAGAAATCCTTTTTGGTAACCTTTTTTTATAACCTCACAGAAGTTATTTCATCTGCTTGTGCCTGTTTTTAGTCTAGTAAATGTCTGTTTTGTTTACAGGTTGGATTGCTGCAGGAAAGACTGGAGTTATTACATAAACTCCTTTCCACACAGCAGATGTTAGAATGGGCCAGTTCCGCCTTCTAGGGTCATCTCCTTTGGCAGACAAAATGTGAACCTTGACCTATCAACCATTACCCCAAAATTCCATCAGGAATAAAATTCACAAATATTTATATTATACTCCACATTTCCCTTCTGTGTGTCACTTTCCAGCTGAGAGTAGGATGGGCAGTACAAACTTTACAAGGTCACAGAGAGATTCCAGAAAGAGATTCCATAAAGCTGGGTATGCCAAGGGTCCACATAACAAATAGTATCTGATGGTTGAACAGTGTGAATTTTTAAAATCAGTTCTGAATATCTACAAATAGATAAAGTCATCCATCTTCATCACACCTCCTGCACTGAAGTTACTGAATGCTACCATCAGATAAAGATAATGTGATAGCTGTGTTCTTGATAATACCACAGTTTCTCTCATCAACAAGACAGGGAAACCTCACTCACATACTTTTGAATCTTTTAATTACATCCTAGACTAGGTCATGTCTTTACAAATAATGAGAATTAAATCAAATTATTTATTCTATCAATATTATAGTGTCTGTGTAGGGATTTCTACCACCAGACATATCTCATAGCTTTTTATTTAGCTTTTTTATGAACAATCTTTTTTATTGTTAAATTATTAATTATGCTTTCATTCCTGAGGTCTTAGGGAATACTCCATAGCACCTTTTATCTAAATATCTCATCATGATTCACAAAGATTAAGCATCATAACACCCTCATGAAGAATGCAGGCAATACAGTAGAGTTATAAAAATGGTATTCACTTAAGTGAACTTGAAATTTTCATTCCCTTGAATTTCCAACTTGGAGGAGCTTCTAGAAAAAAAAATAGAATAAAAGGGAAATAAAGTCTCAAAATCACTGAGTCAAAATAATTTTCAATTAATCACAACGTGACCACTCATCTTGTCTGTGAGACCTAGGGAGTTCAGCAACTGATCTGGTTTTCCAGCATTGTACCAAGCTGGAAAATAATTTAAGATCTTCTTCTCAAATAGCTTCATTGTGTTTATAAATATGGACAGTGCCTTTGATCTGAGTTTCTAGTTAGATGGGAAACCTGTGCTGTGTTTTAATCCCTGCTGCAGTTTTCAGTGAGAAGGTCTATGATATCACAAACTTACAGTACCATTCATATGGGGATTATGAACCTTCCATTATCCCTATTAAAAAAGGGAGTTAATATATCCCAAAGTGTATCTGAAAACCAAAAACTGTAGTTTAGAATAATGAGCCTGGCCTTCCCTCTCTTTAGAAAGAGATGAAACTGAAATCTTCTCAAATGCTCAGTGAACTTGTGGCATCTTCTGAAACAGCTCATGTCACCTACACAGAGCATCCCTCCCAGTAATTGGAATGAAACTTTTGGGTTTGAAAACAAGCAGATAGCCATTTTTACTAAGGGCTTCAACTAAGGTAGGAATCTAAAATTACTTGTCTGAGCTACTAGGAGGCTGTAGCAGAAACATTCCCAGTAGTATGTTTCAACTAGCAGGCTGGCTTTCCTGTTCTCCCTCATTTTCTGTTTGAGAAATACAAAATGAAAGTGCCACCAGGCTGACAAGGCTGTCTGAGCAGACCTAGGGAAGCAGAACATCAGTTTTATACGCATATATTCCAGGCTCACTACCATCTTGCCCTCAGCTCTTCCTCTTGTATGACAAGCACGATCAAATACACAGAAACCAAGCAAAATAATACCCACAAAAATCCTGCCACACAGCCCATGGAAAGGACTTGTCTGAACACAATGGGAGAGCAGAGCAGGCAGCATCCTGCTCTTCAACACTGAGGTTTCAGTTCTGATCTGGACAGCCCAGTTGGGAATTGTTTCTGTGATAATAATGGCATCAGGCAGAGGGAAGCTATTTTTAAAAGAAGCGCCTGCAGGCCAAAGGGTAGCCCCCAAGGGGAAAAATAATCAGCTCTGCCTTCTTTACATTTAAGCCTACAGCACTGTCAGGGCCTGACAGCATCACCCACCATTCATTTAACATAAGCAAAAAAAACCTTAAATATAAGAGGAAGAGAATTGGATGGACAAATGTCCCCAATTCTAGAGGCAGCCATTGTTGAACCAAAGCACAGCAGACAAGAGATGGACACAAAACTTTTCTGCTTTGTGCACCTGTGGTGTTAGACAATTTCAACTCCAGAACAAATTCAAGTTCAAAGGCGAATGTTTCTACAAAGATTTCAGTATAAGGAATATTGAATGGATGCAAAGAAAGATCCTGCTGCCTAATTTTTAGACCCTCTGTTAATTTTAAACTGTCAACACAGATCCTCAAAAATAGTTCTTTTATTTGGAAAAGCAACAAAAGAAATAGAAGGTAGAATTAGGCTGAACTCACCTCATCTAACCTTTAAATGAGCTAACCAGTAAGAAGTCACACAAAGTAAAATGGGATTCATAGTTTCACAGGACTGAAGAATACTTTGGGTTGGAGGATATGTCACAATGTCCTGCTGTCCAAAATCTTTGTCAGACCATGCATAGGATACTTATAGATATACCTTAAAGTGACATCTAAAGGAGTGAGGTACACTGCCCAGAGAGGCTGTGGATGCCTGCATCATGGACATCTGAATGAGGCAAAATGAATCTCCCTTTTAATGCAGAGGATTTCTGCAGGTGCAAAGATGAGAGCAGGAAGAAGCAGGAATTCTGCAGAAGTCCCTCAGCTTGCCCAAAGGTGAAGGAACAGAGTACAGAGCCACAGGAAATTGTAAGGAAAGCAAGTTTTTTCATATCAAATTTTCTGTTTTCATAATTTGGTCAGTATAAAAGAGGCAAAAGGAGTTCCCCTTATTTTGAAATGCACCATCCCAGACTTTCTGCGCAAGAAAAAACATCCAACAACTGTTAACATGAGCTCTTGCAAATACTTGTGCTCCAGAATTTTATTTTTTAAAAGGTCAATCTGGATAGATTAAGGCTGCTATTTTTAAAAGCTAGTTTGGAATCCTGAACCTGGTACCAATGGCAATCTAATAAAGCAATTTTCATCCATAAGTGGTCATTAAGACGTCATGCTTAATATAAAATTCTAGTCCTTGTACCACTAAGTTGCTTTATTGCCACAGCTTGGCATTTTGCATTGGTTAACTGCTACAAAGAGAGAACAGTGTATCTTGGATAGACTTCCTGAGTCACAGAGAACTAAACTGTATGTGCTTCCAAAATCTATTCTGAGAGTATAAAATAATATTGACTGCAGACCCATAATTGTTTTCCTCTGAAACTACTAGTCAAACAGTGTTGACTTAAGAAACTGATGATGTTGTTCAGGAATTGCTTTACAGAGACACTTGTTTTTTTCCACTACTTTGTAAATTACTCAGCTCATTGAAGAATTTCTGTTACTTAAATAGTTAAAGGAAAATGAATGAATGCAATCTCAAAAAAGTTGTGATGGTAGCAAAGGCAAAAGCAGGTTCCCAAACACTCAGGGAAGGAGGAAAACCAGTGGATCATTTCTTAGCCAATTAATATCTACTTAGAAGCTTATGCCCTGGTGTGCACGTGTAACTCTATTTAATGTTAATGAAAGTTATGTGCATGCTATGGAGAAGGCTAGGCTTCTTAAAAGGGGTTCTTCAAATTGCTTTCTACAGATACAGGTCAAAGATTAATCATTCAATTTGGCTTCCCCTGGTTAACAAAAAGGAAAAAAAAAGAAAGAAGTAAGTAGTACATATTAGCAACAAATCACAGTACTTAACTGGAAAGCAGGAAGCTACAACTATTTGTACTATATTTTTTAAAATTTTCAAGCTATCAAAGCTGCCTTGTTTCCCAAGTGAAAGGAAAAGTTGGCAGGTAACTGTGATGAAATGCTGAGGTTAGTTGCACAAGCATAATGAGAACCAAGAAACTGGAGCTTCATTTATCATTTACAGGTGATTTTAATTCCTTCATCAGTTATGAAAATTGAAATAAAACATAACAGAGGGTCTAAAAACTTCAGTGATACATAAAGCAAGAGATTAGTTCTGCTGTATTTCAGTAGCTCTACTAGGCAGATGTGGAGTCTAATAAACTCATACAGTACTTGGAATTGGAAGACAATGTCCTATTTATCACAGCAGACACAAATGTAAACCATAAAAGCATTCTTCACTAGATTTTGTTTCCATTCATATATGTATATCTCATTTTCTGCATGGCAGGAATAGAGGATTCAGTTTTCTGTAGGTCTTTGTCTTATATACTCATTTACATTTGGATTTCATGTTTGAAATGCCACCTAATCAAATCAATAGCTATCAAGACAGAAGCCTTGTGTTCCACTTGCAGTAGATAAGAGAAAAATGCAAAAATGCAACAATTAATAATAAAGTTATAAATTGCATTCTAATTTAAATATTTTGTTTTGGTCAGACAGATTGAAATGTTTCTGTTGAGGATAAGGAAAGTCTAGACAAGTAGTTCAGACAGGGACACATACAGCCATCATCCAGAATTTGATTTAGTTGCCTAAAACCAGGCACTTAATGTCATTTGAAATGCCCTGGGGTGTCCAGAACATCTGTGCAGACCTGGAAGGTGTACTGCAAGAGACCCATGGGACAACCAAATGCTTCTGGAAGGGCAGATGGATGTCAGATCCTAGGAACTCTGAAATAGCATCAGATACCTTTGTTTGAGTAACAAAGTAGAACCATCAGACCCACACCTTTTGGAATATAGTTTTCTGTGCCTACACATCTACATGTTAAGTCTAAGATCTTTTAGAGTAATTAGAGATCTATGACCTGACTTGTTTACACATGCATGGGCACATATTGATGTTACAAATGCCCTAGATTATCCTACAGTATCATCTCCAACTGCTAGTCCAGAAGGATGTGGATCTTCCATAGGTTCTTTGTTGTGTCTGTCAAGACCAAGCTGATGATTTGGACTCCTTACTTCATATCAAATGGCATTGAGTTTGAGGTACCTCAGAGAGTGGAATCTGAAATCAAAACACCCAAGGATAGCTTTGAAAACTAATAATCTCAGTCAAACTGTATTTCAGCTGTTAGGAACCATCTGACTAAACTCAAACAAAAGCAAACCATCTTCCATGAAAAAAAACCCTCCGTTGAGCATATTGATTAGAAATCTTTTGACTGAATGCCCTTAAAGGCTCTGCACAACCTGTAGAATCCTCAACATCCACACCAACTTTTGTGTAGCTTTAACTTTATCCTCTCACTCAAATGAAGTTAAATGAATCCAGCACAGAATGCACTTTGAGATGTCTTAGTGCCTTGCAATGTGTTGGACTGTCCCTCTCCTGGGCATAAACACCCTGGCACTCTGAAAACTCACTGGAGTTCATTTGCTGCTTCAAATTTTTGCATTCTACTTTTACCAGGTGCTTACTCATTGCAGAAGTAGTGTCTGAACCGTGATCACATTGTCTGAGGACCCAAAAATCAGCTCCAAATCAAGAATAATAGTAGACTGATAACTTTAAGAATTCTACATCATGAGAGAAATTACTCTTTCTCACATTATCTGTAGGATAGTGACAGCTTGAATGGACATGGGGGAGAAAAATTATTTTTTTTGTTTTGCTTTTTGTTTGGGTGGAAGTTTTCCCCCTGAGAGGAGCATTTGTAATGTTAGCAAATAATTTATGGGATGGATTTTACAAAGATGGTAAGATTTAGGATTTACCTAATAATAGGGATACAGCTGCAGAGGACAGGTAAGAGAGGGATAGGTGTGGATAGGCAGCAATGACACATATTTATACAACAGGAGGGATTTGGCATAAGAAGGAGAAGCAAGAAGAGCTTAGATGGGCTCAGAATATCTGAAACTTCCACTCATGTTTGCTTCTGTGTCCACTAATGTTGTATCTCAGTGGAAACAGAAGTAAATTATCCAATTGCCTCATCACTGAAATTTCTGCTCTCACTCTTCCAGTCATGCCTTTTGAGATCCTGGCCCTGCTCTCTGTGTGAAAAGCTGATACACCTATCAAAATAAGTCTGTGCTAAATTAGTCAAAGTTGTTCAGGAGAAGTCAAAAAACAAATGTCAGAATGAAGAGTTTTTTAAAATAAATGAAAAGATTTTCCCAAGCATCAAGGTATGAACTGATAATAATTCTGCCATTCAAACAAGCACACTTAGTAGGTGGCCAAATTTTACCTTCATACAAACTCCTATTTTAAATAAGGAAAATAAGTTTGTTGTTAATGAAACTGAGGAGTACTGGAAAAGGAAAATAATAGGATAAGAAAAGCAGTCCTAAAAGCCACCATATCATCTGAGTGGCTTGCTTGAAGTATTTACATGCAAAGTATTTTTTTTTCTCATGATCCCATAAAACCTGCACCATATTTCTATGTATCTGCTTTGCTTGTCACTCTTAATATGAAATTAACTGCAGCTAGACTGCTGAGCTCCTCACTAATACTCTCAAACCAGCCCCAGTTTTGCACTTGAGAATCTCTATCAGCTCTGCAACCCACTGTCTCCTGAGGGAAGGCAACAATTGGCATTTTAAAAAGCTGTAAGCAAGCATTTGAGTTTGATGAGGCCATAAACTCACTGACTAATGTTCTGTGCTCAGCAGGAGAATGGGCACAGGGGACAAAAGTCTCCCAGGAAAGGATCTGCTCAGTGTCCAGACCCAGTAAATCCTCTGCTGCTTCCTGAGGTTGCAAGCCAGGCTGCTGATTACAGGCAGGCTTATCCCAGGTCTTTATCACTCTTCCTGACAGTCTGAGATTATTTATCAGCAAGATCTAATACCTTAAACATTTTCAGCAAGTTTCCTTCTTGAAAACACAGTAAGAAATGGTGGAAGCAGACAGACAACAAAGTATTCCAGTAGGGGCAACAATTCTTTAATAAACCTGATAGTTCTCTGTATAATATTCTGTCAGGGAGTTTTCCTTAATGAAGCATTATTTGACAGATTCAAACTGCTGCAGGATGACTTAGCATGGCTCTGAAAGCAAGCTTTAAAGCCTCAGGAGGTCAAAATGACTATGTCTTTTTAATGGGTAGGCATGGAGCAAGGCAATGACCTAAGAGCTGTGAGAAATAAAGAAACATTCTATCTTTGCTGCCTTTCTGATTAACTCCCTGGCTTTCTCCTGTGATTACTGGAGATTTTCCAGCCAAGGAACACCTTCTGCCTGACACTGATACATGCTGCTTATGTGACATGAGGGAATGTAAGAAGTTGTCATGTACTCTCTGAGTGGTAAAAGAGTGAGGGATGCTTTTTCTTCAAATTCATAACACCAAGTGTTGCTATAAAGGGTGAGGTTTGTGCTTTTCACCAAGCAAGAGCAGGAAAACGAAGGAAAAGAAATTTTGCTGCTGATTCCAGTAGTTTAGTAGTTTAAAAAGTAGTTTAGTATAAGAATATGTATTTTAACACAATTCTAATTCTTTCTCAGTACTGTGCAGAATTTTTTTTGGGTTTTTTTTTGTCCAGAGAAGGGCAACAAACCTGCTGAGGGGTGTGGAGAATAAATATTATGAGGAGTGGCTGAAAGAGCTACGGTTATTCAGCCTGGAGAAAAGGAGGACTGAGGGGAGACCTCATCACTGCTAGGACAAGAGGAAATGGCCTCAAGGGGAGGGTTATTCTGAACATTAGGAGAACTTTTTACACTGAAAGGTTTATTAAGCATTTACAACAGGTGGACCAGGGAAGTGGTGGAATCATCAACCCTGAAAATATTTAGAAGATGGGTAGACAAAGTGATTAGAGATATGATTTAGACTGGTGATGGTTTTTGTCAGAGTTAGGTTGATGGATGGACTGGATGATTTAAAAGGTCCCCTCTAACCTAGGCATTTCTATGACTTTTGAGATTGCACAGCACTGAAAAAGGGCTGGAAATTTGTCCATGAGTGTTTATCACTAGTGACTGCAGTTGTCACCAAAGCCATCTGATGCTTTCCAAGTAAAGCAGCACATAAGTTTTATTCAGCCTTTAAAAATTAGCAGGCTACTTCACTTGTGCTGTGTCACATTCATTTCTTTAAATATACTGCTTTAAATAAGCCAAGACTTATTAAGACCATACAAGACAGATAATTCTTGGGTTGTACTCACTCTGCTTGGAGGCAGAATTTGAGAAAGAGGGTTTTAAGATGTTCTATCTTTTGAAATGTTAGTTGGCATCTTTTTCAGCAGAGTTGTCAGACAGATGAGAAATCTTCATGTAACCTCTTTGGGGAGGGGGTGCTTGAGGTTTCCTCAGTGCTTCTCATGCAGTGAGCATGTTTCATTAATCCAAGGAGAGTTCCTTAGACTTTTTAGCTCAGGAGCTCTTGAGGCAAATGCTGGTGTGTCAGACATCAGAACTGCTGATCTCACCCACAGCTCTTCCACTGCAAACAATGAAGACAGCAATCAGCAAAACTGGCATCATAGAATCATAGGATGGTTTGGGTTGGAAGAGACCTTAAAGATCATCTAGTTCCAACTCCCCTGCCATGGACAGAGACACTTCACACTCCAATGCCTCATGCAGCCTGGCCTTAAACACCTCCAGGAAAGGGGAATCCACAGCTTCTCTGGGCAACCTGCTCCAGTGTCTCACCATGCTCACCATAAGAAATTTCTTCCTTATGTCCAGCCTAAATCTCCCCTCTTCCAGTTTGCATCCAGTACTCCTAGTTCTGCCATCCTGTACTCTATTAAAAACTCCTGCTCCAGGCTCTCTGTAACCCTCCTTCAGGTACTGATTAGTCACCATGAGGTCCTCCCATCAATACAGCAGGTTACAGTCCCTGACAGTTCTCCAGTTTTGGTTGTACTGTCAGCCCATAAGCATCCCTGTATGGAGTAAGCTGAAAACAGAAACCTGTTGTGGGCAGGCTATCACCAGATGTACAAATAAACCCAGCAAAAATTCAGGATGGATGTGTGTGGATTGAGGTAGACTGAAAGGCAGTACAGAGGTATTCCTGTGTAGTCATCAGGAGGGAGAAGATTATTGGCACTGAAATCATCCAATTTAACACACAACCAAGCACAAATAATCACTCATCTCCTGAAGGATATGAGCCTTACGACAGAAGTGATATATGTCATGGAAAGTGATGGACAGATCAAGGCATTTTCAGGTTTTTTCTCTTAATTTTTTTTTGTTCCTCACAGGAGCAACGATTTTAAAATCTGACTGTGCTGGTGGCACAATTATTTTGGTCAGGACTAAAACAAAAGGATAAGAAAAAGAAGAAGAGCCATGCAGACAGGCAGAAAGACCCCTGTTTCTGACAACATCCCACAGCAAATTTTAAAGAAACAATATAGGCACAAGTGAAGTTGTGCTGATAGATGGAAACTGCAGTTCAGGGGCTTCTGGGTAAAAAAGAAAGGGTTTTGAATTTAACAGACTTTACTGGATTTTATTTATATGGATTTTTGAGGTGGGTATTTGAATCTGTGCTTTAACCCGTGCAGCACCCAGAACATGCAGTTCACAGATGTGCTCAGGAACTTCATGCACTCTGTGTATACAGTGAAGGATCTGGTTCTATTTCGTATCAATTCTTCATAGTGTCAGAGTGTCTTCTAGTTCCTGCACTGCAGAATTCAGGTATCTATTTACAGTTAACAGTGAATCCTGTGGCAGCCAGCTTTATGTACATTTCTCTCATGCCAAATCCAGTCATCTCTCCCCCTCACAAAAGGGTCCTAGCTTGTTTTTTTGTTCCTCATTCAGAAACCATAACCATATCTTTGATCACACTTTTTCCTTTTTCTCTGGGCCCATTTTACTTGCAATGAATCTTACCTGAAGAGGAGAGCCAGAATGGTACTATCCCAGGTATAGATATGACAGTCTAGTAAAGAATGACAAAATGTTCTTCATTGTATTCTATGGTGTTCCTAATATTTCCTAAAATTCATGCTATTTTTGAACCACTCCTAAATACTGATCATATACTTTTAGCTAAGTGTTGATAATAACCTCAGCATGTCATCTCTGACAGTGCAAGTTAGTTGATCATGGCACATATGTTAAGAACTGTTTTCTCTTAAATGCATTATTTTGCTTTTACCTACACCAAAGTTCATTTTCATTCTTCACTAACTCATAGTTACTCTGTAATTTCTTATTATCTTAAATAATCTGAATGCCTTGAGTGACCAACCACTTCCACCCTCATCTGCAATCTTATGAGGAGCACATAGAAATAGCCTTGTCATAGCCTAGATGAAATGTCTCTACTAATTGTTTTAACCATTGCTGGAGAACAAAATATGATTAATTCTTTTTTTCGGTAAAGTAGCTCTTCACCTTTCCTTCAATTAAAACAAGGTAGATTTGTTTTGTAAACTCTTCTACACACTTGGAAAACTCTATTGACATTTGAAGTTCCAATTGATTGCTCTTGCTATTCAATGGATTCAGGCTTTTTGGAAGGTGTCCAAAATGTGCTGATACATCTGCCCCTCCAGAACAATTACCAAAGTTACTTACAGAGCAGTTGTCCAGCAAGGAAATGACAGGAAAAAGATTTCTTACCTCACTCACCCACATCAGACCATTTCATGGTGAAAATCAAGCGTCTCAGGATAAGAGGAGCAGCACAATTAGAGGTAATTAGCCCAGCAGGAGAATCATTGCCAACAAGGTGTCTGGAAAGTTGGCAATCTGAGAAAGGTCAAGATAGTCACTCAAAATGGGTATATAATTTGCCTATTTAGATCACAAGCTCTTCTGGGCTCACAGAAAGTCAAGTACAATGACCTCTTTTCAGGCTTTGGAGTGCTAGAGTGGAAAAATGCAAATCTATTTAATGTGTAAATATAATGATAAAGGTGACCCCCAGTGAGGAATCTCAGCTAGGTGAGGAGGATACTTCCCTTCAGGGGCCATGAACTTAGTGTAGACATAATAGACTATGTCTCAGGAGCTCAAAATCACCCAAAAGGAACATTTGATTATGGATAACATAACATATGGATCCTTGTTTAAAAACAGCAGCAGTCGCAGTCTTCATCTCTCCAGCACAATGTGGGAAGGATGTACTTGTACTTACTCTGAAGCTATCAGTTAATTAGATTAGTTGGGCAGTAAAACATACTCATTCCCTTATGAAAGCCCTGCTGTTTTACATGTAAAGTTTGGCATCTTGACCTTAGATGCTGAACTTTGCTTCTTTCCTGTCCCGTGACAATGTGTAGAAGCAGTGTGAGCCCATACAACCTAACCCACTTGAAATAATCATCTTCAAATGGGGCAGCAATTAACAGAGAGAAAGCCCACATTAAAATGTATAGATGATGCTGACCAGTATCACAGACAACTGGATCCCACCAGAATTTCACTTGGCACTCCTCAAATTCAGCATCTCTCCATTTGGTAGCCAAAGGGATTACTCATGTGAGAACCACTCATTTGGAGGTAGTGACCTGGCCCAAGTCCTCTGGCACCACTTAACTCTGCTGTGAAATCCTTGTACAGATTCATCCTGACTAATGGTTACTGCAAGCTGCCATCTTCACCCAAATCCTACCCCAGAAATGAAGATGAGCAGTTCTGTACTAGACTAATGGAGATAACCTTGGGGAGTAGTTACACATTCATTTCAAGCACTTCAACGAGGAACAAAAAAACTATGAAGTTGCTATTGAAGCATAATTAAGATGTTTTTTTCAAGTACACTGTAACCTTAAACTAGAAGAGTAAGGCAGTTAAAATGGAGCCACTTACAAAGCAGTAAAAGCCCCACTGCATGAGGCACTCAGCTGAATTACAGGATTAGAAAACATCCAGCCTATCCAGTGCCTGTGCTGACAGAGGTTTGTAAAGGACTTTTTAAATGCTTTTTTATTAAAAAAAAAAAAAAAAAAAGGAGAAAAGGATGACTGCGAAAGGAGAATTTTTTTAAGTGGCCAGAGAGGTCATCTGGCTGAAGTAAACTGAAGTACAGACCACCTCCTTCTAAAGCCTTTTCTGAGCTTGTTTAAACTTAGATTAAAAGATTGCAGCTTCCACTGAGGCTTCATCATATGCTGATTTTTTTCTCAGACCAAAGTCTTCATATCTGCTTTCAAGCAATTTATATTTTCAGTGCTTTTCTTGACATCAGAAAAGCTGGAAAACTATCTTTTCTAGTAAAAAACTCCACGTCTGAAGAAGTCCTGAGTGTCATTTTTAAACCCTGAGACTCACTGAGGAAAACAAGTCCTCAGTGAAGCTTTTAGGATCATGTTTTAAAGGTCTGGAAAGTGCTGGGGGACAAATACATTTATATGCACATAAAAATCTCAATAAAGCTTGACTTTAGAAAAGGGTTTGGGAAAATGATATATTTTTTGAGTCCAGACCTGATAATTCCAGGTTATGTCTGGTGAATAGCTGTGTACAAAACATAAAGCTCTTCCCATTGCTATGATTCATGACATCCAAAAGAGTTGCCCATTACTCTCCACTATTGAATGAGAAAGACTTCTAGGACTACCTTTAGTGAGGCACTACAACAGAGAGGCTGTGGATACCCCATGTCTAAGTCTTTGAGGCCAGGCTGGATGGAGATTTGGAGATTGAGGTGCTTCTTGCCATGGAAGAGAGGGTGGAATGACATGATATCCTTCCAATGCTCCCGTCCAATATGAGTCAGATCAAGAAAGATTAATTCCACAAGAAGTAACACATGCCATATAGTGAATACATAGCACATTTAAATAAAAACCAATCTTGTGCTGACAATTTAACATTTTAAGAACAGTACCACAATATTTTTGCTGTACAAGTAACAAATGTACGCACCAAACAGGAGAGAGTTTCGTTAGTTTTGTAGTTTTAAATGTATGAGTGACAAACATAAAAACCAGAACTAATTTGGACTAATTGCTTGATGGATGTGGGAAAGATGTAAATAAAACTGTAGGGTACTGCTTACACATATCCATTCTTCTTTATGTCCTTTATGACTACTTAGGAGATGCACCAATCCAACAATATTTGGGGAATTCATACCTTGTTGACAATACATATGAAGTTATAAACAGTATACATAACAAGACATAAAGTGTGAGAAGCTAACAGCTCAATGGGGAATCATCATCACATTTGGGAATCCTGTTCTACCTGTGCTCTCTTCTACCTGCTGGCACTGAAAAACTAAGTTACTTAAGATGCTGGAGAAGAAGACTTTTTTTTTTTATCTCCTGCACTGCAGGAATGGCAGGTGATTTGATGCTAGTATTTCAGTATGATTAGTAAAGAATTAGCATAGGAAATCCAGAACACAGTGCCAACAATTAACCACTGGAATGCATTACTACACCTTAATATTTTCGCATTTTGATATTCCAGTTTTTTTCAGATGGTAGAATTTAAACAAATCAAAGATGATCAAAGGGCTGGAGCAGCTCAGTTATGAGGACAGGCTGAAGGAGTTGAGGTTCTTCAGCCTGGAGAAGAGAAGGCTCAGAGGGGACTTCAGAGTAGCTTCTCAATACCAGAAGGGGATCTACAGAAAGTCAGGAGTAGGACTGTTCAACAGGGTATGTGATGGGAGGACTAGAAGTAATGGATTTAAATTGGAAGAGGGTAGATTCAGGCTAGATAGAAGAAAGAAATTCTTTCTAGTGAGGGTGGTGAGACACTGGAAGAGGTTGCCCAGAGAGGTTGTGGATGCCTCCTCAATCCCTGGAGGTGTTCAAGACCAGGCTGGACAAGACACTGAGCAGCCTGATGCAGTGGGAGATGTCCCTGCCTATGGCAGGGGGGGTTGGAACTAGATGATCTTTCAGGTCCCTTCCAACCCAAACCATTCTATGATTCTATAAATATAAGTTACTAAACTCAGTACCAAAGTAAACTGCTAAAGATTAATGACAGATGGTATCAAGGTGTCAGACCAAATGATCCAGTAGTCCCTGCATGCTTCAGACACAAAAGAATCTGTGAATGAATTGTGTTCAATGACTGATTAAAGTGATATTCAACAGGGAATCCAGACTTTAACAGAAGAGGAAACCGTGCAGGGATTCTCAGTGTGATATACAAGTTTCTCTGAGAATTGAAGAGTCAAACATCTCCAACCAGGTCACTCCTTTTCTTCTTTGTGAAATTGTTCAGAGAGGAAGATACAGTAGAGGGGGAAAAAGTGTCAATTAAACCCATCAGTGATGTTGTATCTCAGGTGCAGTCTTCCAGTGAGTTTCAGAGATCACCACTCATTTATTTTGCTCTACCCAGCATCCCCTGCACAGCCCGAGCTCTGCAAGTCCTGAGAATACTGAAGTTAGCCTCAAAAGTGAGATTTTAGTGTTAGGTCTTGAGCAAATTCACACAAAAGAGTGACAGACCAGCAAACCTAGAGTTTAGATAGGTTGACACATTATTTGGACAGGAAACAGCTTGCTGTAGGGAGCTCCTGGTTGCTTTATATTTTTGGAGTTGTCATCAGAATCCAAAGAGCTTGAAGCAGTACTTATGACTCATTTTCAGTGTGAAACAAAGCCACAAGTTAAGCACCACATGCTAGGAGTGCAACACATAACAGGCCCCTTAGCTACATGGAAAAGTTTTAGGCAGTTTTCAAGTGTCAATCTAGTTTTTCCTTGTGCCTAAGGCTCTGTGACATGGAGACATTCGTAATCAGGTTCATTTCTACCCTCACCAACCATTATAACCTGTCACCCTTCAGCTTCAACACTTACTATTCCACTACTATGGATTTAATCTGCAGTTTTCCATGCACTAAATGTAAGGCCTAGCAGTTTTCATGTATTATTCACTTCCATTTGCTATCCTTGTTAAACACTCTGTGTTCATTGGAGTTAATAAATCACCATTCACTTTCCTCCTCTCCTTCCTCAGAACAGAGTTATTACTCAATCTATCTCTACCCACAGCAGCTTCAGAGCTTCCACACATTTCTCTGCATGCATGAAGCTATTTGTCACTGTACCTGTCTGAAACATTAGCAAAGAAAGCTTGCTCAAAGGGCTTAAGCTGTAATCTGTTGCCAGAGTATGGGGAGGCATACACATGTCTGACTCTAAATCGTGTGAAACGTGCTACCTATTGCTTGTGTGACATACATCACTAGGTAAACTGAGGTTATTCCTGTGCTTGCAGAAGAAGAGGAGAAAGAGAGTTGTCTTCCTTAGGTGTCTCTTGCAGATAAAGAAGGGACCAAAGCCTGAAGACCTTATTAATTTTGCATATTTGCTTTTGCTCTCATCCCCTCAGGACCATCACTACTGGAGTGAGGGACCTGTCTGTGCCTCTTACAGAAGATTCTGGACTCTTTACCTTACCAGTGGATGCTGACAATGATTATGGACAGTGAAAAGTGACTAGTGGCAAGTCCTAAAATGAATAAATCCATCCTGCCAGCATTTCCTTCTGTCATTCACAGATCCACCGCCTGTCCTGTTCTGTTGCAATCTTTAAATACACCAACAGATAATTTTTCACCCATAATTCAACTTCTCTTAATTTACTAATTCAGTCAGTCATATTTGTGTCAGAAAAAGAAATATTATCTGTCTAGCATAAATATTTGCAGGCTGCCATTGTACATAACCCCACTCGTGAAGGTTTCCTTGTTATAATAATCAAATCAACACTTAGTAGAAAAAAAAAAAGGAAGAATTAAGCAGAAAGTTTGAACTGCTCCAGCACAACAGGAAAGGAGATTTTTTTTTAAGATTACCTTGGAATTTTATAATTAGGTATAATATTTCTTCAACGTAGAATACTGACATTTGACAGATTTAAAAAATGACAAATCCATTTGAGTGACAACTCAAACAATTGGCCTTTTGTTCTTAAAAATCCATCTCATTAATATGACAAAAAAATTGAATAGTTCCCTTTTGACCAACTGGAAGAAAATAATAGTTCTAATTCTCAGATTAAATAGAAATACAGCAAACTGTATGACTAGAAACACTAATATCAAAGCCTGTTTTTAAGCACAGGTTGCTGGAATGATCAGAAATGAAATGTTTAGGTCCAGTTCATTGAAGTGTCTCATATTCACCCTGTATGAGAAGAGCCATGGCCAGCAGGTTGCGAGGTGGTTCTTCTAGTCTGGTCTGCTCTGGTGAAACCCCACTTGGAGTGCTGCATCCAGCTCTTGAGCCCTCAGCACAAGGTGACATGGGCTATTGGAGAAAAAACAGAGGATGACAATGATGATGATCAGGGGGATGGAGCACCTCTCCTGTGAGAACATGCTGAGACAGTTCGGGCTGTTCATCCAGGAGAAGAGGAGACTTTGGGGAGACCTCATTATGGCTTACCAGTACCTGAGGGGGCTGCAGAAAACTGGGGAGGGGCTATCTGCAAGGGCATGGAGGGACTGAACAGAGGGCAAAGTTTTTAAACTGAAGCAGTGCAGCTTTAGCCTTGACACTGGTAAGAAGCTCTTCACCATGATGTTGGTGAGGCACTGGTACAGGTTAGCCAGAGAGATGGTGAGGTCCATCCCTGGAGACATTCAGCGCCAGGCTTTACAAGGCTCTCAGCAGCCTGATCTAGTGCAGGATATCCCTGCTCACTATAGGGGTGTTGGACTAGATGACCTTAGAAGGTCCTTTCCAACTCAACACGTTCCCTGGGTTAGTGGCATTCAGATAACTAAACTGGCTGAGAAGCTGGGCAATGTTCTCTCAGGAGGATATTCATAATGTTTCCTAAGGAAAGGAAGCTACTGTAGCATCATCTAAAGGACCTTTTCTCTCTGCAGGAAGTCTGAAGTTAGGTAGCTTTGCTAAGGCAATTGTTTTGACTAAGTCCTCAGAGCCTCAATTTTATGCCTGGGAAATGGGGATAATACTAGATTGCCCTTCTTCAAAATGGCATTGTGATAAATTTTGCCAGGGTGCAGGAGCTGTACAGCCGTCTGAGGTATTATGTGGGACCTAAACTGGATATGCAGCTTCATTAACTTCCTAAATAATAATACTAATAAAAGCAGGAGCACATTTTGGATTAATCTGATAGATTAATCCAAATCTGATAGATAGCTCTCAAGAAATCCTATTGTGTCGTGATACTGCACTGTCAGAATTAGAGCTTTTGAATACGTGCAGCTCATCAGTCACAGGGGCTGTGGGAGGTATTAACATTAGCTGGTGATAAGAAAACACAGTATTTTCTGTTATAAAATGCAGCAAGATTTTTGGATATTAGAAATGGAATTGTCACACTTTAGAGAATCAGTGTAAGCATTTTTCTTTAAAACATGCATATTTTTTTGAAAATTCCACAGTAACGTGTTGATATTTTGTGCAGGAAGGAATGGACAAGAAAATTATGGTCATTCATTTTATTCCCTTTTTAAGGCTATGCAGAGGAGAGATTTGTTCATGTATTCAAATATGCTAATCCATGGGTTGATAATTACAGGGAAAGCAAGACTCATTATCTGATTTCATCCATTTAAATTGAAGACACATTTTTTAAGTCTCGTGCAACTAGTAGAAAAGGCAGGGATTTGCACAGAACGGTTCATCTAAGTAGCTAGAAAAGACCTGTAATCCTTGCACAACTAAAATAAGGCAGATGAATCCCATCACAGTATATGACACAGAAATAACTTGTTTCTATAGACAAGAACACAAAAATAAATAATATATTAAGCACGATTCTTGAAAGGTATCATCAACCAGCAATTGCTACTGTTCAAGGGTGGTTGGCTCTGTCTTTCTATGGACTGACAATAACTGCTGATCAAAGATATCAGCAAACTGTTCCTTCTTCTGACATTAGCTCTGTTAATCAGGAACGTCAGGACCAAGACCCTACAAAAACACTTTGAAATTTGCCTGATGCAAATCCTATGCATTCACACTTAAAGAGAAAGGAACACATAAAACCATTGTCCAACCTCTGGTATACAACTGAGAACAAAAACCAGGTGTTTAATAGTGGTGGGTTGACAAAGTCAATAGAAAATGCACTTTCTCACATCATTACTGCAAAACTCCACACTCAGGCTTATGTCTATGTATTCTATTACAGACAGGCTGAAACTGCTCTTTGACCAGACTGGGTTATCTTCTGTGCCATATCAAGGCATGGACTCCAGGTGGTGATTGAAGACAATTCTGCTCCCTGTATCCCCACAGTCTTCAGCTAGCCTTTGCAAGTAAAAAAATTCAAACACAAAGCAGAATTTCCAAAGAAATTCCCTAGGGAGTGGTGAATCTGCTGTGTCCAAGCAAGCTTGGGTTATAAACTGTCTAAACCAGTCATGTTGAAGCAGAAAGCAAACAATAAGTGGAGCAAAAAGAAACACACACTATGTCTAAGGACACTTCAGAACCACTTCTTTCTAGGCTTATCAGTGCTGGTAGCATTTGCAATGAAGTTTCCTGCTCTGTTTAGGTCGGTTTTTAACTCAGTGGTGACAGAATTTGACATTTGTGCTTGTTTATTTTTTGTAGCTCTTTTGTTTTCAACCTCAGCCCTGGTAGCAAGGTGACATTTGGGAATCAGTGTTCCCATTAACTCAAATCAAGTAGTGCCTTATTTCTGAAGTAGCCTTATCTATTTTAAGGGGGATATTTAATGGTGTAGCACCCTCCTCAGTAAAAATGACAGTGAGAGTAAGACCCTCATTCTGCACTATATCACTTAGAAAGAGAGGACAAGAATAGGCTATAAAAGCACGATTCATGTGAAGCTTTGTCTAGTTTATCATCAAGGAAGGTGGCAGGAGTAAGCCATCATACATTTCTAAAGAATACATCAGATGAGGAATAAAATGGTGGTTATTGGTGAAAAACAGGTAAGCCTTTAAGCCTTGCTAAATATTAAACCATAAATATTAAGAGTTAATAAAATATTGTCTGTGAAGACATTGAAGAGTTGCTTTCAAAGGAAGAAAAGAAAGGCTGCATTTTTTACCAATCCTTATTCTATACAATGCAAGCAAAAATTAAGTATTTTCTCACATCTTTATGGACTGAATTGTAATGTCTCAATTTCAGGGAAAAGAATTTAAAATATATATATAATGGAAAAAAACCCAAACCAACAAAAGACTTTTTTATGGATGAGTTTTTGAAACCTGCATTGCAAGTACAGCTCATGGGTGGACATTCTTCTCTCTCATAAACTTTGCTTAAAGATGGCTCTCTGGCTGGGGCTTTCATAATCAGTTTTTTACTACCTCCCTACATGGATTTAGTGTCTAATGGAGAATTCCTATTGTCAAGAGTAGGTACTCCTTCCTCCATTTCTGATTTTCATAAGATGTGTCAGACCTTCATAATTTTGAGACCACTATCCCATCTGTAAAATTTGTCTGAAATGGGTCAGCCAGTGGGGTGTGGGAGGAGACAGATACAAAAATGCAGAAATTCAGGCACATTCTGAGCCAGTGTCTCCTTTTCTTAAGAATCTAAGTGAATTATGTGCTTGAGAGAAAGATTTAGAGCACTCACACTGAACAGCGATTAGCTCCCTAATTTCCTTGGCAATCCTTGAAGCCAAAATGTCTTATACAGAACCCAGACAGAAGTAGGATGTTACTAAACGCAGATTTGGGGTATTTACATCAAGTATTCAGAATAAGCAGTGAAAATACTCTCCCTTCTCTGCTCATCTTTCTTCATATGTGACTTCCACTGTCAAAACGGGCTTCACCGTACATCTTGTAACTTCTACATCAAATAAAGCATGGTGGGTCTCAAAATGCAGCCTGTTCAGGACACAATCATCATTAATTTCTTGATTAACATCCATCATTTAGAGTGTTCCAAGGAGAGCTGTTGGGAACTGGCTTGTGGC
>VZTY01006136.1:13563-123674 GCA_013400935.1 Turnix velox
CCTCAAACCAGGACAGTGTTCTTGCCTGTAGTAATAAAATACCTCACTATCATTTAAATGACCTAATATAAAAAATATCTTGGAAAAATTAGCATAGTAATATTGTGACAAGATACTTGTCACCATTTCCTGGAACAGATGGAGCAGATGTTTCAATATTGCTGGTGAAACCAGCAGTTGGTTTTATCCTCCTCATGGCTTACAGGGACTTTTAAACTAATTTATTGCATTGCTTGTCATGCATGGAAAGCTTGTCACTTCAGTTCAACAAAAAGCAAAGCTGCATCCTGCCTTTGCAGAGGCCAGCTTCATGGGTAGAAAGAGACTCTATGGCAACCCAGTTTTGTACCTTCTTAAACCAGAATAGAGTCAGGTGTTGCTGTTTGCTGATGTCTCCTATGGGCAGCCACTAAAGCCTTGCTCAGACTAGAGTATGTTGGTTGCCTTGCATTTGGGATAAATGGAGGACAATTAAATAGTCGCCCATCATGGAAAAGGCAGACCCTGCTGTCTGGGTGATCACATCAAGATCTGTGGAGGAAAGGAGGCTCCTTTCCCAACATCCCAGTATCGCGTAATCTTAAAAAATTCCCATCTCTTCTCCTTGTGCCTGCCTGCCCACCCATCTTCTGTCTTCTTTTGAAGAGCTGTCTGGATTGTCACTAATTTTTCTAGCACTGTTCCATTTCTAAATTTGCCATTGTCTTGTATTTGGTCTTGTGAAAAGAGAAAAATGGTTTTTGACCAGAAGTATTTATGGCGCTTTGGTGTTAATCGCTTTTATGTTGATCACTAGGTGGCAGTAAGATGCTGTTATAATACCGATTAGAAAAATTGAAGTCACATCTCCGGGTACCTGAAATTCCCTGAAATCTGAGGATCTAGTATCAGGAGTGATTTTCAGATTTATTTGTGTTTCCTAAAATAAGAGGTCCACAAGTGTAGGAGATGCAAGATGAAATCTATGTGCTATATTCATAAACAACCCCAGTTTATGTGAAATTGTTACAACAATAAAAGTAACCAACACTGTAGAATTTTTCAGCAAGAAGTTTTCTCTAGTATTCCTCTGAGAGAGAAGATGCTACTAAAGTAGTCTCTTATAAAGTAGGACAAAGTAAGAAAAAAGCAAACAGAAAACTTGTGGTGGAGACTTGTAACAGAAGGTAAGTCTTAACCCTGTCACTGTGGAGTACTGAAATCAATATTGGATTTTTACTCTCCTTCTTTTTTGCTGGCTGTACACAGTTTTCTGCAAGTTTGAACAGCAGTCCAGAAAGCTAACATCTCTGCTTTAACTAATCTGACTGTAGTGTTTAGGTCTTCGTTTTCTGCTCTTTCAGAAATCTCTGTGTTCCACTTAGAACATTTGTAAAGGAAAGGGGTTTTTATATGATAACATACAAATCTGTTCCAATTCAATTTTGCATACATTTCACAGATTCAACTATTTAGTGTTGTCTGCTTGATCCAATGAAGGAATCATGGAATTATGGAGTCATAGAATTATAGAATGTGTTGTGTTCAGAGGCCATCTAATCCAACCCCCCTGAAGTGAGCAGGGACATCTTGCACTAGATCAGGTTGCTCATAGTCTCATCAAGCCTGGCTTTGAATCCCCCCAGGGATGGGGCCTCCACCACCTCTCTGGGTATTCTGTTCTAGTGCCTCAGCATCCTCATGGTGAAGAACTTCTTTCAAATGTCTAATCCAAACCTGCCCTGCTCTAGTTTAGAATCAATACCCCTCATCCTATTGCCACATGCTCTGGCAAACAGTCCCTCCCTAGCTTTCTTGTATGCCCCTGTAGGACCTGGAGATTTCCATGTAAAGCAGAATTGGAAGTGAAATAGATCTTATGTTTTTGTTCCCTAGACCATAGGTCTTCAATCTCCTTCAGTTTGCTCCTATGGTCTAATTTAGTGTACAACTTGTGTTGGTAGTAACCTATGCATTAATCTAAGTCAGTGCTAACATAACCTCTTTTTAGGTGAAAGTTCCTCTCCTTTGAATTGTCAATTTTCCAAGGGGTCTTGGGAAGCCATGCCTCTGTGCAGGAACCAATACTTGATCTACCATGTTTAAATCTGAAATTGAGTGCTGTTGTTTTCCTGCAGTTAAAGGGAAAAAAGCACATTGTTTCCAGGCAGGAGTTTTATCTATTATTGTGTACTTATTTTTACTTCAGAAAGGCATCATAGGCATTTAGAAAAGTTTACAAACTCTTAGGTGAAAGCACAGGGGTTTTAAGCTACAGTATGCAAGACAGCAGGCATAAAGTATAATACATATGTGAAAAGCCTTTATGTGTTTATACCTCACAATCTCATTCACTGTTACAGAATCAATATATGGAGGAAAATGTTTAGCAAGTGCTAATGCTGCAGCTGAATGCTGCTGATTTTCTTGTATCGGCTGCTCTCCAAGCCTAAAATAAGGCATGATAGACAACTTACGTACTTAAACCAAATTACAACTGGGAAAACTGAAGTACTATGGCCTTTATCTTCAGTATTGGAGTCTAAAGTGATGAAAGAAGGAATGGGTTGGTTCATGCCATTGGGTTATGTGAAAATAAACCAGGAGTTCTGCAGCTGCACAGTTCTTATTGATGCTGAGGGATGCTCCCTGTGCAGTTTGAGGAAGCACAGCCTTTGTATGTCCAAATTGCTCTGGAGCATGTCTGTGTCATCTCTGCCCTTCAGTGAGTGGCAAGTGACACTAAATAATTTGCCCTGTTTTTAAGAAGATTTTAGAACATCTTGAAGATGTGTTGTGTCCTGCACAGTTAACTGTTGCATGGAATGGAATTATTCCTCAGGCCTTCACTTTGGTAGGGCTGTTATAAAAAGTTTTTGGAGTGAGCTGAAGTTCCCAGCTGAGGAGGCTGAAAGCATAGCTCGTGAGGTGGAGTTCTTCTTTCCAACCTGGATGTTAATTCCTGAGATAGGATTTGTGCCAGATGCTATGTTTAATAGAAACAAAACACACAGCACTTTAAAAAAAGAGGATAAACAAGATTCTGTATCTCCTGCTCATCCTGTAGGAAAAGAAGACTTCAAGGTCATTTACAACATTTGCTGCTATTTTGCAGAGGGCTGATACAATGTTTTGCATCCCGGTGAGTCTGCAGCCACTCTACCAACAGACTGTAGCCTCATGCTTTTTAGCAAGGAATAACTCATTTTAGAAACACCTCATTAGGAATGTCTGACATCCGGTCTTCCATGATTTTGTTTTTATTACCTGTTAAGGGCAAGTTTACTTACTGGAAAACTGTGGATATGGCCAGAAATAGCTGTGGTGAGTTGGAGATGACACTAAATAGGCTTGGCTGTACTGTGGCTGTATGCTGGGCTCCTGCCGTGGCTGTATGTTTTGCTCCTCCCCTGGTAGCAGCAGCGGACCTTGCAAATGACCTACTTGTGGCACCTGGACATGTTTCAGTAGGTCACTGTGGGTAACTGTTGTTGATATGTTTTTTAGAGTCAGTATCTAGCTATAATCCCATGCTGCTTCATCCTTCAGTGTATCCACGTTCTCATCTCAGTGGTACTGGGTGCTTCTGGTAAGGTCAGGAGAGCTGCTGCAGGGCTGTTACTGTGTAGAGGGAAGGAAAAGACTGCACCCCAGCAAGCCACTAAGGACTTTTTTTAAAAAAAAGTCAAATAAGGAGTAAGCAGATAACAATGTATCACAAAATCATGGAATCATGGAGTTGGAAGAGACCTTCAAAAGCCATCTAGTCAAATCCCCCTTCAGTAAGCAGGGACATCCTGTACTGGATAAGATTGCTCAGAGCCTCATCAAGCCTGGCCTTGACTGTCTCTAGGGATGGGGCTTCCACCATCTCTCTGAGTAACCTGTTCCAGTGCTTCATCACCTTCACAGTAAAGAACTCCATCCTAATGTCTAATCTAAACCTGGTCATGAACACACTAAATCCTGCTGCTCCTTCTCAAAAATACTGAGTCTGCCCTATCTGTAGCTAAAAGTGGTGGCTAGTTCACAGAAGCTTTTGGCCATAACATCTCTGGTGTGATCCCTGCCATTGGTGATGGTGGTGCTCCCACAACTGAAGAGCATGAGCTTCACTGAGCTCATGCTTGTTCTCTGCTTCTTGTCAAAAAATACAGCTAAAATATGATACTAAATGAGCGCTAATGGAAAAAAAGAAACATTAGTGAAGCATGCAGAGTTGGAAACATTGCAATGCTTGTTAGGTTTTAATTAGTTGGAAACTGTTCATTCTAATTCTGCTTCTGTGATGTGATTGTCCTAATGTGGTTGGGTTTGGGATCTAATGCTGCTGGATTTTCCTTCTTTATGAGTGCTGGAGTACTGAAATATTCATTATACATGTGTCCCCTTGGCTTTTGGAGTGCTGCGGAGGGAGATTTTTGGTACGCTAAATTTTGCAGTGAATGGTACCAGTTACTGCCTAGTGATAGTCACTGGAGCCCCGGTGACATAAATGGTCCTTGTCCAAAAGATGTTTCATCTGATATGAAGCATTTGGGGGTGTTTTACAGCAGTAAAGTAGTGCTACCTTGCCTGTTTCACCTTTTATTTTAAAAATTCTGCAGAGATGAAGTCACATGTTCTTACAATGCTCCACAAACTCACGCATTTTCTTTTTGTACATGTACACATGTAGACATGTGTTGATGAGAAAACTCCAATTAATTATTTTGCTTCCACTGGAAGGATTTAGCTATTCAGTGGAGAATACTTCATGAATATTAACATACTTCATAATATCTGTTTTCAGAGACAGTAACATTTTTAATCCCCAGTCTTCCTTCACACTAATGGATACAGATCTACCTGTTAACTAGAGCATTGACATCTCAAATTATAATGGCACATTTTGTGGGCATCACTGTGTGGTCTGTTTTCTGATTTCTTGTCTGGAAGTCTTTTTCTTTGCTGTATTATCTGTCTGATGCCTTCTGGAAAAAAATTTTCCCCTTATACTACTCCGTAATCTTCTGCATTTCTTACATTTCGCAGTGAGTTTTATGATTGATAGCAACTCATACGTGCAAAGATCCTGGTGTATTTCTCATTAATTGTATGCATAAAGCTGTAGGAACTTGTGATGTATTCTGAAAAGCTAAGTTGCTGCTGAAACTTGCCCATTTGTATTTTTCAAGGCATTGAATGAAAAATCTGAAAAGGAAAAATTCTATTATCATCAAAATAAGTAAAATGAATTATGTTTGAATGGTTAAATTTTTGAGTAGTTAAATTTTATCTGGAATAACCACAACAATCTGTTGACAAACAGCTGGATGTTACTAGAGGAATTCTGTCACTGGCATTAATCTCACTAATGTCTCAGTCTTTAGATGAATAGCCTTAAGGCTGAGATGATTAATTCAAAATTGTGAAGGAAAGGGCTAGTAGAATTGTGTGGGTCCAAATTTTGCATCAGCTGGGCAATGCATACAAATTGTAAGTTGGGCTTTTTTTAACCCTACTTAGAAAACAGCTCTATGGTGTCATGTTCACCAGGGATGACTGGAGGCTGAGAAGAAAGGCAGGGACTTCACCTCCATGAAAGCAGATACCAGATGCTCTGGGTGGACTCTAGAAAAGCCTGAGTTTGCCTGGCTGCAGGAGGGGTCTGGGTGCTTAGGAAAGGGTTATTCTACAGGGAGTGTTTTGGGCATTAAAGGAGTGGAAGTCACCCACAGCTGAGGAAGAAACAAGTAGGATTGTTAGTGGTGAAAGAATTGTTCTGGGGAATGTTGTTAGCAACGTGAGTGACTGTTGGTTGAAGCCATGAGACAGAGAATCCCCAGGAGAGGAAATGGCTCTGGAACTCTGGAACAGGTTGCCCAGAGTCATGGTGGAAGCCCCATCCCTGCAGACAATCAAGGCCAGGCTTGAATGGGCTCGGGGCAACCTGATCTAGTACAGGATGTCCCTGCTTACTGTAGGGGGTTTGGACTAGATTACCTTTGAAGATCCCTTCCAACTCTGGGATTCTTTGATTCTATGACATTCAGAAGAGCAGGTAGTTAGGGCTAGAGGGACTTTTGATTAATCTCCTGACACCCTCTTTGCCATGAATCCCCTTTACTAAGGGACCACAGAAAGGGGAAAATGGCAATTTGACACCAGCCTTTGAGAAGGACTTTTGGAAGATGGCTTTTGTTGAGAGAAAATTTGTCTGAGGGGAATCTGCTGCTGCTCCTCTGAAGCATTGACATCTGTGTGGATTAGGGTGATTTGTATGGTATGGTGTGCTCAGATTTTCAGAAAGCTTTTGATAAGCTCCTCTGTTGGAAGATCCTAAAGAAGTGAACTGTGGAAGGATGAAAAGGAAGATCCCCTCTGGAACTGATGTGAGGGGTAGGAAGAGACAGGTATTTCAGTGGGAGATAATAAGTACAATCCCATTGGGATCTGCAGGGAAGTCTGTAATATCTGACGTAAGTGGCCTGGGAAACACAGTAAACAGTGATGTGCCAGATGTTTCTTTAACTGAGTTATTCAGGAGAGGAAAAATAAAAATCTCCTTTTAAAAATGTGGAAGAATCTCATAATACCAAGTGTCATTGCAGTAAAATGGCAGCCCACTTTTGGTGTCAGTAAGCACAAAATAATGTGCATGGGAAAAAATAAACCCGACTGCGTGATGCTGAAGATGGACTTTAAAATACCTCTTACCACTCAGGGAAGAGAACTGAGAGTGGCTGTCAGTAATTCTAACAAATGCTTGCTGACGGCACAGTGATACTCAAAAAAAAAGCAAATAGATTGTCAGAAATTGCTAGGGAAGACAGAGAAAAGAAAATAATCATTTTGCTATTTGTTCACCTCTTGATTACTGCGTGCTATTCTGGTCTGTCCGTCTAAGAAAAGGTGTAGCAGAGCCAGAAAGGGATGGAGAAACTTGACAAGTGTTTTCTGAAATACAGAATGGTTTCTGAATTGTGATTGATTAAATAGACTCTTTAGATGGGAAAGGAGGAGGTAGAAAGGCATGCGATAGCTGTGTTTAAAATCATGAGTGGCATGGAGAAAATAAGTAGCAAATGATTATTTGCGTTTCTCCTGGAACGAGAACAAGGGACATCAGGTGGAATTACCAGGTAGTGGCTTAAGCAAACAGCAGCAAACAGCTTGGCCCTTGTGGTGTGTGATTAAACCGGAACCAGGCTGTCAAGAGGTTAGATGAGCTCAAAACTGATCAGATGAATTAAAGGAAAAAAAAAACCTCCATCAGGGGCTATTAGGCAGCAAGATGACATTCCTGCCTGAGGAACTGCCTGCGTGGCAGACAGCTGGGTGTGGGTAAGAAAGAGTGGGGAACATTTCTGCTTTGTAACCCATTTTAAAGATTTTTTCCCAGTGTCTGCTTCTGGCTCCTGTCAGCAGCCAGATACTGGACTAAATGGACTTCTGATCTCATCTGATGTAATTCTGCATAATGTTTTTGTGAGGAATCAGTCTGTGAGAAAGGCACGCAAAATGCCCCAGAAGCCCACAGGATCCTGAGGCTTGATCTCTGCTTGAAGAATTCAGACCTAGCCTAGATGTCAGAGTCCTCGGAAGAAAAAGTGTACAGTAAGTCACATTAATCCATCCTCCTAGGGAGAAAAGAGCCAAAGAGAGATTCATACCTCTGGGTATTGAACTCTGTTTCTCGTGGGATGAGGAATTAACATGAATACTGGTGCTGCATCTTCCATGTTGTCCTGTTGTACATCTCAATGGGATGATAACAATCAACTGGGAAAGGTAAAGCATGTGGAGAAATGCATGAGACATGGCATTCCTCATCCTGCAGTTGAGTGTTCTGTAGTTGTCTGAAGACTCAATGATTCACTTGTTACATCATACTATTTATTGTTCTGCCTTTGAGCTTGTGTATAACATGGATGTGCAGTAGGAAGCCCATATATTGTTGTTGCTTAGAGAATGCCACTTAGAACTGACAAAATTACTCTATAGCTGAAAGTGCAGCCTCGAGAACTGTGTTTTGGTATGAGGATAAAGTCGAGCTGGAGTTAAATTGAATGTCTGTTTCTTCAGGGAGGGTAAATTTAATCAGGTGCTCAAAATCAAATTAAGGTGGAAATCAGTTTGGAAAAACACAAGAATTACAATCCAGCTAATGACCTGTGGTAATACTGGCAAGAAATTTGCTTTCACAATGTAAGATGAAAAATAATTTCTCTAAGAGGGAGCTGCTTGCAGCTTGTGATTGTTCAGGGTAGTTCACAGCCTGGCATTTCCTTGAGAGAACAATTGCAATATGCTGCCCTTGCACCTTTACCTTCCTTCCATTATAGTTATACCGACAATTATTATGCTGTAATCAAGTCTGTTGGTGTTTCTATCATATTGTTATTTTCTAATAACTTGGCTGTTAAGTGGAAATAATTTTCTCCCCAGCCTAAAATGTCCTTTGAGGCTAGTAGCCCATGAGAATATCTGGTGACCCAGAGGCATTGTATCTTATGCAGAAACATAGGCTCTCCCGTGGCATGAACCCTTGTAAGAAATGTCTCTACTTCTGGGACAGAAAATGGATCCTGCCTTTGGCTGCAAAAGGCAGATTTGGATTTTAATGTATACAGATTAATGTCAGTGAGTAGAGGGTCTTTATTCAGCATGGCTGGAAAGAGCAAGGTCTTCCCCTGCTAATTTACTTCCTGCAAAAAGGGAAGACTTTGAAGGAGCTGTGGCTCAAAGGTACTGCTGCTGCTCTCATCCTTAAAAGTGTTCCCTTCTGGCATAAATTTGTCTCTTATTGATGGAGAATTTGGAGATGGTGGCCAGAAGCTGCAGCCATGATTCAGTAAGATGGGGAAAAGTGCTGCTCTGATATTACCTGGAATTGCATTTAACTTAAACCAGCACCATGCCTTGATCTTCTGTGACCTTTACCCATCAAGAGTTATTAGCTGATTGAATTCAGAAGGTAACTCCCTAACTGTTTTTCAAACTAAATTAACTTGCTTCAAGGGACCAACTTATGTTTGTATTTCCACAGAGATAACGAGTTTAGGCTTCAACTGAAACCTTGCCAGATAATGAGGAAAAAATAAATCAATGACCTCACTCTTATCTGGTCTTAACAGGCAGGCTTTCCTTTGCTAAAAGTGACCCTGAAATGGTCTGGATTGATTCACACAAATGCTGAGCCCCGTGTCCTGCTAAGCAGAGCTGTCCTGGGAAACACTTTTCTCTGTGAGGAGAGCTAATCCCAGCATCAGCAAAGGTGCAAGTACTTGAAACACAGCTTTTCTTAGAGTCAAAATGAATGCTTCTGAGAAATTAAACTGTGAAATAAGATAAAGAGTTAAGGAGAAAATTAGCTTCAATACTAATTAGAGGTAAAGAAACCTATTCTTATACTTGTGCCTGGGACTGAACAATCTCCATAGGCACATACTTCTCTGATTCTCCATAGACATATTTTCTCTGATTATTTAATTACCTGTCATTGTTAAATAAGAAATACTTTTCAGTTGTTAAAGGGAAACCATTGCCTGGTGAGAACTGGTATTGCTGTTGCTGATGGAGGTCTTTCCTTTGGTACTTTGATTAATGTGGGAAATAGACAGCTCAGAGATGTGCCCCTCCGAAAGTGTGTACCTTCTTTCTCTCTCCATGGATCTCTCAAATGAGGGCTTAAATCTTCAGGTAATAAATGTGATTAGTAGTAATTTAACAGAATATATCAGACAATCTATTCACACATGCAGGGGTTTTTAACTACTGGTAAAGAATCTGTAAAATCTACTCTTAAAGCCCAAATAAGAAGATTGAAATTTTATAGTAGCAATAGCACTCACAGCAACCATTTTGGACTAATAAGAGATGTGACATTTTAGGGAGAGATAGCATCTTTTATTAAATCAATTGATGCAGGTTTTATAGTAGCACTGCTGCTTTTAGTGTTATAACATTATAATGTTAACTTTACAGGAATAAGTGCCCTAGGCAAAAATCATGCCTTTCTGCTGAAATCCAGACAAATACCGATATTCTATTCGGAGTTTTCAGTGCTTTCAGGTGGCTGGCTAATACAATTGGAACTGCTTGGAGAAGGGGGCACTTATGTTCAAGCATAGCCAGCTTGCAGATTGGTTGTGCTGCTGTTTAGAGGGATATCAGGTTGTTGTGCTGCTGCTTAGAGGGACCTCAATAAGTTGAGGAGAAATAGGTTCACAGAAGCCTCATGAAATTCAGCAAAAAGAAAGGCCAAATCCTGCCACTGAGGAGGAATAACCTCAGGCACCAGTTCACCCTGGCTGGAAAGTAGGTTTGCAGTAAAGGATCAAGGGGTTCTGATGGATGCTAAGTTGAACATGAGCCAGTGATGTACTCTAGTGGCAAAGAAGACCAATGGTCTCAGACTTTGTTAGATGAAGTATTGTCAGCAAGCTGAGACAGGTGATCCTTCCCCTCTACTCAGCACTAGTGATCTCATCAAAGTGTCTAAGATCCTGACTGGGGGCATGAAAAATGGGTAGCCAGAATCTTCCACTGGTGCAAACGGATGGCATGAAGGGCACAGGAAATTCCATTTTAACAGAAGAACAATTGGTTTGGTGTTTTTATGGTGGTTTTTTTTTTGTTTTGTTTTTTTTTTGCTGTGAGGGTGGTCCAACATGGGCACAGGTTTCCCGGAGATGTTGTAGAACCCTCATCCTTGCACATATTCAAAACCTACATCAAAACCTACAATGTACATTCATGGGGCATGAAAAATGGAGAGCCAGGCCAGAGTCCTCACTGATGTAAATTGATGGGATGAATGTCCTGAATCACTGTCTCTTGCTGATCCTATTCTGAGCACAAGCTTGAACTGTATGATCTCCCTTCCAGCCTCAACCAATGTACAATTTTGTGAACTCAGAATAAATTTTTACTCAGTGGTGAACAGGAGCAGGGAACAGAACCCAAGACACTATAAGGACAGTTGAAAATAACTCCAAAAAAGGTTTATTCCTATTGAATCAAGCTAGGCTTCTCAAAATCCTGAGCTTTTCCCCCTTTTCCTGAAAAACTGAAGTCCCACTCAGCTTTTGGACAACTTTTTTTCCTGGGGATTGAAGTAGTCCCTGTCTTCTTAGCACTGTGTGAGCAAGCTGAAGGACTAAACCTCAAACATGGGGCAAGCTTTAAAGCTGAAAATGCACATGCCTGTAGTCTGTAAGCTGTTACTCTCCCCAAACAATGCAGTCTGCTCAAAACCAGGACTCCATCAATTTTATCAATGGTTTTCAATTACCAGCAGTTACAGATGGCAGTTCTGCAGTCTCAGGACAGTTAAAAACACCTGAGTAATTTTGTGTGTTATCTGAGGCATGTCTCCTTCTCTTTTGAACCTTCTATGAGCTCATAGATTTTGACCCCCAGGCACAGACACATCTGGTCCCCTTCTCATTTCAGGTTCTGAAATTAAAAGAGATTGAATTATCCTAAATGGCAAGACCAAAAATGTATGAAAATGTATGAAAAAGTAAAGTTTATATTCCTGTGGCTCTGAGCTTTGTGTCTGGATCCTCTGAAGCCTACTAAGGTGACTGCTCAGTGAAGCCTTTCCCACACTTGAGACATTCATAACCACTTGTTTTTTCTCTCCTGTCTGCAGTCTGGTTTCCAAAGAGGTGGGAGTTTGTTCAGCAGCCTTTCCCTCATGGACAGCATTAATGAAGCCTTTCTCTTCCACCCACACCCTATTTTCCAGAAACATGTAAGAACTTAATATCTTTAAGACTTCCTCTTGCTTGTCTTATTAGATCAAAATGGGACATTGGGTTCACAAAAAGGTTAGATAAGAGATATGCCAACAAAACCCAAACAGATACAGATGCAGACACCAAGATTCTTTTTTTCCTTAAGATATGTTAGCATTTTAGCTTTCACTATTAAAATGAGAACCAAAGCTGACCATCTGAAAAACAAGGAACGTTTTCTGCTGACACAGTTCTTTAGACCTGGGGTCCTTCAAATCAGGTCAGTGGCTGAAAGAGTCTGGCTATTGGTGTCAAGTTCTTCTTTCCCATCCTTGACCAGTTCAGGCAAGTCTGAACATTGCCCTGTCCCCACTGACCCATGGTGGGGCTTCATGATTTTAGTCTCACATTTGCCATCTTTGGTGACTCTCTCTTGCTCTGTTTCCTGTCAGTCTTGCCCCTCTGAGCTGAAAGGAGGATGTAACAATCATTAGCACTTATCAATGTAGAAAAATGTTCTACTAATTTAGTCCTTTAACAAATTATTAGAATGTTGCTTTCCTCAGCAGCTTGCTTGGAATGATCCTTCTTTCTCCCCTTTCCCAGCCCAAAATGGCACAAGCCTGAATAGATGAAATCCTTTGTGAAAGAGCTAGTATCCATATAGGTGAAAAAGACTTCCATAACAGCTGCTGGAATCAAATTTCATTTATATCATCCTTTGAACCAGCCTTTACTCATTCTCTTCCAGCTACTGAGTTTTCAGGTGCAGGTATTCTGTGCTGGCAATAACTCACCACTTACACACTGGAGCTACAATCGCTTACCCCTTGTTTAGGTGGCTTTCTTTTAGTCACAGTAGTGTCTTATGTCTGGTGCCAGATGAGTGTTTTCTAGGTACCTTCAACACTGTCCCCTAAAATACTAGCCAGAAAAACCTTGACTCCCTCCTGTCCTTGCCACAGCACCCCAGTAAGCTGGTGGGGCTGGCAGGAGGAAAAAGACTAGATCAGGTGCTACTAAAAGAATGACCAAATTGGCAAACCATTCTTCTGTCCCTGCAGGGGCTCTCCTTTTATTCAACCATGTGCTTAAAATAACAACAGCTTGAAATTTTGTCAGAGGGTGTAGAGGGATGTATGTTCTGGAAACAGCTATCGCTCATGCAAGTTGTTACTGTGGTGTGGGAAGTCTCAGAGCTTGGCTTCCTATGTTGCTTGAGAATAATTGAAGTGAAATGAAATAGTAGTGCTTAAAATATTTTCTCTAGACTTTGTTTTGTGGAGGAAATAAAAAAGTAATGTGTTTTTTTTCAGGAACATCACCCTAAGATGGACCAGTTGGGTCCCAAATTCAAGACTTCTTTTCTGGAAATCCCTGCCAGCTCCTTGTGCTATTTAAGGGCAGGACTGTTGGCTTGAAGGCAGCACATGATTACAGGATGCTGTAATATTTAACTTAGTGTTGAAAGATAGTCAGAGGTAATCTTATAGGTTGTTAGACTTCAGGTGGTTTAGTGTACCATCAAAATGGCGTTGCAGCAGCTACCTACAACTTAGCAAAGATGGAAAACACCAATTTTATGTGGAGTCGGTACTCGTAATTGTATTCAAATTCTGCTTTAATAATGTTGTCCATATTTTCAATCCTGTAAATGTGAAAATGAGTTTGACTGAGAGAGTGCCAATGTGAAGCAGCATATAATTTTGTTTTTGTTTGTGCTGTACTCCACGTAATTACTGTAATTATGCAGATTAGGCTGTTCTGTGTAATGGCACCAGAAGGTAGATAATTTTGTCAATAACTGGCTGTAGCAGCTTATATACATTTTGCACCATCCACAGAAGAGCTTTGAAGATCATTTAATGTTGCTGATTTGCCCATAATAGGGCAGAAATTATTCCTGCTGTTTCCAGAATGTCTGTCTGGAGGAGAAGTCTTACAGAAAAAAAAATCAGGTGCTACTAAAAGAATCAGAACTATGTGTCTGAGAAAATGTTCAAAAAAAAGTATGTGTGTTTTCAAAGGTAAAAAATCTTTCATTAGCTTATTAGTATACTATTAGCTACTATTAGTATAATATGTCAAGGGGCTGCACCAGTTTTGAAATCCTTAGGGGTGTATCTCAGTTCAGATTATACCTTGCAGGAGAAAATTGCCAATATGCTCAATGCCATCTGCTTTTTAAACAGAGCAAGTTTAGATCAAGATACTTTAATGAACAGACAGGAGAGCTTAATTTGAAAATGAGACTAAGCAGAAGCACATTGATAATAGGGAAAACAGGGAATGGAACTCATGAGGGAAAGAGGCTCAGGCAGGCTGAGGGAGGGATGAAGTGAGATGCTACTGGGGTAAACTCAGAGGATCAAGGGAAAGGTGGCATTTTGGAGGTGGTTCCTTCAAATGTTCAGGAAAAAATACATAAAAGTCGCCTTTTTGACATATAATTGTTAGTAGTGGTATTAAGCCAACTGGAGCCCGCATTCATTTTCTGAGAGTACTCTCAGGAATGGGGGCCATGTCTGTGGGGTAAAAGGTCTCCTCCATCTCTGTCTGCCAGCAGCCACCCAGTTGTAACAAGTGAGCCTTTCTCAGCATCAACAAACCTGGCAGAGTGGGTCCTAGGGAGCCAGCCCTGTTCCCCAGTTTTGAGGGGAGGGTTTATGGATGGTGGACTGTGGATGCCATGACCTGGGAGAGTCTTGCATGTGAATTTGTGGGCTGGTACCACACTCTCCCTGAGCAGCGACCTGCTCTGGCAACAGCCATTTCCCCTTCTGTGTCATTGTCCCTTGACATCATGGAAATTGCATGAGGCTTTAAGAAAGATGGGTGCATGGGTCATTTGTCAGAAAAGTTTGGAAACTGATTGCTGAAAGCGAAAGTGGAGGTGTCTGGGGAGGAGCAGAGGCCAGAGGGTATAAAGCTGTCGTGATTTGCTTCTGTGTGCTATGCTCCCCATGCTCATCAAATTAGGACTCATTTCTGTTGGAAGGGATGCCTGAATGACATTGCAGGTTAGATGCCTTAAAAATGTCCTCAGCCCCAGCGTAGCAGGAATGCTGCTGCATGATAAGAGCAGTTTCTCTGAGAGGATACACTCCTGCTTCATGTCTCCCTGGGTTGAGTGGGTTCACTCTGAAGGACAAACTGCATGAAAGATTTCAATGTCATTTTTAGCTCTGCTCCAACAGGCAGCAGTTTGGCAGGGCTGATTTAAGATACGTGGTCTCTGTGGGATACACTGCTATTTATCATGTATTGATCTGGCAATAATAACCCAGTGCTTTCCTGAGATTTAACGCTTGTGACTCCCTTCTCGTTTGGTAAAGCTGACCTGTCACTTGTTATTCATCCAAAATGCCACAGCACACCTTATTGTGGATTTGAGCTGGCACATTCATCTGGCTCTGTTTTCTTTTTTCCCCACCAAATAGTTATAAATACATATGCCTCTAAAAGGGACTAGAATTGGTTGTATCCTCCCCTTGATCTCTGTTTGATGGACCTTTGTGCTCACATGCCGTGAGGGATTCTGGGTTTTGCTGTCATGCTACAAGTCAGAAAGTAATTACACTTTTGCTATGGCAGCTCTGGCAAAAGGTCATTTATTCCCCTCTGAAATTTGGCTAAATTAATTTTCACTCTTAAAAGCAGCCACAGATAAACATATTTTTCCCTGAGTGATTTGAAATGATGATTGTTGCTTTACTGACTGATGTGTTTTCCAGTCAAGCCACTCTTTCTGTGTTGAATTTATAGAATATTTTAGTTAATAAAATGTTGTTTTGTCTTTGTGGGTCACCTCAAAGGTATTTGTGCTCTTCAGATAAAATTGTTATTGCTTTGGTTAGTGACTAAAAAGAAAGGTTACAGGAGTTGCAGAGCATCATTTATCAGCTCATGGTCCCAGAAAAGAATGCTGCCATGATTTAAAACTCAAGCCAAACCCTCTCCTTAATAAGCAGGGTCAGAAAGTCCAGTCAAATGACAGAACATTGTTAAGAAAGATAAAACTAGTCTGAAATTTCAGAATGTAATTAGATGTTGAGATTTAACTGTGGACTAGTCAGCTAAAGAAAGTAGCTGGACTGTCACCGTGAGACTGCTAAAGAACAGAACTTGGGCTGAACATGTTGGTCAGTTATCAAGTACCAGTTTAATAAAAAAATTGAGTTAATAAGGCAGCTTTCTTTTTGAATTTATTGCTTTAAAATCACATTGACATCTAAAAGAACACTGAAATCTAACAGTTTCAAAGCTATACTCCAACAGGGGATGTAGGTGTTCCCTGTGTAGGTCAGTTCCTTTCCAAGAGGTTACCTGTTGTTGCTTTCACAGGAATTTAAGCCTGTGTTTACAATGGGCTGGGGAGTTGAGTTTATTCTATGCAGTTTGCTAATGTGGGATTTAGATTTAGCCTTCAGTGGGCAGAAATCTCTTGAGCACTCATTCTCCAGCCTGAATGAGACCTACTGTTGAGTACTGAGACAAAAGCTGTAGTTCCGTGTGGCATTTTGGAGTCACTGGTGTAGCTGGACGGACCAGTTTTGTTCAGATGTGCCCAAGGTCTGGACAAATCCTTCAGCCACTGCCCACCTTATATCCCTAGATAGCTGAAGAATATCTGTTGGCTTTTGGGGTTTTTTTAGTGATGGCAAGCAGTTTGTAAACTTTGCCAGCTGCTGCTCTGCTGTTAATGCTTGTGTTCTGAGAACATCTTGGCCCCAGTTTTTAATCTATGCTTTCATTCCTGAGGTAATTTTTATCATTCATATAGAATTAGTATAGCATAGAGGAAGGAGCTCATCCAGATGGAAAAATAGTCTCACTTTGTGCTGAACTTCCGTGGGTGATACAACTCTCTACCAGAGTGCTTCCTACAAGGCTGAGCAATCCAAGTGCACTTGAAGAGTTTAGACATACATTTTCACTCTGTTTTTCAGGAGGTCTCAAGTGAAAGTCAGTCTTGTTTTGATGCATGAGACTTCAGTGGTGCTGCTTGCCTAAACAAAGCTCTGCAGCATAAAATCAATCCAACAGATACTCAAACTTATATAGCAGAAAATTTAAATGTCATTCATTTGCTTGCTTGCAGGGACATGATGGTCTTTATTGACTTCATAAAAATAATAAGAGATTTACACTCCTTGGAATATTAAAACAATATTTTTTTTTAAAGAAGCTTGAAGCTAAAGGGATCTAGGGAAACTGATGTCGCCTCACTCTTTTTCTGAATTCTGGATATCAGTCTTAAGCAAATGTACCTAACGTAAGCTAAGACATGCTGTGTCAAACCATAGACCACCTAAATGTGTCTCCCACCTTTTATCCAGGAGCAGGTACTCAAGCAAGAGAAGAAGATCTGAGAAGTTACACAGTGATGCTTCCCTGAATACTCTCCTAAATGCTAGGGGTAGAAGGCTTAGAGTCTTCCTCATTGCAATCTTGCTGAAGTCTGTGGGCAGGTTTGGTACCCTCAAGGCAAAAGTTCCTCCAGACCTACTGCAGAGAGAATCTGAAGCTGAGATGAGCACTTGATCCTTTTGTGTGCTGCAGGCCATCCCAGAGACTTCTCCTGCCCGTAGGAGGGCAGGTCACCTCCAGCTGTGTAAGAAACATTGATCTTGGTCCAGGTGGAGGAGCAATTGGAGCTACAAGACAAAGAAAGCCAGATGTTAAATGTTACTATTGTTTTAGATTCACCTGTATAAGTAAATCTGGGACAATTTTAAACCCCAAGTACATCCATGAAGTTAATAATGCTAAATGGTTATACTAAATTTGTCCTTTCTATGACACTCACAAAAGGTTTTAAAAAGAGTTGTAATGCTCAAACTAAATTAGGATATTTTTGGGAATGAGCCTAATAGCCTTGGGCATTAACCCAATAACTAAAAACCTGATTATTGCCAATGCTTAAATTGATTTATTTTAAGTAAATAATAATATACAAAATAAGTTGTGCTAAGTAGATCATGGGCAAATACATACAGTGTGTTGCTAAAGAAGGACATTTTAGTTTTTGATAGAAAAGCACTTAAATTTGTTTTCAAATGAGTCATTAATTTGTTGTTTACTGCAGCTTTGCTTGGAATGGTTGATAATCAGTTGAAAATTGGATGAAGTACCATGAATTCTTTTGTTGTCAGTGTTATGGATTATAGTTTGGACTTAATGAAGAAAATCAATGTCTCCGCATTATCAATATGTGAAAAGCATTGACCTTAAAACCCATTTTGCTCCTAAATGCAGTAGGAAAAGAACTAGGTCTCCATCTCTCGTTCTTGTTAATGTGATTTCTTTTTCTTGCATGGTTAGTATATGTATGGCACTATGACTTAGTTTATGGTTTTCTTCACCTTTGTCTTCAGCTATTGCATCAGCATGTCCTGGTGACATCACAGTGATTTCAAAAGTAAGATGAATGACTGAATTTAGCTGCTTGTATGTAGTCACAGTGGCAGAACTGGCAGAACCTAAAAGCTAAGATGTTTCTACTTTTTTCCTTTGCCTTTAATTAATTGTTTTCATTTTGCAGTGTTTATTAAAATCCAAGTTAGTTTTGGACTGACAGAGATTTCCCACGAGAGGTAGCAGAATGCTTCCGTGCACACAGCAAGCACCTTCTGAACAAGTTTGCTTACCACATACACTTCATGAAAATAGTATTTTCATAAAATATTTTTAGATGCTTTAGTGCTTCATATGATTTGAAGGCTTTACCCATGTTTTAACATAAAGGTCTAGTCAATGATGGGTAGAGATCTACTACAGAAACTTACCAAAGGAAATATTATCAATGAATCTCCACATGAGGAGTGAGTAGTCCATAGCAACTTGTTGTCCACTCTCCTTGTCCAGTTCCACTGCAGTAACACTATCTCTTGAGAGAGTTCTTGGGTCCTCTACTACCAGAATAGTATTCTAGCTGTGAGTTATTGATAATATCTTTATGGTGTTATATTTCACAGAGTCACAGAATGTCATGGATTCAAAGGGACCTCCAGAGATCATCTACCCCAATCTCCCTTCCAGAGCAGGAACACCTAGACCAGCTCACAGAGGAAGATGTCAAGGTAGGTTTTGAATGTCTCCAGAGAAGGAGACTCCACAACCTCCCTGGGCAGCCTGTTTCAGTGTTTTGCCACCCTCACTGTGAAAAAGTATTTTATATATAAACACCCAGCCATGTGGATATATACAAACACACATGTATAAAAAAAATAAATTGCTGAATGCAATTAAATACAAGGGATAAATTTCTATGTCTATGTACACAGTTATAAACAGGATTTCCTCACTTCTATTTAATGACTGTCTGAGTTATAGACTGGATGTTCCTTCAGAAAGGACACTCAAGGAACACTGATGTCCAAATGTGTGTAGCTCTTCTCATTTCGAGACACACTGAGTATTTTGAGTGAATTCAGAGGCATAAATCTTGTTCTACAGTTTGTTAAGCTTTTGTCATTTTGAAGAGAAATCATTGCTGTCCCTTCATAACTTCTGCCAGATAAAAATGAAAATTATATTTAGGAACAATATACAAGAGTACATAAAGTACCGAAATATTTGACTTTCTTGACCTTTTTTTATCTTAGATTGTTACAGTCAAGGTTGAAAATAGCAATATGTACTGATGTAAATGATTTAGCAGTTCCCTAACAGAGTATCTTCAGAAGAAAACAACAAATCCAAAAAGAAGAAAACCATGAAGGGAATAGATGCAAATGTTCATAGACTCACAAGTGAATAAACATACAGATAACTCATGTTGTTCTCTGTCTTGCAAGAATTTGTATTAGGAAAGTGCAGGCAATGTGGAAATGAGAATGCTTTTGAACACTGTAAATGAGCTCCCTCTTTTGAGGTCCTATCGAAAGGAAATGAAGTCTACTGCTAGAGTATCATATATATCATCATTAAAATGACTTCATAAAACAATATCACTTACATAGCAGAGGGAAGAATTTGTGGGGAAGGCCCTGCAGAATTTGCAAGGTTCATTCAGTCTTGTATAGCTGAGATAACAGCAACTAGAATTCTTGTTTTTAAAGCAGCACAGATGGACAGATAAAGGAACAGAGAAAGAAATAAAAAATCTAGACATTTTAAACAGATTTTAACAGCACTTACTTGACTAAATTTCCATGTGTGGGATGAGCTGCCACTAACAGGGCAAGACCAATAAGCTCAAATGCCATTCACACTGATGTTGATCCTAATTTTTCTGACCGCTTCTTGAGGCATGTGATCCTTTGTGACTTCTACTAATCTTTACTATGCACCTGGTGTTCACTGGAGGTTGCTGGAGCAGTTTATGGGTTCTGTTGAGTGGGAGGGAACAGTAGACCTCAATTGTACTTATGACTGCTGGGAAAAGGACTTGAAGTGATCCACAGCTATATTGCTTGAAGCTGCTGCCTCCATTCTCTTGTCACATCTCATCTAAATTCCCCAGTGACTTTTATGTCTACAAGATAGAAAAAGATCTTAGGGTGCAGGAACATCACCAGGACACAGATCTCGGAAGGAGGAGGACTGCAGTAGACAAAAGCTTAGTTGGACTAGATGGTCTAAAAGTTCCCTTCCAAACAAGGCAAAAAAATAAAAAGAAGAAAATAAGTTGTTTATTTCAACCACAGCTAGGAGGTGACTCTGCTAAGAGGCTGGCTACTCCTGTGGTCCTGTCCTGTTATGGCTCTGGATGTAAGAATAGCTCCTGAAAACATGCTCCTTCAGTCCCACACTACAGCCTCTAGTGACACTCAAATGCCATGCAGGATTTCCATATGTTTCTTTCTTGTGTGTTTTATGTGACCTGTTGTCAGGTGAAGAGAAGTCTTAAGTCTTGGCCTGATCAAAGGCATGACTCCGAGTTATGCATGGAGTCAAAACTTCCCAGTCCAAGACATGTAGGTGCTACATGGAATTCAAAGCAAGATTTTTCTCTCTCAAACTGTGTCTTCTTCAGGCTTGAAAAGTAGGGCAGCATTTTTCACTTTGATAATTATTTTTTCTTTGGAGAAGATGGGATGAAATGCACTGAAATTATGGATGAGCTGGGGCTAAAGAGAGCCCTTGCTGTAGCGTGAGGCGGTGCCAGTATAATCATTGCTGGTGCCAGTGAAGGCTCCCAGCTGACAAACGCTGACTTCTAAAAGGAACTCTGAAGACTGCAGAGAGAATTGAAGTTATACACAACCATAAATATTTAATTCCTATTATTGCATGCTGAGAATTGCAGCACTGTCTGCAAAACACCATAAAACACAGCAGCGTTAAACATATCAGCAATGCAAATGTGCTGTAAGTATTGTAGAGAAAAACAGAAGGCTAAAATTAACTCTTAAGCTTATTCATAACTATAGGCCTCAAGATTCCCTCATGTATTGTGTTATTTCGTAATTATACCAGCAGTTTGAAATGGCCAGTTTTCTCCTAGGATAAAATATGATGCGATTTAATTAAAGCAAAAAGCTAATTTAAGTGGAATTGAGGAAGACTAAGTCAATTATGGGGTATGCAATTATTAGATTTGAAAGTCTAGCAAAATTAGTCAAGCTGAATAGTATCACATTTTCTCCTTTTTAATGTAAGAAGAAAGATTGGACCATCATCGTTTCCTATGGTTCATAAGGGGTAATTCACAAAACTTGAGGAGGAAACATTTTCAATCATATAGATGTAGTAAAACAATCACTCAGACTCCAATGGCATTTTGGCAGAAAGAGGTACTTATTTTCATTGAAAAGACAGGTAGTCCAGCCAAAACCTGTGCCTTTGGCTTAGGAAAGCTGTCATTTATTTTCCTCTTGCCCCTCTTCTGCTTTATAAGCCAGGTTTCCCAGAAGTAATGATTTTCTCGAGTGAGGGAAAATGAGAGGACAAGAAATAATGGATGTAAATTGGAAGGGGGTAGATTCAAACTTGACATAAGAAAGAAATTCTTTACAGTGAGGGTGGTGAAACACTGGAACAGGTTGCCCAGAGAGGTTGTGGACGCTCCCTCTCTGGAGGTGTTCAAGGCCAGGCTGGACAAGGCACTGAGCAGCCTGGTCTAGTGGGAGGTGTCCCTGCCTATGGCAGGGGGTTGGAACTCGATGATCTTTGAGGTCCCTTCCAACCTGAACTATTCTATGATTCTATTATTCTATGTCTTCACACATGATGGGACACAGAGTTAGACCACAGAGCTCGGCATAGAGGAGGGGCAATGCCAGTGACTCAAGTGGCAGTTAATAGCACAGCTTTTCCAGTGTTTTTCATGAAAATACATTCTTCATGTATCTTCAGTCAGAAATAGGAACCAGCTTTTCCACTTTTTCTGTTTCCAATCAAATTTCAAGTAGTTTTCAAGAGTTCTCCTCTGTTGTCCTTACCTGACCTACACAAGCTGCGTATGTGGATTGATGGTTACTTTTCAAATACATCAGTATGTTGAAACTATTGATCAAATAGCTAGTGAAAGTGCGAGAGGTGTATTTATTATTCCTGAATGTTATGATGTACCAGACTTCCCACACTGACAAAGAACACCGTGTCTCTCAATACATACCCTTTGTTATGTTCTTCCCTGCCTACTCAGTGGCTTGCTTATGGAAAGCTAATGAATGAACTGGAATGAGGACATTATCAACTTTTCTTGGTTGAGGAAAACTTGCCAGAGGATGGTTTAAGAAACAGGAGCTGTTAACAGAAACCATATTGGTGCAGCTTCAGGGTAGTCCTACAGCCCCACAGTAGAGGTCTGGTGAGACAGGACTGAATCTTTGCTGCTCTGTAGTTTAGGGGGCTGATATTTCTGCCTGTTCATCAGAGGGATGGAGAATTGACTATAAATCCTGACAAAATGATACAAGTGGAGCCCTAGGATTTATTCTCTTGTGTCATAGCCATAGTCTACTCTAGGGGATCCATGATGCAGTAGAATAACTTTGCTGCCCAACTCCCTTATGGTATCATCATACAACAGAAGCAAAATACAGAGTTGAAGTGATTTGAAAGATTTTAAGTGCAGGAGCTGTGACTCCTTAACTTGTTGAAAGCTGTATGTTGAAGCTGTTCAGGGGTTGGTGATTTCTACCTCAATTCCAGTGCTATCTCAAACTGACTGAGTTGTAATAAACTGCTGCACTTTACACTAAACTGGGTTGAGAATATGTGACAACATATCTTATGCACTACATCTCAACCTCCAGCTCAGCAGTAGTAATTTCATTGCTTGCAAATGTGTAATATAGCTGGAGTCTTTATAAGCTTAAAACAGCAAAATTACATTTGGTCTGTTATTTATACCAGGTATATGAATAAACCAAACTAGGTTAGTTGAAGAGATTTTCAAAGAGAAACAATTCTTTGCTGTCTAGTCTAAAACTGTCATACGATCTCATTTTTCCCTTCTCTTGTTTGCCCTTCTCTCACCTCCTCACTCTGTCCTTTCCCACATATACATAGAAGATGATTATACTGGCAAGATTGGACTTTGACACTAAAGCCTCACTACAGGGGGAAACCCTCCCCTCCAACAGGAATTCTAGACAATTTAACTTGAATGTCTGTATGGCTTCACTTTTTGTTATAAATCTGTGCCAGTCTGACTGAGCACTTTAACACTAATTAAGCTGGACACGAGCCAACAGTGTGCACTTGAAGCTTAGAAGGCCAAACTTACCCTGGGCTGCATCAGCAAAGTCATGGCCAGCAGGTCAAGAGAGGTGATTCTGCCCCTTTACTCTGCTCTTGTGAGACCCCTCCTAGAGTACTGCATCCAGCTCCTATTGGAGAGGGTTCAGAGGATGATGCAAGGGCTGGAGCGCCTCTCCTATGAGGACAAGCTGAGAGAGTTGGGGCTGTTCAGCCTGGAGAAGAGAAGGCTCCAGGGAGACCGTCCTAGCAGCCTACCAGTACCTGGAGGGACTTGCCGGAAAGCTGGGGAGGGTCTGTTTGTCAGGGCACGAACAACGGTTTTAAATCAGAGCAGAGTAGATTTAGATTAGATGTTAGGAAGAAGTTCTTCCCCATGGGAGTGGTGAGGCACTGACAGAGAGGTGATGGAAGTCCCATTCCTGGGGACCTTCAAGGTCAGGCTTCATGAAGCTCTATGCACCTGATCTAGTGCAGGATGTCCCTGCTCCTAGCAGGGGGGAGGACTAGATGGCCTTCAAAGGTCCCTTACAATCCTAAGCTTCTAATTCTGAATGGTCTTGCTTCTGATGGACAAGCTCACCTACTTAAACCATTCTCTGTCTTCACAGAATTATAGAATGGTTTGGGTTGGAAGTGGCCTCAAAGTTCATCTAGTTCCAACCCCTCTGTCATGGGCAGGGAAACCTCCCACTAGATCAGGTTGCTCAAAGCTCCATCCAGCCTGGCCTTGAACACCTCCAGGTGAGTTTTCTAAAACCTCCTGATGTTTTAGGGAAGAAAAGTAACTTCACCATCGATGAGTTAGTTTCTCTTACAATAACAAAACCAGAATCTCCCAGAGGTTTTAAAAGTTGGTCATACAAATGCAGAAATTAATAAAAAAAAAAAAAACAGCTTGGAAGGTAGTAGCTCTTCAATGACTATTTAGTAGTCTGTGCTTAAAAGATTGTAAGTTCTAGGTATCTTTTATCAGCAAAAAATTTTTCAGCATTGAAAATGCTTTGCAGCTCTCAAGCAAAAAACCAACCACCCTAAAGTGATATCTTAAATGCTTTAGAAAGGATTTTTAGAAATGAGAGTGATAATAACAAGTCTTTTCACAAGAAACAAAAAGTTGCAACTTGCTCGTAACTTTGAGTCTTGATGAGAAGCTATTTTTTCAAGGCTTACATGAAATCACCAAGTGGTGTGCCATCAAGGCTCTGATTTCACTTCACAATGGTTTGCATTAATTTTTTAAAAAATTACTTAATCTAAACAGAGGGAATGCTCTTAATTTAAATATAACTGTCTAATGATGATTGTGCAGTAGTGTTATACTGCCTATGAAGTCAATTTAATGTAATTGGTTCAGCAAATCCTCTGGGTCCTCATTTAAGGAGGTGATGACTCTCATTTCTTTTGCACAGCACCCTCGACTCCCATTCCCTGGGAATCATTTGCTGCATTCATTTGGCAGGAGGAGCAAGTTTCTCAGTCCAACTCCTGCTTTCCAGCCGCTAACCCTTCTGGATTTGTCTGCAGTTTTGATGGCAAAATGCTGTCGTTGTTCCCAAATGATTAAGTACAGGAGGTGAGCAGCCTGTGGCTTCAGGTAGAGTTGTCCACCCAGCAGAGAAACAGCTCCAGAGTGATGGAGGGAATCACACCAGTGGTGTGGACCCTGCTCATAACCCTGGCATAAACCTCCACGGTGCTTTGGTATGCAAGTGCATCACATTACAAGTGTATGAACACAGAATTAAGCCTTAGCTGGTGGTTAGAGTCTTATTTGCTATGAAAAAAGGCAATAGTGTGTAGCATACTTCTAATGTCTGATATTCCTATTAAATATTAATTTACCAGCAGGTTCTGAATCTACACTCTGAGTAAAAACTTGTATATTCATTACAGTTTAAACTGGTGCTTGTTGCAAGTCTCTCAGAGATAGTGGATTTCTCTCACCAGTTTACTTTCCCCATGGGAGAAGTGTTGAAGTTCTGGCCAGTGGTAAAGGCAAGGGATATTTTTATATGATTCTAAAAGTTCAACCTTAAGGCTCTCCAGTACTGCCTGCTGGGAGAGTTCTTGTCACTGCTGATGTCAAATTGGTATTGCATAGTTAGCCTAAAAGATTAGGGAAATATATCTACTATCAGCTCAGAGACGGCCCCTCTGCAGGCTCTGCCAGTCTAGGAATGGTGGAAGGCTATTTTAAACTGATATAAAATCATTAGTAGCAAAATTGAAAACTTTTGTGATTATTCATAGTGTGGTTTGTCCTTTTACTGCCAAGAGTTGTCCAGGATGTGGCTGGTTCATGGTCTGCTGGTGAGGATTCTGACCTGTGCTGGTGCCAGTCAGCCAAACTGGTGTTAGCCCTGTTGCTGCTTTGTGCATTCAGCTTAGGACTTGGTGCACACTCTTTTTCCTTCACCCTCTAGTAGATGGAGAGGCGCCTTTTTCTGCTTGTGCTATCCTTTCTTGCCCTGGGGATGTAAGTCTGGGTCATAAACTGGGATATACCTGAAGGTGCACAGCTGGAGCTGAGGAACTGGGTCTTGTTCCTGGTTTGCAGAGGAGATGTCACTGCTCAGATCTTCTTCTATTCCCTCCTTTTTACTTTTCAGCCTTTTCCTTCCTTGGACTCTTGCTTCCAGCAGCTCACCTGCCAGCCTTAAATGGTTCTATCTGTACACACTTAGAGCTGTCATCCTTTTGCTCCAATGCCAGCATCCCTCCTGCCCATTATTACTTGCAAAACTTGGAGGTGAAAGTCCACAGTAAAATATCAAAGCAGCTAATGTTAGATTTCCTCCCTGAAAAGCTTTTCCTCCTCCTTTGTTTTGAGACATGGCCATGCAGCTCATAAGTATTTCCAGGATTAACAGAATGGTTTCAGAATTGCTCTTTTTCCAGGAGAGGATAAAAACCTGAAATCTTTAGCTGAGGGTTAAGATCTAAATTAGGAGTGCTGTCACCTCTTAGTTTGCTGATGTTAATGAGGTGTTTTCAGAAAGTGCCCTGGCAGGACCCAGTCTTTTACCAGCAACCAGACTTGCAGATGTTTGTTCAAGACACTCCCTTTTGGAGCTTATTCTACCACTGCCTTCTATTACTGTTGTTTCTCCAATTTTTTTCCAATTTCTTTTCTCTGTCTATTTCTCTTCTGTTTTCCTCCCTCTTTTTTTTTTTTTAAATTTTCTCATTCTCAGAGGGCTTCACTGTTGACTGACACTTCCATGGTGTTCAGCCCCTAGTCTTCTGGGGCTGACAGCTAAACCTGTTTTGAGCAAAATGTTAGCATGTTAGCTCACCATTTCCTGCAGGCTGTGACTGCAGCTAACAGCTCCAAATCCATTAGTGCTCAGCCAGCAGTAAAACACTTTTCATCACATCCATGAGAGTTAGAAGCGTGTATTAAAAACCATTTGCTTAAGGCTCCTGATGATCCAAATGTCTCCTCCAAGCCTCATAAATACGTGAAGTTGTAACATATTTCATGCTCATAATTTGCCACAGACACAAACTACCAGGTTTTTCTTATGTAAGTTGAAGCAGGAATGCAGACTTTTATTTTACTTTTAAAAATTTGATTTCGAAGGGTTTTTCAGGAAAGAGGATAGATGGCTGCATGGACAGCTTGGCCAAAACCCCTTGATTCTTGGCCAAGGTGTTCCCTGTTGCCTCAGGTGAGATTTTCACAGCTGACACTACTGTGACCTTATCTAGGTGTTGTGACCTGGAGAAGGGAGGGTCCTCATAGTAACTTATCAATACCTGAAGGGGGCCTACAGAAAGGCAGGGGTAGGACTTTTTAATAAGATGTGTGATGGGAGGACTGGAAATAATGGATGTAAATTGGAAGGGGGTAGATTCAGGCTAGATATAAGAAAGAAATACTTTACAGTGAGGGTGGTGAAACATTGGAAGAGGTTGTCCAGAGAGGTTGTGGATGCCCCCTCTCTGGGGGTGTTTAAGGCCAGGCTGGACAAGGCACTGAGCAACCTGATCTAGTGGGAGGTGTTGCTGCCTATGGCAGGGGGATTTGGAACTCGATGATCTTTGAGGACCCTTCCAACCCCATGATTCTATGACTGTAGGTGTTGTGACCTGACTAGATGATCTCTTGAGGTCCCTTCCAAGCCCTGACATTCTGTGATTCTGTGATTCTGTGATTCTGTGAATGGGAAGAACACCATATGAAAGATGATTTGTGCTTCCTCCTTTTTTTTTTTGTTTGTTTAAACTAACTTTCCTTCTCAGGTAATCCAGGTAGCATTTAGCTGCTAATAGACTGGCTGCTCACTTTTATCAGCTGCACTGTCATAGCTAAACATCTCCTCAAGTCAGGATGGTGACAGTCGTGTGATGTCTGCTGTGTTTCAGGGTGCCCTGGGGACCAAGATGAACAATTTCAGAGCTCACAAGGAATCTGCCATTACTTGAGGTAGAACGTCAAGAGCACAAAGAGAAAGCAGGAGGCAAACTGTAATATAAGCTCACCTGGGGGTTACGCTCGACCTAATGTTTCATCCAGTTCTGCATAATGGAATTGAGAGAGAGGTGCTTGATAAGACTAATTAGGAACTGGGTATTAAAACCGATATCACTAAATGGCAAATACAGTTGCAGCAGAGAGGATTAGAGGAACAGGCAGAGTTCAGAACTGAAATATTCATCTAATTATTTCTAATTCAAGTTATGCCCAATGTATGCTCTGAACGGAGTGTTTAGCAGCACCTAGTGTGTCTGATAGCCACTGAGCTCCCCCAGCAGCAATAGTTTTCATTCACTTGAGATTTTTCTTTTCCTTTTTAGGGGATCCTATGCTGCTTGTACTACAAACTCAGGGACAAACATAGAAGCCTGAAATGTCAAATAGTTTCTATGACATTTATGACAAGTGGAACCCTACATTTTCTGGCCTTCAAATTAAAAACAAACTTAGATTTGAAACTAGTGGACAGAGGATGCCAATACACAGTGTCAAGAAAGTAATATATTGTCATTAAAGATGCCACAGAAAAAAAAAATAACAGAAAATATTGCATATTTGTGAAAGAAGTACTAAAGCAAAAATGGTGAGCAAGTCTTCAGGAAAGCATCTTCTAGTCATCCTGGTCTGCAGTAGTTGCTTTACCTGACTCATTTTCTTAAAGATTCTGGGAGATCAGATGATGAACAGCCCAAATGGAGCTGGATTTAGGCAGAATTCCCAGAGAGGGAACATGCCCGAGGGGACTTTCTCTGTTTTGTTTTACCTGTTTAGGTACAAATGACAGTAGACAAATGACATAGAAGCCCATGGGCACAACCTTCATCTCACCTGGGTTTGCTGTTTGAGCCCTGGTTAACTGTGAAGAGTTACTGCTAGAGTAACCTCTTTCTCGTGGAAACATGTCTGCTACTGCCACGCTCCACTGTGCCAGTTTGTACCCTAGAGAACTGAGTAGGGATGGAGAATGTCTAGAGGCTGTGCCTGCCTAATGTTTTTTTAAATTCAGTTATGTCCCTGGTCCCCTTGGTGTGTCTGACAGTGGGTGGCACAACCCATTAATCCATTTTTCATGGTGAAAAGGTTTAAATTCTGTGTCATTGAAAGCACTCTCATTAAGTTCAAATAGCCTAGTATTTATTCTCCCCCTCAGGCATCAAAATTTGAAAAGAAATTATGACTTTTTTTCCAAATTGTATTTTGCAGGATCATTTCCATACCCTGTAGCTGAGATGTAAATGTGATGTTCTGAGTTTACCAACATGAGCTTATCAAGTGGCCATAACGAAACTTGTATTGGATTAGATCTGGTCTTGCCACAATTCAGATGCTCCACTGTTCATATTCTTCCATACCTCTATAGAGAACTTCTGCCTCTGACTCCTTAAAATGGGTGCTCAGTCATAACTGCAATTGGATATGTCCTGTGAAGGCTGCTGCTCATACAATAAGCAAAGAGAATCATAGAATAGTTTGAGTTGGAAAGGACCTCAAAGATCATCGAGTTCAAACCCCCCTGCCAAGGGCAGAGACACCTCCCACTAGATCAGGCTGCTCAGTTCCTTGTCCAGCTTGGCCTTAGACACCTGCAGAGAGGGGGCATCCACAACCTCTCTGGGCAAAAAAGCCTAAAACCCAGATGAATGTTGAAGAAAGGGTTCACAGAAATCAAGCTCATTTGAAAATGTCTGTTTTCATAAATAAAGGTAACCAAGTTGAAGGTGAACCTGGGCTGCACTCTTTCAGTCCGTATATTTAGAAGATGAACTAACAACTCATTTTTAGGGCTCAATTCCTTTGCTGATTCAGGCTCAACATATTTCTCTAACCTCTGTACAAACTGCAAGTTCAATGGAAAAAGTGGGATGCTGATACCAGAGGCTGAACCCAGAAATAGATATGAGTGGTTGTGAATGTATAGAAATGTAGATTTGCTGTGAAATATGTTTGTGGCTGTACAAAGTGATGTGATACAGAAATCAATGCATTTCATAATGCTAATGAGAAAAATTATAAAGTTTACTGATTTTAATGAGTTCTTATAGGGGAAGATGAAGGCTTTGATTCTACTATTCACATGTTTTAGGGAAGAGGCTGCTGCTTTGTACACACATGTAGCATACTAATAAGGTATTATTTTCTGCCTCTCAGCTTTCTTTTGAATTCACATTTATCTATCAGCACCTTTACAGCACAGCTTATGCATATCCAAAGCCTATATGATTAAATATTTCTACTGTACCATTTGGTGAGTGGAATTGCAATTACAGAAATATGCAAGGAGACAGAGTTTTCTCCTGCAGGTCTTAACACCCTGGATTGAAAGGGCAGGGGAGGAAAAAAAGAGATTTAAAGTCATTTGGATCTGCATTGTGGGAGCTGGCAGAGGTCTAGGCTTTGTCACTTTAAGGCTATGTGAATATGGGTCAGGACAGTGACTGTTGGAGAGAAGCCTCTGGTAAGGGCTTTGAAGGCTGTTTCAAGAGTAGAGGTCAGTACCAGTAAGAGTGATACATGGTCTGGTGGAGGAAATGTGTGAGTATGGCTGGGAAATGTTACCCAAGGGAGGATGCAAAGAGAAAGCTGGCTCAGGACAGTCTCCTGAGCTGATGCCATGCTAAAGTATTTGGTTGGTTGTTCCTACAATGGCAAGATGATGGCAGAAGATGGGGACAGACCTTGCTTGCATAAGGAATGGAGGGAGGAAGGACAGGAGAAAATAAAGAAAAAGAGCTTGTTTTTGCTGCAGCTGTGAAATGTGTCAGAGTGGTGAGGCACTTACTCCATACAGAGGTTGTATAGGATGGATATTAGGAAAAATGTCTTCACTGAAAGGATTTTAAAACATTGGAACAGACTGCCCAGGGAAGCAGTTGAATTGTAATGCCTGGTATTTAAAAGATGTGTAGATACAGTGCTTGTGAACATGGTTTAGTGGTGTTTTTTGCAGTCAATCTGAAAGTTTCCCTCCAACTTAGACAATTCTATGATTCCACAAATCATCAGCCTGCACACCCCAATGTCACCTTTGGAACCACACATCTGCTTGGTTTTTGAGGGCTCTTGAAGTGGGTAAAAGAATGCAGTGAGCTCACTCTGCTGTTCATGATAGTCACTTTCTCTATAGGCTTTCTGGAGGTCTGGAGCTGGCTTTTGAGAACAGCTTTGCTATCTGAACAGCCCTGTTGTGTTTTATGTTTCCAGGTGACTCTGAGGGCTACATTTCGGACCTGGGAGAGCACTGTGGCTCTTTGTGTTGAGGATGACTTAGGCCTGAGGTGGCATCAGACTTGAAGTTTTTTGCTATGCAAATTGTTCTGCAAGCTAAAACTGAGGTGTTGGCTTTTCTGAGCAATGCAGCTGATGTGATGATCCAGCTTTGTTAGGAGATCCAGGGTACAGTGATATTCTTAGCCATTGCATTTGTTCTCAGACTGTTTTGTGGTCTGAAGGAGCACTGCATGGATTGTTTCATCCCAGAGGCTTCTCTGGATTCAACATCTTCTTCTCCTCAATTGCAAAGGATTAATTATTTGAAACTCAGGAACCTGGTAAAAAGGATAACAACAAAGACCGCAGAAGCAAGGCAGGTATTGATGAAAGCTCTCAGAGCCCAAATGATTTCCCTTCTTGTGTTACCTGGGCTTACTGGCTTAAAACTGAGTTGACTTGATGTTTTACTGCTCTGAAATTTTGGCATTGTGGCCAAAGAAGGGAAATTCAGTCTGCCTGATTGTGGTGACCTATTGAGTGATGGAGTCTGTACCACTTACTGTAAGGGTATGGAAATGGGTTGTTTCCTTACCTCTCTTTGAATTGAACACTGGGGCTGCACTGTCACTAGGACAACTAGGCTTTGGCAAACATTCCTCTGATCCCTATTTCTCAGTGCTGCTGTTCATTGCAGTCCAGATAGGGCAGATAGTGTGCTCTTCCATGGTTTCTTCCAAAAGGATATCCAGAAAATTCAAGGTAGTGGACAGGGAACTACTTGAGAGAGTCCAGTGCAGAGCCACAAATATGATGAAGGGGTTGGAGCATCTTCCTTATGAGGAAAGGCTGAGGGAGCCGGGTCTCTTTAGCTTGGAGAAGAGGAGACTGAGGGGGTGACCTCATTAATTTCTATAAATATGTAGAGAGTGAGTGTCAGGAGGACGGAGCCAGGCTTTTCTCAGAGAACTCCAATGATAGGACATGGGGCAGCGGGTGTAAACTGGAACAAAGGAGGTTCCACAGAAATAAGAGAAAGAACTTTTTCACAGTGGGAGTGACAGAACACTGGAACATGCTGCCCAGAGAGGTTGTTCTCTAGAGACATTCAAAACCTGCCTGGACACACTCCTGTGTGACCTGATCTGTATGTTCCTGCTCTGTCTGAGGGATTGGAATAGATGATCTCTGGAGGTCCCTTCCAAACCCTGACATTCTGTGATTCTGTGATTCTGAGTGTGGTGTCTAACTGCCTGGGTTGTAAAAAATTTCAGTTCAGCTTGTGGTGTCTTATTTGAATATACTACTTTTTTAAGGTCTTAAAAGTCCTTGTTGTTGGTGAAGCTGCTTGTCTGGGACATTTGCTGGAGCAGTGTTGTCTTTTCTGTTGTAACATCCTGCCTAGCTGTCATCATGAGCCATTGCCATAGAATACTGTCTGCCTTAGCATTTACAATACTGATGCTAAATGGATTTGACAATTAGCTGGAGTTGAGACATGAGCAACTCTTGTAAGTTAGATAAGCCTGAGAGACTAATTGTTATCCTAAACTCCATTAACTGAGTTTAGCTTGGATGCTCTTTAGTCAACTTCTGGTCTAAGACTCTGAAGCCAGTGTCAACATCTTAAAGCATATGCAATTCATGACCTGTCACATTATTAGAATAGCCTCATTTTGCCAGTCCAAAGTTCCCATTGAGCTCAGTATCCTGTTTCTGACAGTGGTGATAATTAAGGAAAGGGTGTAATGGCAGTGAAACTGTTGAGTGTTATTTCCCTAATGTGCTCTCCCATCCGTCAGCAATTTATTGCTTAAAGATTTTCTGATCTTTGTTTAAATAACTCTTTGTGGATTTTTCTTCTGTTAATTTGTCAAATCCTACATTATGCTTTTAGCATCTTCAGCATTTTGAGGCAATTTAATGATTTGCACTTTCAGAAAGTCCTTGCTTTTGTTTGTTTTAAAGCCCTGACTGAAGATTTCATGTGGTGCCCCACTAGCTCTTGTATTTTGAGAAACAAAACTCCTTGTTCATCTGCATCATGCCACTTATGGCTTTATAGAACTCTAATGAGAACCTAAACTGAATGAGTTTCAGTGTATGATTTAAGGCTCTGTTTTACGGCTCATGCTTCATGCTTTCTGGCTGTTTATATTCCATTTGTTTTTGCTTTATGTTTATTTCATCTTTATTTCACTAATTTAATCAGTTTGAGAAGATTATTTGGTCTAATTAAGGTAGAATTAATCCAGGGACAGCGATAATTTGAGAGCCAGGATTTGAAGGTAGTTTATTTAATCTATGTGTCTTCAAATCCTTTGGATTCAATTTGCCTGGCTTTCATGCTGATGGATGCTGTATTAAATTATTTAAATAGATGAATTAAATTTGGAGCAAACAGAGGCTAATGCATTTCACCCTCAAATAACATGCTACTGTAGCCAGAGAGCTTTTCTAGAAGAGCTGAGGAGACAGCTGTCAGCTGGAAGAGCTGTATGCAAAATAGGGGGCAAGGGCTGCCCGAAAACCCCTTTGATTGATCCTCTAGAACTAATTTGCCAGTTCCTTGTGCTCAGATTAGCAGGACGGAGCCAAAAAAGAAGCCTTGCTGAGCTCGACTATGTGAGACAGAATAATAAGCAGCTGTTGCTCAAGAAAAAGCTCAGACCAGACTTGCAGGAATGTAATTAGCCAGGCACTGCCCGAGTTCTTTGAGTGCCCAGAGCTTGCACAAAGCTCATCCGGTGAGCAGTGGTAATTTTTCCTCTCATTTTTTTTTTTGGAGAGAAGAAAAATCCACCAGGTTCCTTCTCGCTTCGAGTCAGGACGGCTGGGAAGAGATGGAGCAGAGCAGGAGATGCTCTCGAGTACTGAGGGACGCTAGGTGGGGATATTTGCTCACTTTGCAGCTCTTTGTACCCCACACAAAACCGATGTGGTGGTGATGCTGCTGAGACAGTCAGGTGAGGAACATAACGTGAGGTGGTGGTAACTTTGGGTGGAAGTTATGCCAAGGAGTGATGGTGACATCCCGAGGAAGGGGTTGATCTGAGGGGGCCCCGTGTGTCTTATGGGGGAACCTACAGTTTTTGTTGCCATTTCTTGCTCTTTTGTCTCCATCTCAGATAGAGCTGGCCTTTTTTATAACTTGGGGCATGCTGAGGTCTCCTGGCTGTGAAACATAGCTCAGCATCATGAGGGCAGGGTGGCTATTGCTCTTCCTCTGCAGCTGTAGGAAAAGGGACAATTCTCACACGTGGAAGAGGGGGATCTAAGACCATGGCAAGCTCCNTTGGAGCTCTTTTGTGTCTTCCACTGATCAAGGGAGTCAAGGAAGAAACAGATAACAGGGACTTGTGTGCAGCTGTGTGTTGGCAGAAGAACTCTAAGAGGAGGGTCTGATATTAATGCAAGAATGTAACTTGTAACCAATCAGTATGTTAGTAGCACTGATAACTAGCCATCACTGTATATAAGCTTGTCTCATGCTCTCAATAAACGGATTCTGGCAGATCATATTGATCGTGGAGGTCAGCCCCTTCTTACACCAATCATCTTATCACTTTAGGTGACTATTGCTCTTCCTCTGCAGCTGCAGGAAAAGGGACAATTCTCACATGTGGAAGAGGGGGATCTAAGACCATGGCAAGCTCCTTTTGTGGACTTGATGCATTGCTGCTTTGTTAGGTGTCACTGGTGGATTTTTAAGGGTGAGAAAAGAAATTGAAGCTGTTTTATATACTCCTTTACTCGCCCCATGAATTAAAAAAATGTTTTATTTGCTGAGGGGAACTCAATCCAAGCAGGAGACTCCTTCCCTGACTCTGAGGTCTTGTTTCCCCTGATGTGTAACCCAGAGTGAAGCCAAGCTGCCAAGAAATCTGGCTCACAAGGATAGAGCTGCTGCTTGTGCAGGCCCCTGTGGAGCTGCTGAGCTTGGCTAAGCTTTGGGAAACCCCAGAGGAGAGCACAAGCACAGGGCATCTACATGTCAGTTACACCTGAGACAGATTTCAAGGGTGACTGTGAGATGCAAGACAGGTCTGACACATTCTGTCTCTGTGGGATGAGGGTGGCAGATTAGGTTAATGCTGCTGTGCATGTTTTATGCATGGTCAATCTGCAAAATGGGATCTGAAGAAAATAAGACCTTGCATTCTCTTGTTAGGCTGATGAGTAGAAAATGAGCAAAAAAGGTGTGTTGTTGCCAGTCTTCAAAATCAAAAAAAAAGGGTAGAACATAGCTTTTAGTAACATCTGTGGGACAGACATAGAAGGATCAAGTCAGTTGGATCAATGATCTACATGTAGTAAATCAGGGAGCTCTGTTCATTGTTGTTATGCTTAATTGTTTAAATGCCTGCAGTATGCAATACAGCATAAATCCTAGAGGAATAGTATGAAATATTTGACTTAATATTTTATGACTTCCCACAGACTTTAGGATGGATGTGTGAGAAGTTAAGTTAGTGCAAAAGTTTCCTGCTAATATAGAAAATAGAGGTCTTCTCCAAGTTTCTTTTTATATTCTAGAAATTTTAGAAAGTTTAGACTTCAGTGTGGTGAAATGTGTATTTGGTTTGCAAAAGCAAAAAAAAAAAAATCCTTTTTTTTAACCCCCACATAGGTGTAGTAGCTACATTCAGCTTCTCTTAGTTTTTGCCTGTTTTACATTTTGCATACCACCCAGCAGCTCAGCATTTGAACCTCTTTTGTGTTAAAAATCAACAACTGATGTGAAGCTCTGGGTTGAACTGGTTGGGGTTTTGGCATTTCTCTTTTCTCAAGATCAGAAGGCTGCTTGGGCTAGATTATTTTCTTGGTTTTTTTTCTGGGTTTCTTTTTTTTTTTTTTTTTTTTTTTTTTTTGCTCTTCTGCTTTTGCTTTAACAGCAGACATTTGGATGAAGAAAAGGACTGGTGGAGATTTGTGTGTGGCTCCTTTGATGAGGATTTGTGATGTGAGGCAGTAATTGAAATCAGTGTGTGCAGAGTTAAGCAACTGCTATTATTGAAATAGAATCTCTATTCTTTTTGCATAAGGGCTTGCATTTCTGAAATACATGGGTTTCTTAAGCTTATTTAGTTTGGATTTTTTTTTTTTAAAGTGGAAACACATTTTTTTCTTCAAAAAATTCCAGTCTGCAGTTCCTGACTTTGGGTTTGCCTACATTTGGAAATGTACCAAAATAGCTATTCCAGAATAAGCTCTCAGGAGGATATTTTAGAACTAGATTAAATTAATGTGGAAATAGGAACTCTTATTTTGGAATAAGAGTGCCTGCTTTGGGATTTAGATTGAAATAAACCATCTCGGAATAATTGTAGCTATTTTGGTATATTTCCAAGAGCAGACAAGAGCTTAGCAGTGTTCTGAAATAATTATATTAAAATCTCACTAATGTGATGGATAATGGAGAAAAATGTCAATACTGAGTTAGAACAATTGGAGAGAGTGTGTCTGATGGTGTCATACACTTGTTCAGAGGGTTTTATTCAGTTTGAGCAAAAGATCCCACCCTTTGGGTTATTTCTTTCTATAGTTTGTTATTAATATTGCTGAAGAAGCCTCACTGTATGGGAACAGTCTTACAGACACAGGTCCCACATCTGCCTGATTTGGAGTCCAAAAAGAATTCCTTAGTTTTGTAATGTTGCAGATGCCAGAAAGCCTGTTTTGCAGACAACATAGAGATTTTCAACTCGTTATAGAACTCCTTGATCAGGCAAAACTTCTACTTATGATTTTTTGCTTGAAGAGCAGCAGAAGAGAGTCATTACAAGTAGACAGAAATTATATAACTAATCTGTAGTTATCTGTCCCACATTTGTAGTTATTTTGCCACCCCTCTCTGCTTAGTTTACTGTAGATAGCAGTGAGTCATTATTTACAGTGGCAAATGCCATGTGCTTCATTACAACCCGTGGCAAGGAACTAGTTATAGATGTGAAATGAATACATCACCCATGTTTACATACACTTAACCCACATGACAATATAATTTAAAGTACTGCTTTCTCACCCAATAAGGAAAGCTCATGGCTGAGAAGGTTTTGCTGTGTTTCTGGTTACATTTATCTTCTCCCCCTTTTAGGCACTTCCACTTGTGCCTTGGCTTCCAATGAGAGGAGGTCCCAGGAGCTTTCTGTGCACAAAGAAAAGGTCATTGTCAGTATTTACCCACATTCCTCCTGATTTTAATCTTCCATGTACTTTCCACACTATTTTGGTCCCATCATGGAGAACTAAAAAAAGATGTAGAAATTCAGTAGCACATTTTCAAGGTTACCCAGCAGGCCAGCAAATCCATAATGGGATTTTTTTTTTTGCCCTTTATGGTCTGCCATAGTAAAAGAAGTTGATATAATACCAAAGGGAAAGGCAGTTTCTGCTTATCAAATTATCATATCTAGCATGCTTGAAGGTAATTTCAGCTAATCTTTTGTAGTAATAAGTATCTATTACATTTATCACATTGAATTTGTTTCCCCTTCACTTCATCCAATTACCTTTCCTACAACTGGAAAATATATCAGAGCTATCTCCACACATTTTTATGGATGTTACCTCACTATTCTCTTCTTGATCTTGTGCTTTAATTACAACATTTATGTAAAAATTGCCTTGGTTTTTCCTTCAGTATCCAGATAATTGTTACATTTGCTTTGAAAGGTGGAATACAGCAGTCTCAAGTGCTGTTCCAGGACTGAAAGTCTGTGGGTGTAGAAACTTCTCTGCAGTTCTCTGTAATGCCACATTTTAGCATGGTATAGCCAGAGGTCTGTCAACATTTCTATTACAAATCTCTTCATCTAGTGCCTTGATGTTTAGCTATTAAAATTTGCATAGGAAATCTGGCAACATTTTTTTTTTTATTCAAAAGACATATGGTTTTGTGGTGTAAAAATGCAGTTGGTGCTGCTCACCAGGTAGGTAGCTGCCACTCAATAGCTCCATGTGGGTGTGACACTCTATCAACTTCTCTGAGAAAACAGATTTTCCTGCTGTTTTCCTACAGAGCCTGAGCTGTAGGTTCCTTGTGTGATGGCATCCCAGGGATTCCTCTTCCTGAAGGGAATGTGCTTGTGTGCACAGAGAGAGGACAGTGCTGCTTTCTTATTAATTGTACATCATGTTTCTTGCAATTCCTTATCCCCAAGCCCCAAGCTGTGGCATTATAGTTGCTTATATACATTGTTCATAAGCCATCGTGGGCATTTTAACTGGGGTGATATGGAGACAGGAGATGGATTAAGACAGAATAAACTGAGTGATTCACAAATTTGTGATTGGTAAAAAAAGTTTTCTTAATTTGGGGGAGTTTTTGTTGGGCTCTGCAGTCTTGGCTGCTTTCTTCCTAACTACTCACTACTCCTAACTGTAACAAATAAGGTAAAAAATGATAAAATCTCTTGTAGATATCATGGACACTTTCCCATGCTAAGCAGTGCTGAAGAAAGGGCTGCTAGGAAAAGCTACCCAAACTATGTCTTGTCCAGGTGCATGCAAAGCTATTCTGAAATCAAGCTGGAATAAGGAAATAAGGAAAAAATAATTAAGATCCTTTAAAAACCACCTACAGCATCTTACACAAGTGCCACAAAACTAGTTCCTCCTTAAGAGAGGGAAAAGAGGAGATTTCAATGAAAGTGAAATTTCTCACTTAGAGGCAGTCTGAGGAAAACAAGAGGTTTAGGAAAAAGGGATAATTTCTTTGACCTTTATTACCTCCTTCTCAGTGTATGTCCTTTAAAGGAGGGGATACAGGAGGCTAATTACTGAAGTTAATGTCCTGAAGTATTTCCATACTCAAGGTTATCATGTGTGGTTGGGGAAATGTTAATAACTGCAATCCGTCACAGATTCACAGGGGAAAGGGCTGACCTTTTAGGGACTATGGAGGTTGGGCCCTTGATTTCAACAAGTTGCCCCAGCTCCTCTCTTTTTATTTCATCCTTTGCATGAATCTCAATTGCAACAAATTATTTGCCATATAAATGTGAGGGAATGTGAATCCTGACTACGAAGGGATGCATCTCCCCATCTGTTCTGATGTTTATTTGGAAATGCTCAGATTTTAGGCAGGTACTGGCAGCTCTTTCAGCTGGGAAGACTCCAGCTGGTTACTGTTCTGCCCTGAATTCATTCAAAGCACTGCACCACAGAGGAGCTCTGAAGCTCTGGGATAGTGTGCTGCTGGGGTAGAAGCAAAATCACCTCAGGCAGGCTCAAAATGCAGCAGCTGAATAGAAGATCTAGCATATACCTGAAATGTCAATTCTCTTCTGTTCTGCTGATGTTTCATCAATCACGTCATCTGTGTATCATGATTCTCAGCATGGAGAAAAATATTTTGAGGATTCCATTTTCCTCTTGCAGAGTATCAGTGGTTTGCTACTGGAAAGAAAAACTTTTCCAGAGATACATTGAATTGCATATTGTAGTAAAAGTCTGGGAAGCTTTTCAATTCATACTACTACTTTTTACAGGAAGATAAGTATGGATATGTTAACCCACATGACAATGTGGGTTAACAGACAAAAAAGCAATCTTTGCCTAGTAATCTAATTTTCATTTATGCAGATATCCAGACCTGCTTTGGCTGATGGGTGACAGTGTGCTCCACCGATGTGAAAGCCAGGCTCCAGGAGAGTTGGTGGCCTTGTTTACAAACAACTGCCAGTCATACAAAAGACAACCCCCCCAAAAATCTTTCAGAAAATAAACAATCCAGACTCCTTAACTCTTGGTGCTGTCTTTAATGCATGGAGAAGGGTCAAAGAAAGGGCAAAGCATCCTTTTTTTTAGATCTCCTCATAGGTCATCTTGAAATCTTTAGAGGTATCAATAGAGGAAAAATGCTTGAAGCAATGAAAAGCAAGCTAGGGTAATTTGGTCTGCACTGCCTTACAACTGTTTCACCTCTAGAGCATCACATGGATGCAGTCTGAAGTGTCTGAGTAATGTGTGTGTCTCCTTCATCTTCAGTATCCTTCCCCTTAAAACTACTGAACTGAGCACCTTCATGTGGAAACCTACTTCGCTTCCTCTGGGAGGTCCACAGCACACACTTACTTTGGCGTTTTTCTGTTGAATAAATTGACAGAATTTAGTTGGAATATATGGAAAGCAGTATTTTCATCTTCTCAAATTTTTCATAAACATAATATTAGATAAGCCGCTTCTTGGGCTGAGGCCAAATGTAGAGTATTAATCATTTTGAAACATTTCAAGTGTCAGAAATGTGTAAAATGAAAATTACATTCAGAGCTTTTTTCCCCCAACATTTTACCCTCACTTCCCTCCTCCTCTGCCTCCCCTCTGAGCCTTAAGCAAAGGAATAAGCTTCAAATGGGAACTTTAGTAGAACTCACTTTTAAACTCAGAAGTCACTAATGTTATTATATCCTTTCCTTGGTGGAGCTCAAATGCCTGAGAGCGTGAATCACGCTCCCTCCGTGATTCCCTGACTGCAGACAGCATTCACCATGTACTTTTCCAGAGATTAGAGATAGAGGCACTTTCATAATACTGACTTGGAGCATCTTCCTTGTTTCTTTCATCCTTGAGGGCAAAAACCGGATTATCTTGTTCCAAGAATATCTGACAGTGACTATTGCATGTCTGGCAGTCACTACAATCTAATTCTGCTGGACTTAATTACCATAATTTATTCCCAGTAGGTGGTTTCCCAAAATAGAAGTAGGTACAATCCTTGCCCTACAAGGCTCACACAGAAGACAGCGAATTAAAAAGAGTGGCAGATAGGGGAGAAAAAGGAAAAGGAGCAATAGTTATGGAAAGCACAGAGAGAGACATAAATTAAATCCAAATTACTCCTTAGGTGTGATAGTGAGACTTAATAAGGAAGTTTATTAAAGGGAAATAATATCAGTCAGCTAGAAGTTAGAGGTGTACGAATAATCCTCAGAATAGAACACATAATGGAACCATCTACATGGTATAAATCCTACCCCACAATTGAAAAGTCTTTTTCCCACAGTTCAAGTCACTTATCTCTGGTGTCATCCTGACTGTGTGATCCAGCAAATAGCTCTGTCCTTCCTTAGTCACTACGTCTCTTTCCTACGGCTGACTCTCAAATGCGTCATTGCCTTATTGCCTTGTCACATCCCAAATTACCTTTAGAGACTGTCCTGCTCTCTGCAAGAGACGAAGCAAAGCAGACCTGAGGACAAGCCTCAGCATCCAGACCTCTCAGTGGGTTTTGAGAAGCAATTGTACCTCCAGGCTCAATGCTTTTTGCTTGAGGTTTTCCTAACAGTAGAATAGCCCTTTTCTAAGGTGCGGACTCCAAAATCCTCTGCTTCTCTCAAGGTTTTTGTGCCACTTAGTACCTGCTGCACAGACTCATATGTGCTCCCATATATTTGTCTCCATCCCCTGTCCCTGTGATATGTGGCCCTGCTGTTGTCCCCCTCTCACTGATGACCAGAAAACTTGCAGAGAAAACCTGTAGTGAAGCAGGTGGTCTCAGGCAAATGCAGTTTGAAGATCTTAAAAATCTTTCCCAGCCTAAATGATTCTATGATTCTGTGAAAATCTGGGCACAAATAAAGAGCTAGTGCTGATTCTGCTCTTACACTGGGTCACTTGATTTATTTAGTTCTATCTTTTGTGTGCTGATTTTGGAAACGGTCTCCAGGCCTCTGTATTAAAGTGCTGCTCCCAATGTTTTTGTTCTTTGTTGTTTGATGTCTTCCAGAAACACTTGGCCCAGAGGTACAACCTTCTGCTCTGTAGGAAGCATACCAATAGAGGCCAGATGGAAATGTGCCACCTTGTTGTTTTCCCTGTGTCCTCCCTATGCATACTTAGGAATGGCATCTGGATGGTAGCACCGGTGTAATTCATACCCCATAGCAGCGGGATCTGCTTTGCTGTGTTTGAGAAGTGAGCTGAAACTCACTACATCCCATGGGTGGCTACCTCACAGGCACAGAGCACTGGGGAGCAATGGATTCAGCAAATGCATCCCTTCCCTCACTGTTGACTTAGCACATGTGTGGGTGTACATGCTGCAGGTGCCTTGTGCTTGTTAATGAAACTGAGGATATGAATAATCCCAAACTACTAATGCTTGATGCTCCCACCACTGCAGTTCACTTGTGGCAGTAGTTGGATGAGAGAGGGGAGGCTACAGAAGCACCAAACCTTCATCCCTCTGCCATCTTTACCTTCTGCCCTCCATTCCGCCGAGAGTCAAACAATTACAGTGTTTCCATCAGAGGATATTTGGGCTGAAGTCTTTCTTTAAGAAGCAAAGAAATACGAGTGATTAACAGCTGAGGAATTAAAAAACAAAATAGCTTTTTGGGGTATGTTCCATTGATGGTTCCATAACCCAGCTCAAGATCATGTCTTTCTTAATGAGGCAGGCATTTTCCTACATCTTATATTGGCAAGAATAATTTTCTTTTATTTATTTTCTAGATAAATATTTAGATAAATAAAAAGAGAGAATGGTTCCATTTGTAATTTCTTACTCTATCTTTGCCTTGATAGAAGACTGTAAAATAAAAGGAGAGAATATTTTAATTTGTAATTTCTTACTCAATGTTTGCCTTGATAGAAGATTATAAACTATGTTTCTGAAGAGGAGAGTGATCAAAAAACAGCTTTTGAGAAAAAGTAAAAAGTGAGAAGTTACTCTGAGTTAAGACTTCACCAAAAAAAAAAAAAAAGGAAAAAAAACACAAAGGAGNTACAAGTAGAAAGCAGATACACAAAGCAGCCTGACTAATCAACTAGTCTTCTTCTTAGGTTTATTAAATATGACAAGAAATTTAATAGAGGATAAAAACCCTAAAAGTGGAACTGCTTGCTGGCTATAACCAGAAATTTTTGTGTTGGGTTTCCAAAGGATTGCCCATTTCTGTCCAAAGCAGAACCCAGTCCCAATGAGATAAATATGAAAATGGTGCATTGTGATCACAGTTCCTAGGCTGTTTATATGTGTGTTTCAAATTAAAGGATTGGTGTCATGGAAACAGCTTCTTCATTTGGAAAACCCTGCAGCAGTGTGAGAAGGAAAAGACTGGAGTAAGTGAGAGGAAGAAGGAGTGTGGTAGTGTGGTCATGTGGTCTCCCCAACGTTGTCAGCTCCCTTCTTTCCCCAGGAAGAATGGAGCTGAGAGGAGGGCAGATCTCCCAGTTGTCCTGCTTTACTTTGCTTGGGAATAATGCAATCAATTCCCCCCTCTGCTGTTTCTCATCAGCAAGAATGGATGTGGCTTATTTGGTAATTAATGTGAAGGTGCAGTTCCAAATAATTCTTAAGAGGGTTTTCTGTACTAAAGGAATGTGTGTAATGAAGATATATCATGCTGTTTTTAAAATGGGCTTCTCCTAAAAACCCACAGTACTTACCCTCTAAAAGAAAAATGTCCAGAATCCATACAAATACTCTTTGCTCTGTTCTGCTTGGTTACATACAGGCATAGTATTTTCTCTATCATTTTAGTGCTAAAAGGACATCTCGTGTTGTTCTGCATTGAAGGAAGGCAGTTATTTGTGTAAAGAGCTTTTAACTTTTACCAGGAGAGAAATCTCTTCAATGAATACAGGATTACAATAGATGGTTGGGAATTAACAACACTGCATGCATTGTCCTAGCTTTGATGCCAATTTATGCTCATTTTGTGGGCACAGTTTAGATTACTCAGTAATTGATTACATTAAGCAGCAACACGAGAGCTTTACAGAGACAAAATTAAGGGCATGTACTGTATTTCTGCTGTGTTGCTGTCATGCAGCTCACGAAGGAGCAGAAACAAAACAATCCTATGCAATTGATTTTTTTTTTTTTATTAAGCACACAAAAGGTGAATCTAAGACCTTGAGGTGGGATTGTGTGAAGCCAATGGAGATATTCCCTACTCCTTTGTGAAGCATGAGCTGGCATCATGGGAGGAACTACCTGGTCACAGGACAGTGAAAATCCTTTCCTTCTTTCATGGCAGGGTCAAATGTGTCCCTTCCTTTGGCTCCTAGAAGAAGGTGCTGCTGTGCTCTCTACATAACTTTCTAATCTACCCAGGTGCAAAAATTTTGGTGATGTAGCCAGGACATTTTGTGATCATATCCAGACTGGGAAGACCTGTTAGACAACTGGTTTAAGGCTAAAATCAGAGCTCAGCTATTTTACCAGCCCAGTAGGAAGGAGATGCACACACCAAAGGAAGGTTGAAGTTGGGACCACAGCATCTTTGGAAACAAACTGTAATTCCCAAGGGAAAAGCTGTTGGGAAACTGCTTGCAGCCCTGAGAGGAGTGGAGGTGGCTGCAGGGCACATATGATGTGGGCATTGTTTCTAACCAACTTTTGCTTTGCTTGTTCCCCTCCTGGGAAAAGAGAAGTAGTAAATTTTTTTGAGTTTTTGCATTTTTGGTATTTTTAAAAATCAAAAATTCCCTGTATAAGAATGGTGCAAAGTGAAGAATTGATAGTAACTGGGAGAGGGGAGAGAGAGAAAGATGTGCTGCAATTCTACCACCCCTTTTTAAGGTTCTTGCCCCAGAATAGGTCTTCCCCAGTGAGTATTGCAGGGAAGATGCTTTGGGAACATTAATTCTGGCACAGCAAAATCAATGTACAACTTTGTCACTGAAGGTCACAGAGGAAGAGTTTGGTGTTGCCATGAGAAGTGCTTGGTACTGCAGCACAAACATCGACTGGAAAGATGTTTTCTAACAAAAGGCAGGCTACCATTTTCTGCTGTGTAGAAATAGGTGTGCTAAAGAAACTGGAGATTACCAGTTACCTTGAGAAAGCTGCCGAATTCTCAGAGAGAAACAAAATGAAGAATGTCTCATTAATGCAGAGGATTTTTTTTTAAAGTTAAAATTATAGAAAATTTTCTTAGAATAATAACTCAATAGGCAAGCAGGGGCTGCTTGAAATTTCTTTCTTCAGAACCAGGCAATGGAGTGTAGTTTAGTTGAATAGCTTTGCCTCAGACTTTCGTTCTTTTTATTCTCAAAGCAACATAAAAGGTGCAAGAGCTCAGGCAAAAGAGAAATGACTGTGCAGCCTTTCTTCTCCTGAGTTGTGCCTTTGTGCATGACTTACTTTGGTGTTTTTAAAGGCATTGAGGAACAGGATAAAGAAGTGTGCATTTGCATTAGTGGTTTTGTTTGGATCACAAATGCATTTTGGAAAAGCGCTTCCAGTTGTCTGCACTAAAGTAATCTAGTCTGCATTACAGGGCGGTCTCAGAGCTCGTGAACTCTCGGAGCCCTCCTGGGTGAAACTGAGACAAGCACTCTCGCTGCTGTTGGCCGTTCCAGCCGGACCAGAGATGATCTGAAGTAAATCCCACCCCCAGCTTCCTGCCTTCCCTGGTTTTTTAATGATGTGGGCATTAGATCCTCAGCACCAACTGTCTGTCTCCACATGAATCTTCTAATTGCAGCGTAGAAGCAGCCTTAGGCTATGGAAATGTCTTTGATTGCTGCCCCACAGCTCCCTGTCTGCATCTTAGGAAGTTCTGTAGACTTCTCTCATTCTGAGGATTGATAGTGAGCGCCTGTTAAAATTTCTGCAGAAGAAAGCAGCTGTTTAAATAGCAGTTATTATTGGTAAGTGTGCATGGTACAACCTATTGCTGCCTTTCTCCTGAATAAGCAATGCACAAAATTCCCCCGAGAGGCAGAGTCATTAAGGAGCTATCTAGATACATGTGCTTTTGCAAGTCTTTCATCTAACTCAGAGGTGGGAATGCAAATCTGAAACTCAGGGACATCCTGTGGTTTTGTAAGGCTCTCTGGAAGAGATACACTCATTGAGATGAATAGACCTCACTCATTCATATTCCTCATTTACTCATGCAACATTTATAATATGGATAATGTTCCCCCTTTAATAAGTCATTAATAATAGCTCAGTGTGAGCTGCAGATAGAACTTAAAATTATCCTTGTGGCCGTGCTCTAAATAAAGGACTCAGGTGGTGCCCTGTTTCTCTCCAGGGTCAGCATCACCATCCTTCATCTCACCAAGGACATATTTTTACATCAATACCAACAACAAACATTCTGTAAATTTCATATATTCCTTGAGTTTCTTCATGTTTGGGTTGTGAACTTTGCTTCAGGGTACTGTCTTATGTATTGTGGCTTTTTTTTTTTATTTTAAATAAAAAATGTGTCTCAAAGTACTTTTTTAGTGCCTGTCTGATCAGCACATTTTGGAGGGAGATCGTGGCTGCTTCATGGAATCAAAGCCTGTGAAAAGATTTCTTAGCAAGTCCTTTTTAGATGTAACAATTTTAATAAGTACTTTTCACCGACTTGGAGCTATATAATAGCTATTGCTAAGACTAGAAGAAGATACATATGAATAGTGGCGGTCATAAAAATAGTTTTTTAAACTATAGAACAAGAGCTTTCTCAAATTACAGTGTGATGTCAAGAAGTGAAAATGACTGGTACTGGTGACAGAGACAGGTAGAGAGGAGAGAGAATGGAAAAAGAAAGCACCAGCACTAATACCAAGCAAGTTCATTTAAGAACTGCTGCATAGTCCTTACAGTAGATTTTTCAGTTCCTCTCTAGGACTGTCAATTTGATGCCTGTAGAAAGGACCTACCAAAAAAAAAAAAAAAATCCCACTATGATCTCAAGACAAAAAGGAGTTACTTGACCAGCTTCATAGCAAGTCCAGTGTAAACTGGGCAGTAAATACAATAGAAAAAAATGTGGAAAAGTCTTTGAGCAATTGTTTTGGATCAGGAAGGAATGAGGAGGAGTCTGAGAGGGGATGGGAGGGTTGATGTTTCTTAGAAAAAGGGCTTTTGGGCTCATCAATATATCCTGTTATTAAGACATGCATGGGAAGTGCTTCTGACATGACTGAAAGTAGCAGTTTGACATATTGCTCTGGCCTTTGTCTTTGCAGAAATACAGGAACATTTTCTATTCTGGACCCAGCTCCCAGAGAAATGAAATCAATCTTTCTTTCCTGCTACTTGAATAAGAGTTAGACTGGATCCTAAATATTTTAAATAGCTTTGTGTTGAATTTCAGCATGAGTTTGGTCAAAATTAAATCATTCAACTGGGAAACAGAAAAGAAAGCGTGGGTGTGGGCATAAATGACAGCCAGCGAGAAAAATACCAGTCAACAAAGTTATTATTCTCAGCTTCCCTTTCAGTTTTCATTACACATCACCTGATACCTAGGAGGGATCAGTTTGCTGTTGGGAACTGTAGGCACCACTTCAAAACAAAGAAGAATGATTATGAAATGCAGAAACCCTCTAGCACACAAGTTCAAGACCTTGCTGTAGCTACAGTGTTTGTTTTTTCGGTAGGTGTCTTGGGTGATGGCACTGCTGTCAAATGCAGGAGTTTCCAAGCCTGTAGATGCTAGTAAATAGAGAAGCATGATGCAAACAAGGGTGGTTGCTTAGGCAGTCTGCATTTTACCAGCTTAGGTCAAAAAGCAGTCAGGTAAAACATTTCAGCAGAAGAAGGTTTGAGTGTGTTGTGACAAAAGACATCATTCAAAGAATGCAACTCAATACATTAAAAGATGAGCTGTTTTCTACACCAAAGAAGCACTGATTAGCCTGCCAAACATGGAAATGATAAGACTCAGGATACTAAGGATAGCTCACGTTGTTCCCTCAAAGTAATAAAAACATATTTGGAAAGTGTAAAGAATCTGTAGATATAAGAAAATTAAATGTTTTACTCAATTTCAATTCCAGTTGCTCCAATTCAAATGCAAAATTCAGCTTAAGTCAATATATGTGTCTGAAAAAGGAAGGGAGTTGTTCAGAATAATTATGGTGGAAAAACTCAGATCCAGCTTGATTATAGATCTTAAAATGTCTAAAAAAAGTAGTTCCTGCTGCACATTGAATGTACGGAAAGTAGTGAGAAAGAAGTTTAATGTGATATGCATTTTTCAGATTAAATTGAAACTATGAGAAAATAATGAAAGAATTTTACTGTGGTGGATTTTTCTGAAAACTGGTTTTGGGTGAGTGTTGTTTTTTTTTTTTTTTTCCAATCTATGTTTTAATTTTAAGGTGCTTTATCAGACATTATGTGTGCATACAAATGACAGAGAGGTAGACCTTCCAGTGCCTGGAATTGGCAAACTTATTTTAGGTTTTTTAAAGCTATCAGCACTGGTGGTGATGGTGGTAGTTCTCTTTCTGTGTACTCTTTCTAACATGATTCATTTGTTTCTAATTAAAAATTTAAAAAGTCATTTCTGGCTTCCTGTGAGGGTTTTCTTCAAATCCCTGTATTTGTGTCAATGGACCCATATGCAGTTTTAGCTCAAAACATACCTTTGGCTTCTGCTACTTAGGATGTTAATAAAAGATGAGGTCTCAGCTAAAATTTGTCTCTGCTGTGATTGCTGCTGTAAATGGGAGACTAGCTTGTACTTTGGGAACACAATTTGGCCTTTAACTGGTGTTGGCTCATCCTGTATGATCATGAACATTATAATAAGATAAAGGAGGTTTGTCATAATCCACTTGCAGTGGACACACTTGCTTTTTTGCTTTCCTTTAGATTGCTGTTTACCAACTTTGTTCAAAGCAGAATACTATTTATTCTATAACTATACTATTTATTCTCTAGCCTGATCACTGAAACAGTTTTGTGAAACAGTGGAAACATATGTACCCTCTCTACCTGTATTTTTCATAGGCTTTCTCTTCATATGGAAATCTGCAATTTTGTCTATGTACTTGTCCTAGTTTGAGGTAAAATGGCATAAATTTTCTAGCTTGCAACTTCACTTCTCAGCTGGGCATCTTCTGACAGAGTAAACTCTGAGATTAACAGCACATTGTTGAGAAACTGCTCACTCTCAGACTGGTACGAGCTGATTACACCAAGGAATGATATGCGAGAGGCTCTTATTTTCATTTATCATGAGAGTGATCAAGGTTAGAAAATCTGTCATTTGCCCCACCAGGGGCTGGAAGTGGAAAGGCATGGAGGGTCCCACCTTCAAGTAGGATTGGACAGGGCAGGTGACCCAAAATTGACCAACAGGAGTATTCCATCCCACCTGCCCCATGCTAAGTATAAAAGCTGGTTTTGTCTGCTTCTCATCTGTGGTTATGTGGGCTAACTTGTACTTAATTTCACATCTGTTTCTGTTTTGGGAGCCTGAGGTGAAAAAGGCTGCTTTGGAGTGAAAGTGTTGATGAATGAATTCCTCTCATATTTTATTTCCTATTTTTCATTGTACAGTGGTTGTGCATGTTCATTTAGGATGAACCATGGCAATGCTGAACTTTATCAAGGGTAAACTGCTGCAGATACCTGAAGTCACAATAAAAATCCGTGTGGAAATCCAAGTCAGGATAAGGCAATTTGCTTTATGATCAGGGTGATTCACCAGGAGCAAATGAAAGATCCAGGGGAATCAGTTTGATGTCAGCAAAAGATTAGTAACACATGAGAATTTATCATAAAAATCCAATTCTGACTAAATGTTTTTGTTGTAAACAACTGCTGCTGAAATGATAGACTAGAAGAAATACTCTACTTCATTGCAATGTTTGGAGTCTCTCTCTTTTCAGAATATAAATAGACCAATTTTCTTTGGCTTTTATAGTTCTGGCAGATAAAATGGGGAGGGTAGCTTGAAGAATCATCTGGTTTGACCTTTATTAACACATGAATGCATGAAACAGTATTAAATAGAAAAGAGAACCACCTCAGCATCATATCAAGTGCTCAGTTTGTATTTGCAGATTAGACTATAATTTGTGAAGAGATCCTGGATGACAGGTCTTTGTTTCTCTGACTATTAAATAGAAATGGTGGGAATTCTAGAGGTGATAAAACCAATAAAAATCCTCAATATAATTGTTTTGATTTCTTTGCTTTTTTCCTTAACTGTGTTTAACAGTTTCTCTCCTAGAATATAAATCTGTAAATTCTAAATGTGTCATTTGGCTTTCCTGACATTTCATTCAGTGATGGAATGTGACAGTGCTAATTTGCTCTTACCCATTGACACGATAACTATGAAACTATGAAGTATAAATCTTTTTCCAGAGATGCTCTTGAATTTAAATCCTATTCTGCTTTTCATTAAGATGGAAAGTTTAATTTGAAGCAAGTTGAACACAGTGGCAACATGTAGCAAATATGTGTGTTTTTCCATTCAGATCTTGTATGCTGAGCTTTTGCAATCAGCCTGCTGGGCTGTGTATGTATTCTTTATATTGAGATTTGAGTGGCATAAGCAGGTTCTCCAGTGGATCATTCATATAGACAAATTCCATTTATTTTGTAAAATGCACTGATAAACTTTTACCTTCCTCTAATAAGCCTAAAAGGCATATGTGTATCAGTAGAAATGGGCTCCCCTATCAGTACAAGTACATTGGTCTGCTACTCATGGATTATCCAGAGTTGAACACGAGATCTGTGCTGTAGACACCATGAACTGAACTTCCATGGGACATCAGGAGGCATTTTTCCATTCAATTTTGTTCCCATTCACTGAAAAAAATTTAGCACTCAGCACTTCATAATTATGCATTAACTAAAACAAAGGGGGTAGTCATGAATAAACTTTTCCAGAAGCTAAGAGAAGATTGCCCAAATGTAACTTTGCAGAGCCAATAGATGTGTGCCAAACCAGGTTCAACCACTTTCAATACATATTCTGCTGCAGTTTAATACCTGCATTCCTTTTCTCCATCAGAATTGCTGTTTCTCTTCCTTGTTTTCCAGGCTGCAGAGCTTGGGGTCATTGAGGTGTGAAGCCTCCTGCTGCTGCTTATTCCACTGCAAGGCACAGGATTGCCCTGCATTGGAGTGAGGAGATGGATGAATGGGTCCTAAATCATGGAAGAATGGAAGGAGCACAGGAGAACTGGCAGGAGGTGGTCAACAGGGGCTTCTGTGTGCTTTAAAGTTATTATGATACCATGTCCTTATTACATACTGTAATTTCTCAAGTGAGTGCATTCTGTCTTAACTGTTGCTAGATGGAAAGTGTATATGGGAATTTTTTGCCCAGCATCCAATTTTCATCATAAAGCCACATAGTTCATAGCAGGCATTTATGTTTTGTGTAACAAATGAGTCCTTCACTTTGTTAGATCCTCTCCTGCTCATAGAGCTTTCTGGTAGTGTGGCACAGGTGATGTGTTCTGGTGGGTTTGCTTTGTGCTGTGACAGTAGGGGAGGCAGCCTGAGGGGATGGTGGTGGTGGGCACCAGGGATGAAGGCAGAGTGCTGGACCTCAGCCAGTACATGGGAGGATGTGGTCACCTCTGGGACATCTTCCTCAGTGAGCTGAGCATTCTGTTCTCTCAGCACTGCTCAGATGAAAAATGCTTTAGTGGGAGCTTGACCTTTTCTTCCCTGGTCACCAGGACTCTGGGAAAAACAATAAACTTTTATCAAAATTGTTATTTTCTAGAGAAAAGGTCACTTTTGTTTAAGAAAAGGGATTTTTTTGTTTGTTTTCTCTGGCTGTTTTTTATTCTTCAGTTTTTTTCAGGAGGATGGTGCAAAGAACCCAGCTGTTTGAAGGCATGAGTCAAGGTGCTATGAATGAAAGGGATATGGGGGGTGGTTTGGGCATCCCATAGGAGTCATAAGCTTTGATGAATTAAGAGATTACTTGTTTTTCCCTTAAAGCCATTTGTCGTCAGTTTAGGTCTTTCACTTGGCCTTCAAAAAACTGTCAGTGAATGCTCCCCCATTTATTTTTTAATGGTAAAATAATAACCCAGTAGAGGTTGGTTTAGTCTCCTTGACTTTGGAGACAGGGACCCTTAGCGAGAGTCCAGTGTGTGGATCACATCCTATTTCTCTCCCAACCTGCTTAAGATGGTTGGTCATGTTGAAGAATGGGAGAAACTGTCCGTTTGTTTTCTGAAAATCCTAATGTAGGATACTGTTAATAAGTTAAACAAGCACAGAAGCCATCCAGCTTCCTGTATATGCATGTTTTCTCTTTCTCTGTTTTTTCTCTGTCAGGTAGAAAGGCTTCATAAAAATCACAGAACTCAAAACATGGCCTTTTTGAGGACTAATTTTTAATTACTTTGCATTTAGAATCTAGATTACTGTTTTTCTTGAAATACTCATACCTGTCGAGTTTTGGAAGGAGTGTGTTTGATAAACATTTGAGAGTGGCAGTGTGTGTCTTGCCTGATGAACAACACGACAAAATATAATGCAGATTAACTATGGCATGGCAACAGGTCTTCCAAAATTAACTGTGCCAGTTGCAAAGGAATCTTGTGGACAGGAACATTTCTTAACCAAAGCCCAGAGAGAATCACAAAATATCAGGGACTAGATGGGAACTCAAAGGATGAACTAGTCCAATCCCCCTGCCAGAGCAGGAACACCTAGATCAGTTCACACAGGAAGGTGTCCAGGTGGGCTTTGAATGTCTGAAGAGAAGGAGACTCCACAACCTCTCTGGGCAGCTTGTTCCAGTGAGTGATCCTCACAAATATGTAAAAAAGCTACGTGACAATAGGAGGGTTGAATTTTTTTGTGAGAATTTTTTCTTCTCTCAAGTTCTCTATTAAAAATATGTAGTTGCTTAGAAGAGGATTTAATCTCATCAAAGGCATCTTCAACAGCACAAATGCCAGTTCCAGATTGCTGCAGAGTTCTGTCATTATTCAAAAATTTGTAAAAATGTCCTGATTTCATGAGTGAATAAATTGTATCATGTACATGAAGGATGAATTGGAGACTGGCTAAGCAAATTCAAAGTCAGATGGATCTTTTCAGCACAGAGCCATCTTACATTACTCACGGGTCTTAGATGATCTCTTTTATGCTCATGGGCTGATGCTGTGCAGTAGTAGGGCTACAATAATAACAGCACTTCCACAGGGATGAGTAGCCTATGGAGCCCAAAGCATTTAATGGCCTCAATGTTTCCTATAAATTATGTGCATTATTACATTTTATTGGCAGGAATTAGCTAATTAGTCTCAAGGCATCTGGCTCTTGATTTTATTAACCTGTAGGAATCCTAAACAAAAAAGCATATATATAACATCATGTCAAAAAGATAATTATTTCCAGAAAGGCATCACTTAAGTGTGAAACATTGTAGTGTTTCATAGAACAAGCAATGGAATAATTGTCAATGCTATGCCTGATCAGAAAGTGACAGTCTTGAGAGGGAATAAAAGCAAATAAATTTTTAATTGCCTTCTCTAGAAACAATTATAAATATATATATATAAATATAAAAAATGTAATACATATTAAAATGATATATATTATCATATATATGTGCACTTCAGCCTCCCTTTAGTTGTGTCTATGACAGCATTTCATATTTTGTCAATTTCCATCTAAGCACTTGACAGACATTAATTCTTATACATGGTCTCACACCTTTCACTTTGAAGAGAGATGCTGGAGTGGAAATGGAAGAAAAGTGAAGGGCCTGATGGCCAGAGCCTCACATTACCTTTGGTGAATGCCTGTGCTGCTTTCCTAGTGATGCCAGCTCTGTCAGCTTTAATGAAGGAGATGAAACTTTTGGAAATGTCCTTGATGTTTCCCCAGATGTGTCACAGTAAGCTGTGTCTGTCTGCGTTTCAAAGGTGACTGCAACCTGTCTGGCATAGGACTGATCTAGTGGGAGGTGTCTCTGCCCATCTTCCAAGGGTTGGAACAAGTTGATCTTTAAGATCCCTTCCAACCCAAACCATTCTGTGATTCTATGATTCTATAACTGTGAGCCATGATCAGGCAGCATGGCTACCCAGCACTTTCTACCCAGCTGCAGTAATGGAAGAGGTCAGGATAAAGCATGCAAGAGTAAAACTTCTCTTACTGCCTCTGCAGAATGTAGTCCCTTTTGCTAAGGAGCCAGAGTGGCCATCTTCTGTTGGCATCTTTGCAACAGCTGAGCAGAGGATTATTTCTGCCTCATTGGGCAGTGTGGGGACACAGTCATATACTATAGGAACAATCTTGCCACCTCCTCCCTTGCCATAAAGGGTTGCTCACAGCATCAGAGAGAGGATAAGGAAAAAAATATCAGTTTTAAAGATGCTTGTGCAAACCTGACTTTATTCTCCTAAATGTTAACAAGTGCAGTCTTGGGATACCTGCTTTCATACAGCAGTTTCCTCAGACTTGTGAATAGTCCTGGGTACATGGGCAGGGAGAGGTATCACAGCTAAGGTGATAAAGAACCTGAGGCCTCCAGGACCTCTGCATTGTCTGCTGCAGGAACTGGGAAATCGTGCAGTGAATAAGATGGAGCAAGGGGAAGTCTCCTGGGATGGGCTGTTAAATACTACCCTGGAGAACTTGATTTTCTTCCTGACACTGCCAGAATTCCACAGGGTTTTAAGTCACATCACTTCACTGACATTTTTCACAGGTGATGTCTGTGTGTTCTTCAATTTCTGGATTTCTTATCTGAGCCCTCCAGTCTGACTTATTGAAATGAAATGAAGAACACTTGGAGTTTCCAATGGAGACGAAGAGAGCTCTGCTCTGCTCTGGAGAAATATATTGCTATAAAATGCCAGTTGGTAAAAAAAGGAAAAGTGAAATGTTTTGAATTACTTAGCCCTGTTGATGTTAAGATATCTGTGCCTCGAGCATCTGTTTGTAAAATGGATGTAAGGAAGTCTCATCTCACAGGACATTTGGGAGCACAGAAGGCTCTGGGGAGACATCATAGCAGTACCTGAGGGGGACCTACAGGAAAGCTGGGGAGGGACTTTTTACCAGGGCATGTTGTGCTAGCACAAGGAATAATCATTTTAAACTAGAGCAGGGGAGGTTTAAATCTACATCAGGAAGAAGTACTTCACCATGAGGATGGTGAGGCACTGGAGCAGGTGCCTCACCTCCGAAGGCATTAGAAGCCAGGCTTGATGAGGCTCTGAGCAGTCTGATGTAGTGTAGGATGTCCCTGCTCACTGCAGGGGGAGTTGGACCAGACGACCTTGCTAGCTCCATTCCTACCTAACACATTCTATGGTTCTATGAGAACACAGTCACTGTTTTTTGTAAAAATGCTTATAAACTGAGGAGTATGTAAGAAGGTGGATGTTTCTGTCTCTACAACAGAGCATTGGTGGAGCAACATTGGTGGAGCATCAAGCAAAGATGAGAACAATACAGGGAATTAACTCTAACAGGATTGCCTGGTCTTCTGCCGCTTTCCCAAGGAGGAATATCAACTAAGCAGCTATTCTGTGTGCAGAGAGGAAGGCCAGGAGCATTGCAGAGAGGTGTATAGTGTATGGCAAAGTGGTTAAAGAGCACCACAACACAGAGGTGATGGAGCTAAGCTAGGTGTTCAAAGGCAACCTTACCTGGGAACCACCAGCTGGCTCTTGGGCTGTAAGCATGCTGCACAGTGCAGCACTGAGCTAGAGACACTGAGAGAAAGCTCGAGGAGAGACAACAACAAAATGCTGTTTAGTGATGCTCACTTGACCCTGCCAAGGGTCCTCACCTTTGGGACCTCTCTGCACTGAGATGCCTTTGCCCAGAGGTGCTCATGCACAGCAGAGGTGGCAGCTAAAGAGAGCTCGGGGTACCACCAGTAGGTACACTCATATATGAGCTGGAGAATTAATTTGCAATTCAAATGTAGCTACTGAGGTAGATAAATTTAATTATTTAGAGACATTCGAGCCAGATTTCTGAGTGCCACACTCATGTGTATTTGTCAAAAACGATCATTTGCTTCATTTACTCTGCAATGATTTTCATATTTTGAATTGTCACCTCAGCTCTTAAAGTCATGATGTATGGCTGGAACCAAAATATCTGAGGAACTCCAGACAAAGAGTAAATGCCTGGGAACGTGGCTGAGGCTGTTCCTGCTCCAGTGTGACAACAAGCAGGCTTTGTTGCTTGGTGCTCACCTTCAGAGCTAATACACACCACCATCTGGCAGGTGTACACAAGGAGAAAGCAGCACATCAGAAAGTCAGATTGTCATTGTGCCTGTGTGTGTGTGTAAGCACGTGGAGGAGTCCAGGAACAGAAGGAAAATGACCAAGACAAGAGATCAAAATTACATTGCTTTGGTAGAGCAGAAATGGAAAGAAACTGGGAGTAGACACGGAGCAAATTTTCTGAGAACACAGAGCTAATTTGACTCTTTTCAGATGCCACAGTATGAACAGTGGATAATTTTCAGCTCAAGCAGATCTGGCACCAGCATAATTTAGAGGTTTTTCATGTGGAGTGGCACACTGCTGCTCCAGGGCCTCCACTCCTCATGATTAATGCATCCTGCTTTCTGTGTACAAGAAACCTGGAGCTCCATAGGTACGTAAGTGGCACATAAGTGGGAAGGATTCAGAAGGGGTTTTTCTCAAAACCCAAGTGACTGAAAAATCCAGAGAATTTTGCTTATTCATTTCTGCTTGTTCTGTATTTTGATGGATGTTTCTTCTTGACTGACAGGCATTTTACAAGTAATGCAGTATTTCTGGAAAGGCTCATATTGTGCAAATCAAAGTTATGTATTTGGATCATGACCAAAACCACCATAGGGCACTGTCCTTAAAAATAATCTTTATTCAGTATTTTTATTCTGTCAGATTTGTTTTCTGGCCCTACCTGCTGTACCTAACTGTGACACATTCTTTTGCTGAAATTACTCATAGAAGGAAATTTTCTTTCTTTCAATAATATTTGCTTGGAGATTACGGTTTTTAAAAGGGAGACAAATACTCCTCCAATTTTAGGGCCTAGATATAGATGTGTTTGATTCTATTGGCCAGTCAAGAACATATCTGAATTTGCTCCTTTGCTTAGCTGTGGTCAGAATTCAAAGCACACAGTACATGAGACTGTATGTCACTCCTCCTGGCTAATTAACATGATTGTATATTATCTCTATCTCCATCAGAAATGAGACATAGAGAAGCTTGATGGCTCCCTACAGATTGTTGTGGCTCTGGTATCGAGACAAAATGAAGAATCATTAGGCTTATCCACTGACAAGAAGGTCTCAAAGACTCAAGCCCACTACATTTTAGGATTTGTTTTCAAATGTTAGTGTTCCTTGCTTGTGCATGACTGGGCTGATGTCCTCATGTGCCAGCAGATGGGCAGGGCAATTGGACAGCTTGTTGATAGTATTGCCCACAAATCTCCAGCCCATCCTCTTCTCAGCATGGAGTGCCTAAACTGATTTGGTGGAAATCTATTTGTGCTCCCCATTAGGATGGGGCAGCTCAAGGGCAGTCTGGCAGCTCAACCCCCTCCACTGGAAGACATAGGTTGAGGTTCCCAAGGGAACAGGGAACAGAGTCACACTGAAGAGATGAAATAACATGGGAGATGGTGCTCCTACATCCACAAGGTTAACGGGAAGGCGGGAAATGTACATCCCCACAAATTCCGAAAACTGTCTGGACACCTGCCAGCCACTCCAGATCAGAAAAGTCCTCATTAGTTCCCTGCTCATAGCTCCCATGACCCTGTGTCCCCCTCTGCTTACCCATGGACCTCCACCACCACCACCTGAGTTTCATCACTGTCTGAAAGGAGACCTGGTAGCTCACTTCTCTTAGTGATGCTCAGATTTTGCCTAAACTGATGAGAAATCTTTGTACTGGTGCCAATGGTGCAGCATTTCTATAACTTATATGTGACACTACGGCTACCGTGTCTGGCCCGTGTTTGCAGGTTGTCTTATCAGACCCATCAAGTTGGATTGGATGGTCAGCAATCTGAGAAACATGGTCTCAGTGTGACAATTCAACTGTTTGAATACATCTTTTATGCTGTAAACCTAAAGGGGATGTAATGATGGAATAAATTTTGACTACTCAAATTTTGCAAAGGGTGTGGGGTAGGCCAGTCAGCCCTAAGCCCCAGCTAAGAGGAATAACAAAAGAAGAAATACTGATGAGTATAGCAGAAAGATGTTGTTTTGTTCATTTATTTGATTCTTCTGTATCACCTTCTGGCTAGTTTGTATCAGGCACTGTGTGGATTGATGAAATTTGAATGAGTTTACAATATTTTATAGATAAGAACTGTCCTTGTAAAGGAAAAAAAAAAAAAAGGTAAAATGTGGTATTCAATTATGCAAGGACAGGGAGAAAGTACAGAGGCAAATAGACTCAAGGCAGATAGACTAAGTGTATGAGAATGCTGCCATGCTGTCAATATATCTTTTAATTGTTGTTTATTGGGAACAGACACTCACCTGCAGGCTTCTCTTCAGCTAAATGCCATCAATAGATGAAGGCTAACAACTGTGGTTTCAGAATAGACAAATATTTGGAGCATGTTAGAAGCTACAAAGCAGTAGAAGAATGGTGCAGGTATGGAAAGAGTACTGCCTCTGCATTTTCTGCAAAAAAAACACTATGGATTTAAATGCTGCTGTTCTTATTGATTCTTGTTGACTTCATTGAGAAATACATGCAGGCAGAGATGTGGAGTTTGATTTTATGTGGCAAAATGTTTAAGTAAAGCTGTCACTTGCTTTTCAAGGTAAAAATTCAATTACCAGGATTGTATCACTTTTTTCTATTTTCTCTGAATTATTTTAAGATCTGGTATCACCCCTCTCTTTCCCCCATATCCTTTCTATGGAGGGCATCACTAAGGTATATTTTGCCTTCTTCTTCATCTTCTTTTTCTCCATTACACTTATTTCTTTCCTCATCTTCTAATCCCTTTTCTCTCCTTTCATGCCTTCTGTTCTTTCATTTGCCCCTTTTTATCTCTGCCATGCAAGCTCTCACACTTCTACATTAATAGGTCGGCAACAGTCTGCAGTTTTTTGACAACCTGTCTTTTGCACTGAAGAAAATGAGCCTTTCCATTTGTGAATAAAAATGTTCTTGATGACTTTGAATTACTTCTACTAGTAATTCTTTGAACTACTTTCTGAAGTGGTGAAAGAGTAAGTCTGAAGCAGCCCTGTGAGGACAACGATCCTGCAAAGGCAAATTCTGTGGTGTATATGACATTCTCCATTCTGAAAAAGGTAAAGATAACCTGTTTCAAGAAAGTACTTGGTAGAGCTGAATGCCCTAAGCATCTAATATGGTGGGTCTTGTTACCAAGTGTTGCTTGCAACACACATATTTCAGAGTGTTCAGTTTTTGAGCTCCACAGAAGTCACAAGCAAATCTATAGAACTACCTCCTTGTAATGTGATCATCAAAAGATCTAAGTGGACCTAGTAAAATAACTCTAGTCCCATTTTTTATCTCTTCAAAATTTGCTTGCTGAAGGGCTTTGCCAGTTCTCTGCTACCTGTGCCATCCTCAGTGCATTACATGATACAAACAATGCCTGCTATGTTTGCTAGCCTTCATGGCACCCTAAATTTCATGACAGAAGTTAACTGAAATTTCTCCACACAAGCATTTAATTCTTTTTTCAAGGAGCAGTAAAAGAGTTCCTCCTGTTGGGTAGTGTACTGTACATTATCATCCTCTTTGATCTGAAATGAAATCAACTTCTGGTATGGTGGTAGTTTCCTACAACTTGTGTGCAAACTAATTGTAAGAATATACATAATACATGATTGGACTCAATGATCTCAAAGGTCTTTTCTAACCTAAACTATTCTATGATTCTATGAACTATCATAGAATAGTTTGGGTTGGAAGGGACCTTAAAGATCATCGAGTTCCAACCCCCCTGCCATAGGCAGGGACACCTCCCACTACCTCAGGCTGCTCAGTGCCATGGCCAGCCTGGTCTTGAACACCACCAGAGAGGGGGCGTCCATAAACTCTCTGGGTAACCTGTTCCATGGTGAATGAAAAACTGCACAGCAAAAACCAGAGGAGGGGTGTGTAGGTGGCATAAATGGCAGAAACAGGGTGTCTAGAGGAGTGCTTCTTTTGTTTCCATGGTTAATCTTGCCTCTGTTTAGTGAAGTAATTTGGAAAGTGGGAGCCCAAGTGGGTCTCTTGTTTTGCACCGACAGTACTTCGCACTGGTCAACTTAATGCCCCATCCACTGCATCAGTGGAAAGGCAGATACCACACAGTCTGTTGAAGATGGGGACCTTCATTCATCTTGAAGGGCATTTTGCATCAAGGATAAAAGGAATCTAGTGGGACACTTGGCTCAGGTGGATAGCATGAATACTCAATTGTGGAGCAAAGCAAATGCAGCACAAAAGCACTCACCTAAAGCTGTGCTAACATAATTTTGAATAATGAATATGTGAGTGGAAACCAATTTGCTTTTAGATATCCCACAAACAGAAAAAAAATTCCTCAGATAAATTATTCATTGTGACTTATTTGCACAGGTTGATAGGAACTCATTAAACATCGAAAGACTGATTTGCAAGAAAGAAATGGAGAAAGTATTTTGTCTGGTATTTCTCTTCTAGACTTCAATTTTCTACCCAGCAATTGAATTTGTCTCTTTCTTCTGCTGTCATTCTGTACTCCTTGGACCATCTTTGCTGCATGTTCGATGGCAGAGTTTTTCTGTGAGCTGAGGAGCTTGAATTTCACAGCTAGATATTAAAGTGCATCACAAAACAGAGGAAGACATCACATTTTCTCCAGTTACTTGTGGCTGAATTGATACAAATTTTTAAATTGCCATACTTAAAAGTATTAGCTACAGATACATAAATCTCCCATTTAAAAAAAACACATCTCAGCCTCTACGGGCCAAGATTCCAGCTTTTACATTAAGTAATATGACAAGCAATTCTAGGTGACTCTGAATATCCAAACCTGAGCCAATTCATAGGGACATAGCTTGGGGCAACCTAAATAGGTATACTATAGTTGAGCTAGAAAATACTGTATTCTTGGAGAAAGAGGGCTGAATCAGTATCTAGGTTGTTTCAATCATTTTTTTTGTGTAACCTTTTCCTTAAACCCTGCTAAAGATGGTTCCATAGCTAGCCTAGGCAGCATATTCCCAGAGCATGCCTATTCTTGGAATGAGGATATGCAAATTGAATTATATTTGCTGCAAATTAAGCTGATTTTGTCTTGTCCCACCTTCAGGGGACGTTAGAAATATTTGATACTTGTCCTTCTTACATCTCCTTGTCAGACAGAAAAGTATTGCTGCAACTCTCCTCAAACTCATCTCTACTAGACTAAGCAGATTTTCCTGCAGAAGGTGTATTTCCTGACTCATTATTCTCACTCAGTTCTGTACTGCTTCCAAGCGTCATGTTCAGATGAAGACTCCGCAGCTCCAAAGAGAACAGGAAAAAAGCAAAACTATTCTATCTCTTCTGTATGTTCTATACTCTCACTTCCACTACCTGTGCTGTTAGCAGTGAAAACATTGAATAGAACTGGCCCTGGACAGTCCATGTGGGATCTCCCTTCTGTGTGTCTGCTGGGGATAACACTGAATGAGCAAAATTTAGGGATGCACCCACAGACAGTGCAGATATGTAGCAATAGAGGACAGAGATGGAGTTGAAATTCAATGTGATTATTCCTGCTGTTCCACAATAACTCTGGGATTTGCACACAATTAAATTTCATAGTCACTATTATCTTTCCAGACAGTGCCATTTGACACTGTAATTGCTTTGTATTCAAAGCATGTATCAGAAATCCTATCACCACAAAAAATACTGTGATTCTGTAACCACTGCAAAAAATAATGATATGGCCTCTCCACACAGAGCATTCATTATACTTGCACTAGAATCACAGTACACTGTTTGTAAAAATTAGGGGCATACTTGCTCCTTGCTCCCTCAGAAATATTTTGGGTATCTGTTGTAAGATCACTTTTCTGTTTCTGTGGTTTAATGAGGAAGGTAAAAAGTTGTTCATTTTGCCAGAATTACAGATTGCTTTCCTTTGACAATGGAAATGATGATGGCTTAAGCTGGAAGGGAATGGGCTGAGATCACTCTTTTGCATAGAAATATCTTATATATATGTGTGTGTGATAAGTGAGGATGAGAATAAATGAGAAGAGGGGAGGGAAGGAGGATGGCAGCCCAGGAGGGCAAAGTGCCAGGAAAATCTTTCTCCAAAGAAAGACAGAGCTGTCTGGAAATGTAGTTCATCAGTCTCAGAGGATAAGGGGACAGTCCTACTAGAGGTTGGTAAAGCAAGCACTTCACAAGTCTTGGAGACTCATGAACAATCTTGGTGGGACAATCCATACAACCAAAGTGTCAGGAGCCTATCTTTCTGCTGATCAGTGTGTGTGCCCTGGCAGTTTTTAGGGATGTCAGAGATTTACCTGTTCTACAACCATATGTGGAGGACTTTCTTCCCTTCTCCTTTTCTCATGGGCTTTATCACAGAGGAGAAAATACACATGTAAAACCCTTTGGTGTTTTGTTAATGTCAAAATAGTTCGTAACCACATCACTGAAAAAATGCAGTCCTACAGAGGACCATGTTGAGGCTCCTGCATCTTCAGAAATTTTCCCACCTAGGCAGCTACTAGTTGACCCTTGGTAAGCTGTTCCTTTCCTCTCCCACTCTCCCTGGAGAGCTTTTCGTCTGTCTCTGGAGGTGTAATTCAATCAATCAGGCACTACTTATTCATTGCTGAGTCCCTCAGGCACTGCCCAAACCATTGCTTCCCCAACGACCTCACTGGGAAGTTGCATAGAGCTGCAGCCACACAACAGAGAGAGGGATACTTTTAAATGTGTGCTTTATTTTTTTAACTCTTTCTTTTTTAAACCTGTATAAATAAATACAAAATGACAAAGAGTTTCATGTTTACTAAACATTGCATTTGATTGTATGACATTACACAGTGTGTGTCACAATAGTTCACCTTGTAATTGTGTCCTTTTAGCTGTTGGTGCATAATTCTCATAGGATACAATTAGTCCTGAAGCTGCATCCAGCCACCCTTTTAGTGGAACCCCTGAGTGCTTAGAATTGCAAGAGTATATTAGGGGAGCGCTTGAGCCAATTGGCTGAAATTGAGGATTTTCATAAGAGAGATCTGGCATCATGAAAGAGGAAGAGAATGGAAAGAGGTGGGATAGACTCTCCAGAAAAGGAAAAGTGTTAAAGCTTTGGAGCATCTTTATTTCTGGGTTTTTTTCCCCTCAGTGTTAAGCAGAAATAAATATATCTGAAGTAATCAAAGCCAGCAGAGATCACGGGCTCATTTAGGAGCATGATCTTTTTCATGCCCACTGAGAGCAGGCAAATGGACAAATCTTGCACGATCAGATTTCATCTGAAGAACTGTTTTATATTTTGATAAGGGTAAAAATATACTCAGCCACTTGATGAAATGCGGATTCTATAAACCACTTACCATCCTCACCCAGGGAAGGTCAACTGCCAAGGTTTTATAGACATGATCTGGTCGCGACTTGCTCACTTGCTTCTTTAAATTGCACTCCATGTGCTTTTTCTCATTCATTCCCTCCAATTCTCTTCAGAGTGCTTGAATAGAGATATTTTACCTTCACATTTAGTGCTTATGAAAGTATTCGCTGGAAACAGATTTTTGCATTCCATTTGGCCTATTTAAAGCAAATTGTTGTTTTCAGGTAAATTGGATTTCTGTACAGATTTTCCCTATTATTCTGTGAAATATATATATTTCATCTGTATTTTAGAAATGAGGGTAGCTGTAAAGGATGATCATTGGCTGCTTGAGATCTGTGATTGGCCATGTAAGTATGGTTTATGTTTGCTTACTGTATGACTTTATAAATATTAATGGGAACTATGTCTAAGGAAACAAATGTGGCCCTGAATGTTGTGTGAGCATCAGGCAGCTGATGACATTACATATAAGACGTAACAAGATGTTAAGGACTGTTGAGAGGTTTTGGGCTTTGATGATCTTTTCATAATTATTTTTCCTGGATGAGGGAATTTTGGGTAACACAAAGGAGACTCTGCACTAAAATCTGTATTTCCACAGGTGTACTTGGCTTGCTGTTGCTTCCACTTGCTCTTGTCTTCCTGATAAGTGAAGCTCACTGGAGGCTTCATCTTCCCTCCTCCATGGTAGAATTAGAGCTCAATATCTTCTTTCCCTGTGGCAGCATTTTGGAATAAACTTGGTTGACATCTGCCTTACTGAGGGGCTATTTACCACTTTGCTGTTCTGTAGTATGATTTTATCCAAGTACTGGTACCCCACTGCTTTGATACTGGACATACTGCTGCTATCTGCATCTGTGACAAGGCTGAGACCCGACAGAAGAAAGTTGGAAAAGATGCATATTTCCTCCACTCACCCTCTGTCTCTCCCCTCCTGCACAGAAGGTTTTGTGAACATTTATATGCTTCAAATTGGTCAGACGCAATTCCTAGCAGAACAAAGGTAGAAATACGAACATCTTTTTTTTAATTAAAGAAAACCTAGCATTTTCTGAAAATCTCAAATCCACTCAGTAACTCTATCCTCCTCTCTTCCCCTACCCAATGTTTTATTTCCATGGGGCAATGTGTTTTGAATCCAGCTGTTACACTCTGCTTGGAGTATACTCCCTGGCTTAGGAGTATTGAGCACCTAATTTGGTAGTGGAAGATGAGGCTCATGAAAGCCTCATAAATTCAGCTACCACTTAGTAAAAATAACAGGATATTCACTTGCTTTCCAGCTCCCGCTGTCCTGCTGTGGCCACCTTAGTTTCCATACACACAAAAAAGGATGGAGACGGCAAATGTTGAAAACCTTCTGTGGTGAATAAAACAATTCATATTTTGAAAGATTTAAAAAGATTTGTTTGATTGAAACAAATTCTCCTTCACCAAACAGTTATTTCAAGAAAATCTGCAATAAGAATCTCAGACGTGTTGTGTGGCATGAAACCAAAGGTTGAGGGCTACCAAGTGCTAGAAAAGTGCAAAAGCAGAAGGATGCCTGCATGTCAGATAGCACATCTGTATCTTAGTGCATCTACAGACTACTACAGAGGCTACTTTTTCTGAAAAGCTTTTGAAGAACATTAAAAATATAAAAACCTTCCTTTGTACATCTCTCTGATGAAGGAGCAATAGATCTTTGCCTTGCAGTGGCTCACAAGTAGGAGTTGTTCCCCATTATACCTCTGTCATTCTGTGCTTACCTCTGTATTCCACTTCCTTGGTCACTCAGGCAATGTCAGAGGAACCTGCTGCTTTAAAAAGAGCTCTGAAAAACAAATCCCAGCCTTTGGTTTCAAGAGGAAGTGGAAAAGAGTAATCTGGAATGTGATTGCCCATTATTTGAACAATTCTGGTGAAGTCTGTGGTAAGATGTTGATATACAAGAAGAGTACATCATTGAAGTATTTTTTCATAATTTCTTCCATTTCACCCTTACTCAGGTTCTACAGTTTAAAGCTCTGTTGGTCACAGTTGTCAGTAATATAAATTCTTACCTTATTTTCAGTCTGGTGTTAGAAGAGACCATCTGAAGAGCTCTTCATGACTGTGAGTACATTTGGGAGTTTTTCTGTGTAGGTTTTTATGGAGTTCTTGACAAGAAATTTTTCACCACAGTTGACTTTTTCTTTCCCTTGCTTTTACACATTTCTGAAATGTATTTGTCATTTCTACCTACAGAATATTTGCCATAAACTTATTATTTGGTTCACACTTCAAACATTTTATATTCTGAAATCTTGGCTTTCAAAACACATGTTGGCCAAAAGAAAAAATTCAACGAAGTTAGCAATCCTTTCTGTAATTCTGAAGTCGTATCTCAGCTCTAAATTTCCCTCTTTCTAAGCCCAATTCTTTTAACCACTTTCCCATAAATTAGATTCTTCAGGGTTGGTGTTACCACTGAATGTAAGGCAATAACTCTCCCTTTGACAGAGAGATTTGAAGGCTGCTGAATGAGTAGTTTAAATGATTTTCTCTCTCTCCCCATTTCTGCACCTTCCATATTATAAATCTGCTCCATAGCATCTACACAGATGGTGATATTAAATATAATATGATGTTCTGACACTGAGCTTTGAGTGTTCCTCCTTTCTAGCTCTAATAATATATATTATGTCACTCGTATCTATCAGAGGTATGTCAGAGCAGCAAAATGTTGTTGGTTTTCATACTGTCATAGAATCACAGAAGAGTTAAAGATCCTAAAGATCACCTTGTTCCAACTCCCTATCATGGGCAAAGACTTTTTACTAGACCAAGTTACTCAAAGCCCTATCCAGCCTGTCCTTGAACACTTACAAGGATGAGGTATCCACAGCTTCTTTCAGCAGCCTGATCCAGTGCCTCACTGCTTCCATAGTGAAGAACTCCTTCCTTATATCTAATCTCTATCTACCTTTTTTCTGTCTGAAGCCATCAACCTTCATCTTATCACTACAAGACCCAGCCTTCCTCTGAGCCCCCATCAGACAGTGGGAGGCTGCTATAAGGTCTCCCTAGAGCCTTCTCTTCTCCAGGGTGAACAATTCCAAGTCTCTCAGCCTGTCCTCATAGGAGAGAGGTGCTCCAACCCTCTGATCACCTTTGTGGCCCTCTGGACTCACTTCAGCAAGCCCATGTCTTTCTCAAATTGGAGGTTTCAGAGCTGATGCATTACTCCAAATTCCAGCAAGACCCAACCTGCTGACAGAATTGGCTCTCATCAAGGGGTTAATTATTAGGAATAATGCTGAAATTATAATGTGTCCAATGCCACTGAAACCAGCATCAGGAGAGGCTTAACAGAATCCCACTTCTCTTGCATTCAGGGGTGTACTGATTGGTAAAACTGCCAAGAGGGAAGTCTGGAACATCTTGCAATAGCATGCTGAGAGGAAAGAAAAGAGAAAAGTTCAACTGTAGATGTTCTTGACTCAGGAATCACCTTAAGAGAGCCTGTATTTCCCATTTCACTGTCTGGGTGATGTGCCTGAGGCCTCACTTTGTCCGAAAAGAAAATTGATCACATCTTCAAAAGAAAAGAAAAGAAAAATCTCTCTATCACATGAGTGTTTTATCAGGAAGGCATGGCTATTTCAGAAACATTAAGAGTCAGCTGCTCTTGAACTGTAGTAGAAAGGAGTGAGGTTCCGTTTGTTACTTTTCAGTAAGTTACGAGTCAGAATCTATTTGACTAATCTCTTTTTCTGTATGATTTTGTAGATAAATCATGCTAGAGTCTCCATCTCGGGGCTCCAGATTAGATTATTAATGACATCTAACTTTCATTACAAAGTAATGAGGTACCAAATCTATATTTGAATTCATATAATTAGACAACTGTGAATTTTCATTCTCCATCCTTGGGCATACCCTGTCTTTTACTAGACAGCCTTACTATACATTAGGGCTGCAAATCTTACATATGCCCATATAATTTTGCTCACTCTTTATTCTGCCTTAGACCTTCCTTCCCATTGCAAATCAATTCTTATAATAGCTCTCTACCATCCACCTGCCAAAATAAATCCTGACTATTTTCCTTTCTCAACAGCTCTGCTTCTCTGCAGCTAGTTTCTTTGTTCCTAAACTCCTTACAAACTTCTGTGTTGCTCCACCTCCCCACCCGCTGATTCATTCCTAATTTCAGGACAGTTAAGACATTCATCCTACCAGCTTTCAACTCTGTTGCTGCGTTGGCTTTTCCTCCTCTTTATATTAAGGCAACTTGAGTTGGGTGTATAAAAATACATAATTGGCATGGGGGTGTATGTGCCATATATATATTAGCAGGGCATCTCATTTTTCTGAATATAACTGAACTGAAATATAAAATCATTTTTGCTTGCAACACCAGTGAACAGATTGCTTATTATGAAATACAATCAGTATGCAAAGGCATATTTTTTTGCAAGTGTTGTTTTCTGGCATCAGCTTGTTTGTATACACTTAAATTTCACCTGCACAACTGAGCAATTTGTAAGAAAGTAAGTGTCAGTCTTGCTCAAAAGTATGTCTATTCACAGAACAGATAATACTTAAGTGCAGGTAAAGAGAATCAGAATAGGATATTCTGATTCATTTATAACTCACTCTATTGTAGATATTTCATATACCCAGCTACTAGGGGTTTTCAACACGATTTTTACATTTCCCATCTCTAGAAGTTTTCAGGTGGACTTTCCCTACTGCTGATGGATTGTTAGATAGCTTATTCCTCAGTTCTTCCTAGCTAGATCCTTGGCATGTACTTCAGTTGTTCTCCATTAGTAAACTGAAATAAGCACAACACTAGTTCTCCTCAGTTAAATTCTATATTGCCATTAAACTTTGTATGTTTAGGTGACATTTACAGGATGAATGTAATTGTGAGCAAGCTTCACTCTTTCGAGTCCATAATCCTGCCTGGCTCTGCATCCAAATTAGTTGTACAAATAAGGAAATGTGGTATTTTGGAATTTAAATATTCTGATTTGCATACAGCAGTGCAATAATTGCATGTGGAATTGCTTTGCCACTCATAAACATTTGTTGGGCTCAGTCGTATTCCTTGATATCAAAAAAAAATCTTAACAAGCCTCTATTCTGAAGGTACAAATTAATTTTCAGAATAAAACATACTGATTATGTATTTGGAAAGGCTGACTTTTGTAAAGCTCCGTGGAGAACTGCAGGAACAGCTCTTGCTAACACAGACAAATGGAGCTCACCACCTTCTTAAGGGAGTGTTGCTCTTTGAGTTGCTGCGTGGTACTTAGATGTAGTCTCTCTTACATCAGATTAGCAAATAGAAAATGGACATAATTTGGTTTTCTGTTTTAGTTAGAATTTCTTTCAACAGTGCTTGTGGAGCCTGAACTTAAGGCAATGCAAGGAAGAATAATTGGAAGGGACAAGGCCAGGGGCTGACACATGTGACAGAAGTCACCTTCAAATTGCAGACTCAAACTTCCCATTAAATTAAAGTGGCCAAAAGCCCTTCACAGCCAAAAGCCCACCAATTCTCAGGCCTGCTGCTGTTTGCAGTGACTCAAGCTTGGATATGGCTCATTTACTTAGTAAGGTAATTTTATTTTCCCCTCATTGCTGCAGGTGTGAGAGAGCAGCTGTAGCTATCACCCTTGTCACTCTGTATGGTGACTTGCCTCTCCATCAAAGAAGTTAGTCCAGGTGGGCCTGTAGGGCTGCTGTTCTCCTTCCACAAAATGCTGTGAAGAGGTGTAAACGGGTGATCTGCTTGGAGGTGGATCAAAGTCATTGGAATATTATGTGGGTGACATGTGCAGCTCTGCTGGGGAGCTGGAGAGGTGGGTCTCTCAGTGATGATGCGTCTTCCTAACTTGGTGGATGATAAGATGTTGGTTAGGAAATTTTTAGTAGTAATAATGCTCTTCAGTAGTGACAATGAGGGTCTACCTGGCAGATCGTGATATGTCTAATTCTTGTCTGAGCAGATCACATTAGTCTTAGGGAAAATCAATTTGGGATTTTTACCTTAGCTGCTGCTTTGCATGTTCAGTTCAAGGGATTTGGATCTCAATAATATGGAAATTAATGTCCAGTTCTGAGTTCCTCACTTCAGGAAGGACAGGGAACTGCTGGAGAGGGTACATGAAAGAGTGATGAAAATTACTAGTGGACTAGAACATCTGTCTTACGAAGAATGGCTGAAGAGCTTGGATATTTGCAGTTTGGAGAAAATAAGGTTGACGGGGCCAGTCTTTTTTCATTGGTGCCCAGTAACAGGACAAGAGGTAATGGGCTCAAACTTGAGCACAGGAAGTTCCATCTAAATATGAGGTGGAATTTCTTTGAAGGTGAAAGAGCCCTGGAACAGGCTGCCCAGAGAGATGGTGGAGTCTCTTTTTCTGGAGCCATTCAAAATCCACCTGTATGCATTCCTGTGCAACCTGCTGTAGGAGAACCTACTCTGGCAGGGAGGGTTTGATTAGATGATCTCCAGAGGTCCTTTTCAACCCCTATCATTCCGTGAATGCATTTCCCTGTGCTTGCCTCTGAGCAATGTGCAGCCTGAGACAAGAGGCACTACAGGAGAATCATTGTGTCCTTCATCTTGGGATGAAGCAGCATCCCAAACATGCAGCAGCAGATGTCCCTGAACTGCTCCATCACTCCTCTCTGGTGGGAGTCAGAGAGGACACACAGCCTGATCATTTGGGTTAGGCCAGGTAAACGGTTTTGCTAGCTTGGCATGGGACTTCTGTAGCAGTTTGGGAGCACAGGAAGCAAAGAGAGAGACAGCCATTTTATTTTAGGCTTATGCTATACATTGAGATTCATTATACAATTTTTTTTTCCCTAAATTAATACAAAAATAGTAAAAATAGGTTAAAAAAAGCCCAAACGAAAACCCCTGACATCTTGCAAGCCATTTATTTGACGCACAGATTAAGACTTCTTGGAGCTTAAATAACCTAGAATTATTTTTGTGGCCTTTTTCTTTTTTACTCTCTCAAATGAAAAAAAAAAGTTGGTGACTTGCAGAACGTCATTTACACCAGACCAATTCGTGTTTGAGAAGCAGCTGCCCCAGGCAGCTGCAGGTGATGCTGAGGTGCTCCCTCTCCAGGCAGGAAGCTGTGTCAGGACTATGGTGGGATGAGTGGTGGCACGTTGGGATACACCACTCTGTTACAACCTGTGTGTCATGGGCAGAAACACTTCTTTCAATCCCTTCCTGGGATACCTTTGACATATTTTTCCCCACAAATCCAAAAGTTCTCCCTTGCACTTTCCCAGCAGTGGATGGGCTTCAAAAAGGCATCCTAGAGAGCTCATCCCCATCTCAGTTTGGAGTTAAAGCTCCCTCCTGCTCTCTAATGAGACTGGGGAGAGGGGAGAGAGCCCTAGCCCTGAGCTGGGGGCTCTAGGGGTGCCCTGAAGTGATGGTGTGATGCCTGGCTATGGGTGGAAGATGCTGCCTATCTTTGGGGAGGGAAAAGGGCTCTCCTGCCTTCACCTCCTCTTTCTGTCAGAGTTCTGTGTACTTCAGGAAGGCTTACTTAATTCAAAATTTGTAAGTAAATAAATGACAAGTAGTGACAAATGTAGAGATAAAACCATGGAAGAAACACTTTGCCCCTATGCGGCTAATTGTACAATTTAATTTGTAGGGATAAAGGGTTTAATACCCAGGGGAGGAAAAGGCTCTGGGTAATCCTTTATGACCAGAGTCTTCCAGAAAGTGGCTTCCCATGGGGCTCATGCCTTACCACACCAGATCTGGTTCAGCAAAATGCAGTTGCACCATCATAATTCAAGATGTAGGTAGGAGATACCAAGATCAGCTGTGGGATGGGGACATCCTCCCTGTAGTGCCAAATCTGGTGTCCCCAGAGCTTCAGCAGCAGTTTCCCCCCTGCAACCATATTCCAACCATGGGACAGCAGCTACAGCAACTGGGGATCCACAGCTAGACCAAGGCTAACTCCTGTTAACTCTGCTTCCTTTCCCCACATCTCCTTGAACATGCTCTCTGCTTTCAAATTTAAAAAAGAGAGAAACACTGGTTTGCTAAGTTTTGGAACCACCAATCCTCTCCCACAAAACTAAAAAACTGTTTTTAGCCATCTGACTGCATATAAGAGAAGTCATGGGCCCCACTCTGACTCTTCTCAAGTCCACCCAGTCATCACTCTCTCTTGTTTTCTCTTCAAATAAAAGTAAACAAGGCTTTGGTTTTGGTTCTGGTGGCATTTGGTGGCTCACAGGAGTATAGCTGGGCTAGGGAAAAGCATTTTAAAATATACCTTTCCATTTACAGTACATTTTTTACCTGAATTCAGTGCTGGCTCAGAATGCTTCTGAGAGCAGATGCGAATCCTCATGTGGCACAATGTAACCTCAGGCCACTTTGGTACTGTTTTCCCTCTAGGTTCACGCAGTTGACCATAAATAGGTTTCTTTGTGTTTGGAAAAGAAGACATTTTTCTTTGCCAGACAGGTTTTTCTCAGCCTTCACAACTCTAAATTTAATCTAATTGGAAAGTTTTGGGCAGAAAGTTCTGGCTTCATGAATTAACTTTTAAACAAAGTTATACCAAGTTTTCACCTTTTATTTTTCTTCCAATTTGGGTGTTTGCACCTTGAAAACGAAATTTGCTAAGCCAAAATTAGGAATTATGTTACAAGAAAACTGTACTGATCTGGATGGTCATGTGCACTTAGGTTGATTCTTTCCCCCCATGCTTTACCCCGTAATAAAAATATACTCTACACCATACCCTACTGTCTGGAAATCCTAATTTTTGTAGAAGATACATGTGCTCAATGGGCCATTCTCATTAGCCTTAGTTAAAATTTTTTGCTCCTAAGAGTTTAGTTAGTGCCTGACAGTGTATAATACTGTTACTCACTGTATTTGTACAAAAATCGGGTCATCTATATTGCAAATAAAACCACAGTGATACCTGGGCTAAAAAAGCCACTTGAGAATATGACAAAAAACTGCTTAAGCCTAGGTAGTCTTCCAAAATGCACAGTTAGCCACTGGGGGTGCTTTGGACTAAGAACAGAGCAAAGCACCCACACCTAGGCACGGTGAGGGCCAATTGGCTTTGGTGAAGATAATTGCTCCAGAGGGAAAAGTCACAGGGAAGGAAGGCGAAGGTGGGTTAGCATAGTCTGAAATCTTGAGAACGTGCTAGTCTGCATCATGTTGAGGTATTCGAGCTACCTGCAGAGAAAAAGTATTTGGTGCATCTCTCAGACACGTTAGGATTCAGGCAGAAATCTCATGGACCTGGGGTTGAAAACCTCTTGGACATTTTCATGGCTTTACCTCACCAAGCCTGGAAGTAGGTAGAGGAAGTGGTGGCTTGAGGTGGAACACTGTGAGAAATGTGTATTATTTGTCATTTTTGGCTCTGCTTCAGATTTCTGAAGAGGGCAGGGAAGCTTTAGAGACTGCATCCTGCCTGTCTTGTCCTTCCCTTTGCAGAACAGGGCATGGCTCCTTTTCCCTCTCCCAGTCTGGCATGGCCAGCAGGAGTTACTGGTGGGGTAACATGGCCCTGCAGGGGGACTGACAGAGGAGGAATCTGCCCTTAAAAAGATTTTTAAGAAATGAGCTGAACAAGCATCCTTCAAAAAAGATTCAAACATCATTGATTCTGCCTTGGGGCGGGACAGCAGGCTGCAGGACTTCTCACCTTGTCTTCTGTGGACACTCAAGCACATTCTGAGGCACTTTTGCCATAAGAGTGCCTCCACATTCTTTTTACCAACAGGCGTGGAGATAGAGGAGTAATGTTATCACTGATTTTATCACCTTCCTTGAAGATCTCTGAAGACCTTGCATGCTGAGATGTAATAAGAGATCTGTGAAACTACAAGCTTACATTTGGACATCTCCTTAAAGATGCTGCTCTGTATGCATTTCAATTAGATGTGGAGAGGTTTATTTTAGCCATCCTTGTGCCTGGTGTTTGCAAGTGATAGCATTAGGGACAGCAGTGGTTGTAAAACCAGTGTTTGCCATGTATTCCTCTCTGTGGTGTACAAACAACCTCTTTCACACATCTCCCATTTCCAGGTGTCCCACAAGTCACTAGACTGCTGCTGCTGCCAAAAGAGGTTTGCAATTCCTCTGCAACCTTCGACTAGTTAACTAATGCCCTCAGAAGTCTAACAGCCATTGCAGCTGCCTGCTAAACACCCAGGAGACGGGGTGGTTGTTATTTAAATGCCGTAACAACCGTCACAGAAAATACACAGTGAAAGCATGTTTAGGGAATTATTTTTGGATGGAAAACATAGCCCCAAGCCTGTGTCTAAGGACAAACAGGGGAAACAGACCTTACCCCTCACTTCACATTCATTTGGCTGTCTTCAAGGTGTCCACCTGGCTTCTGCCAAGGCTGAAGCTGTTGTTACAGCTTCCCAGCTGCTACCATAGCACATGGCTTTTGTTCAGGCAAAGAGCCTGTGCATTCCAGGACGCAGCTTCATTTCCTTATGGTCAGAAAAGGGATTTATCCCTGGGAAAAGAAACCTTACCAGATGCACTACTAGTCAGTTTATAATATTTGTTGCAGGGTAAAATACCTGGTTATCTTATTTTCTGTTAGGCAAGAAGCTTTGGAAGTATTTCTTGGCTTGAAAATTTATATTCACCAAGTGAGTTTTGCACAGGACATTTTGGGAGCCACTGGGAATGGATGCTGAAGAGAAGTTTCCAGCAATGCAGCATCACCCTGGGTTTGTGACCTCAGAAGTGCCCATCATCATGTGGGTGAGACAGGCAGCTTCCCAAGCCACTACCAGGGATCCAAGCACTATGGCTCCTGTGACATTCTTTCATCTTCCAGATAGTGTGATAATGCCAACCACTGAAAATTTTTCAAGCACCCTAACTTTTCTAGACAAGCTGTGAAATTAGTCCAGTTGTAATATATTTACCTTGCACCACCAAGCAACAGTTCACATATCCATGAGACCACCTGACACATCAGCCAGCTTCCTGCGACTGGGCTTCCACAGACAATATATAGTTGGAATACTCTCAGCAAAACCTATAGAATTGGTTTATGTAGCCCCACTGGGGTTCAACTGTACAATAAAACCTTACAGGAATGAGCCTCTTGCTCTTAAGGATGGAGGGGTGAAAGAGGAAAGAGATACTGCTTTATCTGTATTACTCCACATCACAGATGCTGACAGAATTACTGATTTAGAACTCACAGCTCCAAAAAGACTCAGTTAATATAATCTTTTCAACTTTTTTTTGGTTTTGTTTTCTTTCCCTCGGATGTGATGTTTTCAATAGGCCCCTTAGGTATGGGCTCTTTGGGGATGTTGTTAAATTTGCTGTTGCTAAAGAGCAGTCCCAACCTTCGGTTTGTTCCACACAGTCCTCATGGTCTACCATCTCTTGGAAGAGCCCATAGCTGCAAGGTCTATTGCTGTACAGGTGCTCTAGGAAGATCGAGGGCTTAAGTTATACATTAAGTAAAACTACCCACTAACCCTCTTAGTGTGCATTACCAGTGAATGGCCTGAAATGGGCTCTTGCAAAAAGAGCCCTAACATTCACTTTCTCGATGACAGTTGAACACTTGAGGTTTGTGTCATGGATTTTGGTGCTGAAATATTCAGTACACCGTCTTCTGTCTGCTGCTAGGTCCACTCGCACGTGTTAGTAGAGTGCTAACAAAATTACAGTTGGTAAAGCAGATTACGTGTTTAACTAGTAGCCAGACATATATAAAATAGAATTATATAGTTTCTAGAGTGACAGAGTCACTGGGATTTTTTTGTTCTTTTTTTTTTGTTTTTATAAGAAAAAGAAACGGCTATAAAATCATGATTAAAAATGTATCAAGGGATGATTTACATTTTAAAATAATGATATTTTTAGAAAAAAAAAAAGAAAGAAGTTATTTATAACATAAAAGCATTCGGAAAGTGTTTGGTTGCTGTGTACTACCTTCTTTCCCAGTACGGTTTGCTATCTGTTATACAGTCTTGCATAAATGTTTAGATTAGGGGAGAAAAGAAAAAATAAATGTGATGGCCAAGACCTGTAAGAGCTGACTCACTGACTTGAGTTATTGCTGTGCAGAAAGTTTGTAAAGCCTTTACATCCAGCGAACATTTAGTGCTACTTCAGACTTGACAGTTGACCTTTCGATCTGATTGGGTTTAGCCACAGTAATTGCAGCATCTGCAGCACAGCCCATGAGGATGGCTGCTCAGAAACCCAACTTCCCTCATTAGATCTTACTTCATGAGCCTGAGATCCAACCCCTCTTTGCATGTGTGAGCAAATTCTCTCATGATAGCTGTTATAGGAGTTGAGCAAGGTACCATCCCCCAGCTCTTTTTTCTTTTGAAAATTTATTTTTGATTTCTCCCGTCATTTTGAATATTCCTGGATTTAGATTTTGAGAGGGGAGGGAAAACATCCAAACCTCTTCCTCTCCCCAGATATTTAGTCAGTACTGGTTTCCTTTTTTTTTTTTCTTTTTTTTTTTTTTCCTTAGTAAGATCTAGTGTAAAAAAGCAACAAACAAACAAGTTAGACTGTTGTAATTTGGTCAACCACTCGGGTGCTATCCATATCCACCATTTCAACACACTCTATCTCCTCACGGTTTTCAGGATTCTTCTTCTCTTTCCTCTTCTTCTTGGACGGTGGCAGGAAAGTCAGTATCACAGGTAAAATGGCAAAGCAGTGAAAGAAGGTGACTAATGCTATTAAAAACAAGCACCTGAACAGTGTACGGGTCAGATTTGAAGGCACAGCTGCAAGAGGAATCAGACCAACAATATAGCAGAGGTAGCTCTGCAAAATAGCTACCCCATGCACTTCCAGGGCATTTTTCACCCATTTAGTTCTTGTGAACTCTTTGCCCAGGACAAAGGTTGATAACAGTGGAGCACAGTTGTCAATTGTATAATTAATTCCATAAATTAAACACAACACAGAAATACAATCTAGTTCCACTTTCCACAAGGTCATAAAACCTATAACTCCAAACTCAACTGAGGCAACAGTTAGAGTGAGCCAGACATTGATCAGAGAGTCTGCCACCAGGAATGCAGAGAAGAAGAGCAGAAATAAAGCACTAATGCAGGAGTTTTGTAAGGGGGCTCCCACTGAAGAGGCATAACGATCCATGTACACAAATGATGGATTGAAAACGATGAATTTCACTTTAGAGGTGAGGGAGAGCTTCCTCAGAGTCTCCAGGAGGTCATAAAGTTCTTCCCTCTTGGTTTCCATTGTCTTGGCCACCAAGAACATCCTGGAGGCCACGACATCGACTTCATTGTTGTATTTCTTGGAAAAGATGATATCCTCTGAAAAATGGGCAAACTGAGGGGCCTTTAGGAAGGAGTTCCTCAACATATCAGTGAAGTTTTTCTTGGGCAATCCTGTTGATATGTTGAGCTTCCTTAGATAATTTAAGTAGCTTTCAAACCAAGATATCCTCACAAAGCCCTTGGTGTATTCCAGCACATCCTCCTGGACACTGGTATTCCAGTACTCAATCGACTCGTAGATGTAGAACCCGATCACTGGGCTGTAGTTACTGAAATACTTTTGCTGGGCAGTCGTGTATTCAATGGTCCGTGTTGCGGTCGCTACGATGTTGCTCAGCTCTGACCCTTCACTGACCTGCAGGTAGCCCATTAAGGCAAAGGAAATATAAACAAGGTAAAAGAGAACTACAAAAGGCTTGACATAAGTATTTGTTATCCAGTCACAATAATAGCGTTTAAGGAACCACACCAAAAGATGACTCTCATAAGTGTTCGTTTCCTCCGAATCTGCCGTATCCTCGCTGAATTTGGCTGTCAGAAGAAACCTATACCATGCAGGCTTCTCTTGCAATACCTCTGGCTTTGGTACCTTTCTGCAGAAGATACTATGCTGGTAGTTGTTTTCTATGTAGCCAGTAAACACCAGGCTGGAACCATAAAAGGAGAGTACATAGAGGTAGTTGAAGAAAATTGCAATACAGGAATTGCAGCAGAAAATCCTGGCTGCTTCAATGTTAGTGAAGGGGCTGGCACCTATTCCAAAAGTGACCAGGTACATGGCAGTGGTGAGAGAAAACGAAAGCATGGAGTCTGCAAATACGGCTGCAGTCCTCTCTTTAACATGTTGGTCTTCTCTAGTTTTCCTCCAGGAGGACAACATTTCAAAAGTCCCATATAACCCATGACCTACAACAGAGAACAAAGCGAGTGTTTAAAGTACTCGAATGAACACGCAGAAAAATGTAACGTGGACATGCTAAGAGCCTCAAGGGACACACAGCTTGTCACTATCAATGCTTGAAGCAAATGTCCTGCAGAAAAGAGAAATTATTATGGTGGTCTAAGCCCCAGGAGTGCATTTGCTACCTGACTAGCAAACGTTATTGCCAGAGCTTGAGGAAAGTTCTGCATCACTGGTGCAGGGTTGATGGGTTAAAGAAAAAAGATTTTCTTTTTCTGGTTGCCTCTTTCATTTCATTATTTCAGAGTGCCTGTGATGGAAGATGCTTTGAAATTAGTTTTTCCTGGTGATGGGATCTGACCTGTGGTGAAAACAAAGAAACATGACCTTGAAGTGTCTATGCTGGAAAACAGAGCATAGGTTGGCTGCTTTGTAGAACATCTGTAAAAAAAAAAAATGAGACCTTCATGTAAGCTGAACACAAGCAAATAAATTAGACACTGATTTCTCCACTTCCTATACAAATTTTCCATCAGGAAAAAGAAACCCTAGAAACGGAACAAACAAAAAAACCCACAAACTAATTTTAGAGCTGTGGAACAGTAGAACTGATAAGCAACTGCTTAAGGCATTGGCCTTCTTACTTCAACATGTCTAAGGACTTGCAAAACCAAGTACAGTTCTATTTTTCTTGGCAGTTCTTGCATTTTATTATGTATTTAATTAACTCTTAACATGGATATAGCACTCATGATAGAAGATAAAGACCTGAAACCTAAAGTCCCATGTTTAACCTCCAAGTGCAGGTAAATCAGGAAAGGTGCATAGTTTTATCCTAATAGTTGACTGCATTTGGAGGACACAGATCTCTTGCAGTGGGCCTGAGCTGGGAACACAGCCATCGACCAGCTACCAGATGAGAGTGGCTGAGATAAAAGTAGGTTGATGCTTCACACAGAGAGGAATGTAAAAATACAGTCTTTGTATCACACCTAAAATTTAAGACTTTAATATTTTCTCTCAACTATTTGTATCATGGTCATCTTTACTTAATAGCTCCTTTTCGTCTAATCCCACCCTCCTTGCTTCCTTTTGAGTGCTCACCCTCCTTATTCTTTTGTGTTTTTTGCTGTCCCCTGTCTACCTGTCTGATCTGCTCTTGAATTATCTCTAGAAATTCCCAAAAGCCAGTCCACATTGTTTTGCTCTTACCCATTCCCTGATAACACTAGATAAAAGGAGCAGTGCTGAATTAGTTGCTGATGACACTGAAGTGCAATCACTGTTTTTTTGAAGCTGAAGCTCCAGCCAGGCAGGTGAAGGTAATTCAGAAATCTTTGTTAGAATTTCACCCTGTCTGCAGAGTACCAAAATTGCTGTATTGGTTCTGATCTGTCTACCTGCAAATGATTGTTACTATTGCCACAAGGGCTATGAATCTCAGCTGAGAAACCCCCAAACAAGTGACATATTCTTGAGAACCAGAAGACCAGCAAATGTACTAGAGGATTATAATGTAATCTTGAGTGTGCCTTCCAACCCAAATCATTCTATGATTCCACCATGATGTTTACTCTTCAATGCCTCAAATAGGCTAAGTAATCAACTTGACACAAAACCCCTCTTGTGGTAAGCTGTAGGTGATTCACTCCAGCCTTTCTGCAAATCCTATCTGGATTTTAACAGATCTACTAATGCTGAAAATAGGTATGGGATATCTTATAAAGAATTCAACACGCAGAGCACAAAAGAAGAGACAACAAGATAGTTCGTATACCTCCTTATCATGGTCACCTGGTATTTAGAGTGATGAACTCAGTGCTTTCATGTATATAGTGTCATAGAATAGTTTGGGTTGGAAGATCATCGAGTTCCAACCCCCCTGCCATAGGCAGGGACACCTCCCACTAGATCAGGCTGCTCAGTGCCTTGTCCAGCCTGGTCTTGAACACCTCCAGAGAGGGGGCATCCACAACCTCTCTGGGCAACCTGTTCCAGTGTTTCACTACCCTCACCCTTGAGAATTTCTTTCTTATGTCAAGTTTAAATCTACTCCCTTCCAATTTACATCCATTATTTCTAGTCCTCCCATCCGATATCATATTAAAAAGTCGTTCCCCTGCCTTTCTGTAGGACCCCCTCAGGTACTGATAAGTTACTATAAGGTACCCCCTAAGCCTTCTCTTCTCCAGGCTGAACAACCCCAACTCCCTCAGCCTGTCTTCATAGGGCAGTTGCTCCAGCCCTTTGACCATCTTCGTGGCCCTCCTCTGGACCTGCTCCAATAGCTCAATATCCTTCCTGTGTTGAGGGCTCCAGAACTGGACACAATACACCAGGTGGGAGTATCTTATGTACATTGTAATTTGGAGTCATGTCATGGACCACACGTGTCCAATCTGTAGCAATATTACAGCCCTGGTATGGCATTTGGCAGTCGTCTCAGTTCTCCCAAACATTGTTTTACAGCTGCTTTCAGAGGCCAGGTCAAGACTGTCAATATGATAAGTAGCACCGTGCCCCCTCTTAAAGCTAATTGGGAATACCGGAACTCCCCAGACGTAAAATCAAGCAAAAAGCACAATCAGTGACTGGCACCCCGTTGCTAATTATGCTTCAAATAGTTATGTTCTAGGCTCAGTAGGGAAAGCTATTAAGCTTGCTTTCAGTGTGTTCTTTGTAAAGACGGACTGACCTTTATTTAAATGTAACTGATCACTTGCCAAAGCAGGGAGTGAGAGGTTTAATCCATTTATGGCTCCCATAAGTCCTGCAGACAGGCTTGTCTGAGAATTTCACATAGCATCATATGCATTAGCTTTGAGTAAGCAAAACAGAATAAAATGAGGTCACTGAATATTACAAATTGCTTCTATCGTGAGCTTTAGCGGTAGCATGTTTTTGTAAAATAACATTTCACCATTAATAGGCTCTTGCCTAAAAATACTCGAATATTCGCATTAATTTGGAAAGCCTTTGACTTAGTGATGAAAAAAAAAAAGAAATTAGAGCTAATTAATTAAGATGCTGAGCATGTTTTTTTAACTGGCTTACATTTTTGGATAACGCCTAATAACATGACCCTTGATAGCATATATTTTCTTGAAGTNAAGCCTTTGACTTAGTGATGAAAAAAAAAAAAGAAATTAGAGCTAATTAATTAAGATGCTGAGCATGTTTTTTTAACTGGCTTACATTTTTGGATAACGCCTAATAACATGACCCTTGATAGCATATATTTTCTTGAAGTAGGAAACACAAATCCACCATTTGCTCTTATATAATCAATGAGACCACCCAAAAATTGAATCTAATTTATAGAACTGCTCAATTAAATGCACAAGGTGGTGTTTTTGCATGTGCTCCACCAAGCCAATAGAAAACCCTCTAGATACCCTCCTATTTTAGGACAGGTTCCTTTTGTTGTTTGCTACACAATTTTTGTGCTAGGAATTGGCATCTTCCTTCAGTTGTACGATTTGTGATTCTTCCATCCATTTGTACAATAGCTACAAAATCCTCATTTACCTTTAGGAAAAGAAGCCTAAAGGAAAAACTTGCACACTTTTGCACCAGTGACACCACTGATCTGATCTGTTGTCCTCTAAGAAACAAATTAAGCCCAAACTCAGACACAAATTAGGCATGGCAGTCCAAAAATTAGCCTTATTTAGCTAGAATGGGATTTGCCTAACCGAATTTACCCCTCTACAACTGCAAGCACAACTTGGGGTGACAATCTCCAGTATTGCAAAACCCACTGATGCTCTCTAACCCACAGAGATTAGAGAGATCACTCAGTGAAATTATTTTTGTGAGAACTTCTTTCACTTTTCTGTCATTTCAGAGTTTCCATTTTTTGTATACCTAACCAATTTGCACTGATTACCTCTATTCCTCTCACTGGTGCAATGTCTGCCCAATCTAATTTTAATGAGGAGAAGGCAATTTTTTCCTTTCAAACAAATTCTGTAATTGCTTCAACTAATTTTCTCTTTTTACTGGAGGTTTAGCCACAAATCTGTAATGATTTAGAGCAATTTGTTCATTATTCATAGTCATTCAGTAAATAATAAATATGAACTTAAACAGCTAATGGGCTACTGGAGATTCTTTCCTGTTGACATTTGCTATTATGATTCACCGGTCGTGCCCTACAGTCAGGCTGTACAACCATGAGCTAAGAAGAAGAAGCAGACAGCAAGATGGCATTTTTTATTTTTAGAAAAGGAGGTTCTCAGTGGGCAAAGGGAAACCTTTGAGGAACAGGAGAAAGGAAGCCAAAGAAAATGAAGAAGATAGTCACTGTTATTTCTGGGGAGCTTTAATTTCTTACAGGCTGCAGTGGGATATCTTTAGTTTTAGAAGACAATAACAATATCAGTAATACAACAAATAAACTATGGCTAGCTTAAATAAAGAACTTTTATGAGTGGCCTGAAAATACCATTAAAAAGTTTGATTTGCCCCCTTCATGATCAAGTCTTGCAATCACACACACTCTGCAAAATCAATGTAAGAGTATGCATGAGAGAAAACAAGCACTTGTAGGAAGTTGCAAAAACTTAGGCAAAGTTTTATGTTGCTTAAAATGATCAGCTTATTTATCTCATTTTAAACACTAATTATGCGCAGGCACTGGAACTGTGTTTTATAATGCCATTTTAAAATGCAAAAAATAATAAATTATCCTCTCCCTGCTAAGGAGTTGCTCAAGCAGGATGCTTTCACGAATGGGCCTTGGCAGCCTCAACTTTAAGTTGGCTCCATTCATGCCTGGAAAATGGCAGGACTGAAGCAGAACTGTAGCAGGAAGGGGTGGATGGGATTTAAAGCAGCCTCAGAACCTGTATGAGGGCAGTGATGTGACCTCCTGGGTCATCAGAGTCACAGACCAACTCTCTATTCATTTGGCTTAATTGCTTCCCTAAAACAAAGGCTGCTGATCGCTTTTATTGTTTAAAAAATATTCTATTCTACAATAAAATAATGCGAGGTTTTGATCTTATCATGATGAGAGCTGGGTATTGACATCAACTTCTTCAGTAACAGAAAATCAAGGGGGAACACTGAAAACAAGGTTTTGGTTTATCTTCTTGCAGATCTATCCATTTGTGAAAGTAGAGAAAAAATAGTACACTGTGGGTCTCTTTTTTTTATGTTCTTAATGTTTTGAGAGTTGTGTCTGTTTGAGACATGACTACAGTCTCTGTGAATAAAATCTCACTGACATGTCATGAAGTTCCAGTCTTCTGTGTGGAACATGGCATTTCAGGGGTAATTAATTTTATTCATCCCATTTTATTGAGGCAGCACACAAAACACTAATAATGATTGATCTCCACCTTGGTGAGGCTGCACCAGTACTTAGGCTGCCCATTGACTGACAGAATTAAGTCTAATAAAGCACCTCTTACAGCAAAGTTGCTTAAGAGGTGTTCCCCACTTCTCAGACACTGCCTCCTGCACCTACCAAAGTTTTTTTTTCCTCATCACTGCTACTAATTCACTCATTTCTAGTCTAAATTGGACTGAAGGAATGGTTTGGATAAGAAGTATCAGCAACTTACTGTGTTTTTTTGAGGGTTAGTTTTTAATCTGAAATCTTTTCCTGAGTCTGCTGGCACAAAAGACTGGCTGAAATCAGGAATGAGTCATGGCAGGATGTATGGGAGCCTGGGAAACTGGGTGGGCAAAAACTTCAAGTGGAAGCACACTCTGATGGAATTACTGAGGTTAAGTCTGGATTTTGATTTAAGGTTTTTGCTTGCATTGTAATGGCTGCATCCTTGTAATACTATCGGTTCAGCTGGACGAACGCTGTCTCACTTAGGTTGATTTAAGCCTGAAATCATCCCACTGAATAGGAGCACTTGTCTGCAAGAGGAATTTAGTGTGCTGGGGAGAAGTGTGTGAATGTACAGAGGGCTAGTTATGTTGTACCAGCCTTTTTTTTTTTTTTTGGTGGAAATCTCTGAAGGGCAGCTTGATTCACATTCAAAGTGAAGTGAAATATCATCAGCAGAGACAAACACTGGGTGAATGAATATGAAATAGCTAGGATGCTATAAATTCATAGCCCAGCTTGCTGCCAATGCAGGAAAGGTCTCAAGGACTTGTGCAAAATTAGCACATGGGAGATCAGAATCATGCCACAGGAATTGCCCTTTCCAAAACTATACCTGTAATAACATATGATATAATGAAGGTGCAATGAATTTTCCTAGCTGACAGTATTAAAAATAACAATGTAAGCTGCTCAACTCCAGCACTGCTTTCTACAGTAATGTCAACAAAGAGGCTGAGATAATTTCCCCCCTGCTGACTTATTTTTTCCAGCTAGATCAGTGAGCTCATCAGCTCCCATCTTCTGTAAAAGCCAAGTGAAACTGCTAATCCAGACTCCCTTTGTCGCATGGGTTGCAATCAACCAGTTGTTGCCTAAATACATGACTTGCCTCATGTGGCCTCTCCCAGCAGGCACAGTTTAAACTGGGAACATAGAGCTGCTTCAAAGTGCTCCTGAACACACAGGCAGAGCACGGGAATTTGCATCCAGTTCACACTCTGTTCTCACTAGAATAATCATACAAGTACAGAAACACAGAATGTGTTGTGCTGGAAGGGACCTTTAAAGGTCATCTAGTCCAACCCCTCATGCAGTGAGCAGGGACATCTCGCACTAGATCAGGTTGCTCAGAGCCTCATCAAGCCTGGCCTTGAATGTCTCCAAGGATGGGGCCTGCACCACCTCTCTGGGCAGCCTGTTCCAGTGCCTTGCCTCATCTCCTGGTGAAGAACTTCTTCCTAATGTCTAATCTAAACCTGCCCTGCTCTAGTTTAAAACCATTGCTCCTTGTCCTATTGCTCCATGCCCCGGCAAATAGTCCCTCCACAGCTTTCCTGTGGGTACCCTTCAGGTACTGGTAGGCTGCTATGAGGTCTCCCCAGAACTTTCTCTTCTTGAGGCTGAACAGCACCAGCTCTCTCAGTCTGTTCTCATAGGAGAAGTGCTCCAGCACCTTGATAATCCTTGTGGACTTCCTCTGGACCCTTTCCAACAGGCCTATGTCCTTCTTGAGCTGAGAGCTGTGGAGCTAACTGCAGCTAACTGAGATCCTTCAGCATGCAACCACAATTAGCACCAAGTCTAACTTACACAACAGTTTTCACTGAGTTTATCACAATTTAGTGGCATGAGTTGAGCCGAACAGTTAAATGCTACAGTTTAGCTGTGTGAATGCCAGAGCTCAAGGAGGGCAAGTATCCTTGGACATCTCACTGTCTACAGACTTGGCTGCCCCAAACATTGCTGCCAAGGGAACAAACAAACTTGCCTGAGTGTTTCAGGGGACCCAGTTCACAGCATAGGCTAAAATCCTGAGGCACTCATCACATCAACTGCTTCCAAGAGGCAGCCCTGGGAGAACTGTGGCAAGGATGCTGAGAGCTGCAGGCACTCAAATTCTTTTAAACACCTCCTGATTTGCAAAGTGAGTGAAGTCTCAGCCATACAAGCACATACCTCTCAGCACAGGTTCAAAGGACAGGTAAGCATGAAGGCCAAGCATGAGGGTAGGACTACAAGGAACACATAAAGAGGGATATGGGATGGGATGCATTGGTATAAGTTTAGGTTATAGGTGCTGCAACCTCTTCTTTACCTACTGTCACACAGATCCTGCATGTCTGTATTGTGACTGGACTACACATAAGAAAACATATCTCAGAAAACACCATGACAATGCTGTTGGGTTCAGTATTTGCAATCACTGCTGTAAAGACTACTAAATTTTACAAATCTATCAATAAAGTGTACTATGCCTGCAGATGTTAACATTTGCTTTGGTATATTCCCAAAAGAGAAACACACTGAAATTACATAAATCAGTCTGCTAGGCATCTAGGCATGATACCAACAGATCAATCCCTGGGATTGCTTTACATCTGGTTATTAGTCATTGACCTCACTTGTCAGGCTAATCACTCCAACCATGCTTCCCTTACAACAGCACCGACCAAACCAGTAAGAAAGCACCAGGCAGCATCAGGCACTCCTCAGCAGACTACTGTGATCAAAACCACAGCTGTCTTGGTGCATTCACACCAGATAAAACTCTGCCTCAGTCTGTGGAGAGAGAGTTGTGTTTTGTGCTGCATCGACTTGGCAACAAACTAAGAGAAACCAAAATGTTTAATAATACGCTCTCAGTATCTGCTGTCTTTCACAGCTGTGGGTGGCTGTGCCCACAGAAGCACACTAAAGATGAGAAAAGTGTCCCCATGCTACACATCTTATTGGTTGGTCCACACAGTGGAGAAACCTTCAGCTAGTGCTCAGCACTTCCACAGTATGAGACCACGATGTTATTTTTAGTGGTAGATCATATAGAAAGACTCTGCAGGGTGTGAAGCCTGTGCTCCAATTGCTCAGTCCACAGGCGAGAGAAGAGGTTGCACATGGTTTATGCCACAAGAGTTCTAGTAAAAGGTTTATGGCTCATTTTGGTCTGGTGCAGGGTGGCCAGGCACAGCTTAAAAGGGGGTCTAGTTGCTCTTGAGGGTCCCAGTATGCTGCCATAATACCTTTCCTGTGTTTCTAAACTTAACTTTTGGAAATGCAGCATAGGCTTAGCTTTCTGTTCTCTGGGGTACAGTCTCCCTTAGTCAGGTGTGGCTGGTTCAGAATTACACTAAAAAAGTACATACATGCACAAAGAAAGCCCTGACAACACTGTATCACCCTCACACTTTCAGTCTCACCTAAAATGGTGAGGAAATGGTCAGCAATGCTTGGACTACATGATACATTCCAATTATAAACCCTCTCAGTACTATCCTCTATTATGACAGACATGTAACAATGAACTGATGCTTTAGACAACAATACAAAACATGAGCTACTTTTAAGAGTGCAATCTACATATTACTATTGACATGAAAATCACTCTGCATCTGAAGAAATACATGCACATACACAAAACACGTGTAGACAACCCTGTAATTTTTTTACCTAATTTTTTGTAAGAGGAAAATAAAAAGAAGGAAAGTATTTAAAATCAGCTGAATTAAACTATGCCTTCACAGTGCCAGTCTTCACTGCAATCCCTAAACAGCAATGGCAGTAACGTGGTTCATCACTTTTATTTTTAGAGCATGTGCATTTTAAAACCATTCATCAATAAAACAGCAATCTTCTTGCTTAATATGGCTTTTCCAAATTATTTTTTTTAAAACTTACCAAACTCAATTCAAATCTCTCAACTTTATGAGTAATTCAGCAAGTACACGGTTAACTTGGAATAGTGCCACTGATTTCAATAGAATAAAAATCACTGATTTAGGCTTTAGGAAAATGCTGGTTTTTGCTTGGATCATCCTTTTTTTAGCACTGAACCAATGAAATAGTTGAGGTTTTGTTATTATAATGATCGCAAGAATGTCAGATAAGCACATTTTTAAAATGAGAAATAGATTTTAGAGAATACTCAAGTGTCTCTCTTATTTTGAGAGTCAGATAAGCAAAGTAAGTTATGGTTCAAAATCTACTTTTATATATAAAGTGAATATTTAATTCCACTTAAGAATCTGTAAAGGCTTGTTTTGGCATTTAAATAGCAGGCTGTCAACTCTGTTTAAACATGAGACTTGCTTTCCTCTGTTTTTGTGAAAGACCTGGCAAAAGTTAAAAGTCATACTCCGTTCTGCACAGCAGAAGGAGCTAAGTGTTAGTGAGAGCTGGTTTTAACTGCTGTAATATTTATGTCTGCACAGCAAGCTCAGCTCCCAACTATCCAGGTCTTGTGTAGATCAGAATCGAAAGTATTTGAGCCAAATCTGTGCCTGCCGCCCTGGGGCAAACAGCAGGGGACCACATCCTGCCTCAGACTTTCCCTGTCCTCCCAGTAATGCCTCTTCCTCACAACCTTTAACTTGGAAACACCCTAAAAACCCCTCAGGAAGCAGGTAGGTACACGTAGAGTTATAAGTACTACTGGGTCCATCTAGCACATGACACCTTAGTAGATTATCAGCACAGAAACCCGATATTCCCTAGAAAGCAGGTTTTTGGCAGATTTTACACACACGTAAAAAAATTTCAAGGTAGATGAAAGGTACTTGCAATCTTATGTGTAAGGTTAAAGTCTACAATCGAATCATAGAATAGTTCGGGTTGGAAGGGACCTTAAGATCATCGAGTTCCACCCCCCCTGCCATAGGCAGGGACACCTCCCACTAGATCAGGCTGCTCAGTGCCCTGTCCAGCCTGGCCTTAAACACCTCCAAAGAGGGGATGTCCACAACCTCTCTGGGCAATCTGTTCCAGTACAACCAAGTGACATACACGAGATGACTGCTCCTGAATGCAAACTAAGTCACAGTGAGTATATATGAAGCAAAGTTTTGTTTTAAATCTTCAAAATTTCTAAGCTCACAAGCCAATGTATAAGGATTTGCTTCTAGGCACATTTTCCTAGAGGAATATGGGCTCATGGAATATGGATTAGTTTATCACACTTCAAGTTCCCCTTCTCTAGTGAGAAAGCTGCAACGAAAACATCTCAGACATTCTCCTGTTTAAGTGGTATTTGTCATTACTCTCCCTCATAATATATAGATCAACCATATGTGAAAAGCAAAGTTGAAAAAGTTGTGAAGTTTCCATTGAAACACATACAACCTATCATTTTTACTGACTAAACAAAAAAAAAACAAAACAAAAAAAAAATTCAAGTTTGGAACTCAGCTTGGGCTTTCCACCAAGCATGCAGACTTAACTTTTTCCAATTAAACTTAATTCATCTCTGCCAGTGTCCTCTGCCAGAATGCAGAGGTCTCATGACCTGAAAATGGCAGGCTTCCTCCCTGCCACATGTGCCTCTCAGTTATTGCCTATTTGGGCAATGACTCTATCTGAAGCCCAAAACATGCATCATCATAGAAAGACCTAAAATCAAAAGTCACATCAGCTTCTGCTGACCTTGCTCAGGTTTTCACTGACCATCCAAGTCCAGCATGTAAAGTATACCAGAAATGTATAGATACATTTACTATGTATATATACATAATAAAAGGTTTCCTGTCTCTACCCTGTAAAGCTACAATTTATTTTCATACATGCAGAAGTTTATCTTAAGGGACTCACTACCTGAAGAAAATCAGGATATCAGTGGTAAGCCCCTAGCACCTTAGACCAGGACTTGTTCAGCAAGCCCCTCCATTAAACCATGACACATACTGACTTCTAGGTAGTTAAAAGAATGCAGGCAGTAAAAGTGTAACACCTTTCTGCTACTCTTTGCCTAAATGAATGAATGAATTCCACTGCAGCACCTGTAACACTCTGTCATGAAAGAAGCCTATATTTGAGCACTACCAGTCAAGATATTGACTCTATGATTTTACTCTGTGGTTGTACAGCATTTGTTTTCAGTATTAAACTATTCTCTCGACTGACTTCCTACAGATACAGCTTCTCTTTTCCAATAAACACTGTATTTACTGAGTCATCAACACTCTTCCAAAGCCAAGAAGCATGTACACATGCAAGCATTTCACTAAGGTTGTGGGGGTAAAGGGGAGGAATACGGGCACATGCTGGCCGTGTCACCATCCCACATGGCTGGCTGCAAACTCTACTTGCTGTTTTTGCATTGCATGGGAAAGGGGTGGTACAAGTCTCTAAAATACTCTGCACCATTTGTATTTCAAGTCTATTTCCCTCACACACATTGGTGGGTTTTTTGGTCTCTAGATTTCTCAAGGGAATTGGGGCACCAGGTGCTTCAGGAGGAGAGAGGGAGACCAGGAGGTAGTTCAACACCTCACCTTTAGGTAGAAAACAATGACTCTGGTGAGAGGACTCACTGGTCCTTTAAGAGAGAAGGGGTGACCTGAAGGCCTACTTCTGCTCTTCCCTGCAAAGAAGAGAAATGCTCAGTGATGCCCAAGGGACTGCAGAAGATGCAGAACTGCTTAGAAAGCTGAGAAAGAGAAAAGGAAAAGAAAAAGGAATGATTAGGAAAATCACCTGCTTGGAATTGTGCTCAGGGCAGGAAAAAAAGAGATAATTTTATTAATTTCTTATAAGAGTAGGCAAAGGAACAAAACACTACATGCTTTAGGAGGATAAGTGAGCTGTGCAGGTTTAAACTGGGAAAGCTAAGCAGACGGAGTGACAAAAAACCAAGTGTACAACCACTCCTAGAATCCTTTGGCAGCATAAAAAAAGCAAAGGATGAATGGTGGAAATCACTGAAGCAGCTGCAAGGTAAGGTGGGCACCTGCTTGTGAGTTGAGGGAGTTATTAATGAATAATCGGGAAAAGGGTAGGAGGAATGGAACCAGGTGTGGTCAAGGAGAGGGCAGGATGGGAGAGAAATTAAAACAGTCCCAGAACTGGTAGTGGGAACATGCTAGCGGAAGTAGGGAAAGTAGAAGAAAAGATGAGGGCAGCTCAGGGAGACCAGAAGATGCTGAAAGGTGTGCAGGCATCAGGAAAGAGATGCCATGGCCTGGATCAGGGAGATGGGTAAGACCTGCTGAAGGAGGCTGCCAGAGACTGCAAATGAGATGGACAAGATGGGAGAAAGGGAAAGCTAGCTGAAGCAGCCTGTTGAGGGAGGACACGCTCCTTCCCAACACAGAGAGATGGCAGAGGGACAGATGGACAGGGAGAGCAAGAAAGCTGAACTGAAGGAATGAAAACAAGAGAGACTCAGTAAGCTTCACATTTTTATTAGCTGATAACAGGGAAATCAGTTGAAAAGTACTACACAAAGTCATGAGTGTCTGTGTTACCTTTGCGCGTGGACTGAAGGATGCTGGGGATACCTGAGCAGGGGCTGGTTCTCTCTCTTTGAAATTCTCTGTATGTAACCAATGTTGATCCTCCAGTTTTACTGAATATAGCAAATACTTGAGTGATGGGAAGAATAATGAATCCTTTTAGGGCCTACAAATTTGGCATATGTTGCAATTCCCTCCAGCATGTTCTTCCAGAAAACTGAAGGAGTTGGGCCAGGAACTTTACTGGCACCAAGGTGGAGCTCCAGCAAGCCACGTGCTATCCCCAGATGCTCCCTCTCAGCAATTTTGTGCTGGTTGCTGGCTGCCCTCCTTGATTTAGCTACCTGCTGCCTTCGTGATGCCTAATCTTCAGCAGTGCTCCAACTTGCCCTCCTGTGATTTCAATCCCATTGTCAAATATTCTGATCTCCCCTCTCTTCTGCTTCCCAGTGTTTTCTTTAGAGCCTTATTTCCCATTTGTCCCAAAGATCCCATCTTTGGTGCTCTAACTTTTCAGATCCATAAAGCCCTTGCACAGATTATCTCAGCTCATTCCTCCGCCAGCATAGCTATCTTCCAGGCCACATGGAAGGTATGTGTCCAAAAATTTGTGCTCCTCAGAAGTGATCAGCACTTCTCTGCAACTGTGAACTGCTGATACAAGCCGTGCTACCTCTTGGCAACTACCAAAGAGTTACAGAATCATAGAATAGTTTGAGTTGGAAGGGACTTTAAAGATCATCAAGTTCCAATCCTCCTGCCATAGGCAGGGACACCTCCCACTAGATCAGGCTGCTCAGTGCCTTGTCCAGCCTGACCTTAAACACCGCCAGAGAGGGGGCAGCATGTTCTAGTATTTCACTGCCCTTACCATAAAAATCCTCTTTCTTATATCTAGCCTGAATCTCCCCTCTTCCAATTTACATCCATTATTTCTAGTCCTTCCATCACATATCCTATTAAAAAGTCCTACCCCAGCCTTTCTGTGGGCCCCCTTCGGTACTGATAAGCTACTACGAGTTCTGCATCTCTCCTGTTCCTGTGTCCCCTCCTGCCAGATGCAGCTTTGAGTAGTCTCCCACTCCCCCTGATTTTCCCTCCACATCCACGACATAATGTCAGGAGGACCCTGCCTGGGTCCTAACTTACTCTTCCACCTGCTCCTCCCCAGTCATCCCTCCCTGGATGTGCTCTACTGACTGTAAAGGTGCGTACCTTAGGAGAAGCTCATGATGGGAGGATGCGTGGAGGCGGTAAAAAGAGAGCTTATATGCTATTTTTCCCTGTTTTGCTGACTTTCACACAAGGCTGGCTATCGTTTCCGTTTACAGCCTGCTGCAAACCTCGGTCGCTCCCGTTAACTGCTAACCGGTTTCCCCCTGCCAGCATTCGGAGGCTAAATATAAGCCAGTGGAGCCGGCCCCGCGTCCCTGCCCGTATCTGGCAGCGCCTGGCATTCCACCGCCACTTCACAGAGCCAATGCTTTTCACGAACTTGGCAGCTGAAGAGATGCCGCCTCCCCCCCGAAACGAGCTGTAGGAGTTTCCAGAGGAATAGGAAACAGATTGCTGCTAGTTTTCTCTTCAGTGTAAAGGGCAATACCGCAATTTTCTTTCGAGGACCCAAGTCAAACGCTTGCACTCCACCTCTGGGAGGTGGAAAACATCACACCAGAAACTTTTTCAGCCGGTTTGTTTAGTAACATTATGGGGTTTTGTTCTTTTTTTTCCTTTTCTTTTTCTTTTTCTTTTTTTTAAAGAAACTGGTATTTTTAAAGGACAGACAGTTATTAAACAGCACTTAATGCGTAAGGGAAACTCATGATGAATACGTCAGCCTCTGTGCCAGACCAAACATCTGTAGTTTTTAACGGAGCAAGGCAACAGGAAATAAGAATTTGAGTTCTGCTTTCCAGCCAACACTTATAAATCAGCTATTTTAAATTTAGTCAAATTGAAGAATTTAATTTTTTTGATTCTTAGGGCCAAAAATGTGGAGCCTTAGTGGAGCAAAGCAATCCATGTGAACCAGGCATGTGAGTAATCTTGTCCTTAAATTACATTTTTACACACTGATAAATGCAGATGAAAGTTTTAAAAAAACCACAGAGGCATATGCTAATTCAAAATATGCTCAGACAAGCAGTGGGAGCCTGCCAAGTTTCACAGGTTTTAGGCACCACTTTCACGTTGGAAGTACCTGTACACATACATCCAGAAATGAAAAAGAAAAGGCACTAGTTTGATTTGACAAGATGTCCCTAGAGAACAGAGGAGACACAGCCAGCCTGCCCTCCTCTTCCAGTTCACCCCAGCACAGCCCCTCTGTGGGGGTTTGGGCCAGCTCCAGGAACTGAGTCTCACAGCTGGACCTTTGGAGACCAAAGACCCTCTGCCTGTTTTGGTATATACTGGGGAAGGAGGTCTCTGGCAACATCTCTCCTGGCTTCAGTTTTTGCCACTCGGTTAGCAGCCAGTGAGGGCTGAAAAGAAACCTGCTACAATAGAAAAATCATTGTCATGATAGTGACATACTCAGGCTACATATAGTCACCAGCAAGTGAGTTCTTCTGACTCAACACATTACCTTTTGTCAGCTGGGTTACTGTAACCTACCTTAAAGAGTAAAATGAAATAGAATAAAGTACCATGAAGTGATTAAGCCCAAAGTGCTTAAATGAATGTGTCACATTTATCAGGCGGGGTAGGAAAAAGATGCTCCTTTCTACACTTCATACAGCCTGAGCTTAGGAGTGCAACTTGTGAGCCATAGTAATTTAGTAACTTAAAATTGCCCTACTGATGCAGAAGATAAGGATTCAATATCCACAGAGATTGGTACCATTTGCTATATCTTGTTTGTTCTTGGAAATGGCTGATGTTCAAGGAATGTTACAGAAAACAGGATAAATGAAAACAACTATGACCGAACACATTGAAAGGAGCATTCTGCAGAAACGTTGCCTGAATTATTAGAATGGGCTTGTAACTGGACAAGCTGTTTAAACTATTCAGAAAGCAATTCTTGAAAATACGAAAAAGCAGACCTTTGCAAAACATTGCTGACCAACAATGAATCTTGCAAGGGCAGGGCTGGTCTCAAGATTCACTTAATGAAGAGGAGAAATGGTGGAAGATAAACAGGCTATAATTCAGCAAGGGTAAGGGCAACCTTCTATGTGCTGTTTGGAATAACTCCTTGTGGAAACAGTGTAGAAAGTGACATGAAGGATGTGTGGATTACCATACACCACCAACCAAATGCCAACCATTTCATACTGCTGAGAAAAAAAATGAATGTCATATGGGGATGTATGAGCAGGAGTGCCATATGCAATATGTGTGAAATCATCCTCCTACTCTACTTGCTGCTGAAAGCCACAGCCTGAATCCCACGCCCAGATTTAGGCACTGCGACTTCATGGAAGATGTGGAGTGGCCAAAAACCAAGATGATTGCTTGATGTCTGGTAAACACTGTGTGAGGAAACCTGGGATTAAAGGGTAGAGGACTAGGCAAGTGAGAGTGGTCCCAAGGATGTAAAGGAAAAGGAATTGTTTTCCAGATGTAGAGGAAAAATAAGGAGGACAGATAAGTTGCAGAAGGGGAATTTGGGTTAGACATGATGCAAGTGCTGGAGCGGTAGTGCAGTGAAACACAGGGGTAAGTGGCCCAGGGAGGAGACAAAGTGCAGGACAAGAAGTATCTGTTCATAAAGATGTAATCTTGTCCGGTGACAGAGGGCAGATGAGGTCTGGAAAGTGTGTGTGTCTGTGTCTGTGTCCTGTCCTCCCCCTCCCCGGCACTGCCGTGCTGATGAAAAGTTAAAAATCCTCAGCTGCTACAAAACACAAAAACTTCAGTAATGATTTATGCCAGTAAAGGGGCCTTGCCTGAAGTGCATCCAGTGCAATGATTTTTTTCTATCTAATTTTTGCTTTTAGCCATGAGATTATGAGTAATAGCTACGAGGCAATACTGTTAGCCAGAAATCCTTTAGCTTTGTAAAGGTCACTTAATCTATGATTTAATCTGATGGACACTGAAATTAAGTGGAAGCAGTTCAGCTGGCTGTAAGGGAGAGTGGTTTGTGTCTCTAGCCTTCAGTTACACCACCCTTTATAGGCAAAACAACTTATAGGTATGAAATAAATTTTGAGATGTGTGCTGACTCTTTCCTGCTGCAGGGAAAAAAAGAAACAAAAGGGGAAACCTTGCCTTTCTAACTAGCTGCTACTTTAAGACAGTTCTCATGACAAACTCTGGAATGCCTTTTGTGCCTTCTGTTCACCTGTTGATATTCCTGTCCCTCAGAGATTTTAGGCAGCTGGGGAAGCAGGCAAGATTCACACAGATTTGGTTGCTCTGTCATGACTTGTTCACAGTGACGGTTGAGCTGCTTACTTACTCCTTTTGAGAGTGGAATACTTCAACTCAGCAAGACCAAAAAAAAAAAAAAGCCAGGAAAAAAAAGGAAAAGAAAATCAGAGTTGGCTTATAGAGCTTGGCAGTTAAAGGAGGACTAAAATAGAAGTGTGAAACTTTTTGGAGTTCTCTCTAAGTACCCAAGAATTCCAAGTCTCAGCACAGGCACCATTAGTGAACTAAAGATCTGAAAGGTTGTCCCAGAGAGCAGATGCTTTGATCCCTATATAGAGCGACTATTTCATGTTTTTGAGTTGCTTTCCCCAAGTCCTTTTATTTCACATATTTCACAAGTTGGAGCTTCCCTACTACGGCTATTCTCTTGCAACACATCTGGAAATCTTCCCCTCTGTGATATTATATATAATGCAAACTACTCAGTTTGAGGAACTGAATTTTACAACACATGAATAGGCATAGAACCCCACAAAAGAAACCCCTCGCAAGACTCGGGTGAGAAAGCTTATTCTTCTTTGGCTTTCTCATACTGCATTTCCTCTAGATTGTGACACAGTTCCATTTTCATGGATGTCATCTGAAAATGAGAGCTGATTTGTAACGTAACTGAATTCACTCTTTATCACTGAATATATTCTGTACGTTAACTGGCAATGCAATGCACTGAAGCATAGTCTTTAATTAAAGTGCAACAGCACCACAGCTACAGTACAGGCACAGCATAGGAACCTGGAGCTGGATATAAAAATAGCTGTGCTGAAACGTGTCATACCACTACACGATGTGACTCATTCAGTGGAGACACTCTTACACTTGAAACCTGAAGTATTCCTGATTTTCAGCTGGGGAAGCTGCGATCAAATCAATGCATGTATTATTCTCCACAAATGAATAATGGCGTGAATGAGGATGTATTAAACACCTACAGTGTGCAACACTGGTTATGAACCAAACACAAACAAAGAGGCAGGGAACTCTCCAGAGCTCTTATTTTGTCTCCTGCCTAGTCTTCCTGCCTGTTTAGATACAGCATGTGGCATCCCCACAAACACCCTGACGCCAGCAGGAGAGGACACAGATTCTGGGTCAGGAGAGACCTGACTGCTCTCCTCTCCTCCTCTTTCCTACCCTCAAGGAAAACAAAACAAATTGAAACCCCCCCACATTACAGTGAGTGAAAACGGGTGAGATGAAGATGCCTCTGCCAGCACCAGAGCCAGGAAGCTGCTGATGCTGCCTCCTCCATAGCCTTCTGCCAGAGGATGTTCTGAAGTGAACCAGATGGGTCTGTCCCTGACTGGAGGAGGCAAAGCTCTCCACCCCAGGGCTATGAAACTCTCTCTATGCTCTCTCAGGAAGGAACTGGAAAAACCACGGTCAGACATCTGCCCAGCCAGGACAGCTCTCTAAGTGCCTAATGTGCCTGGCCCTTTTCATCTGCTGGCGTAGCTGACACTGTGACACAGGGACTTCTGCAAAGGTTCCCCTCCATAACCAGAATGAAATGCCCACAGAAAAGAAGCAGCAGGGCTCCCCTTCAGCATCCTCACATCCTACTTACTTGCTCCTGCCCGGATGCTACATCCCAAGGCAGGCTGCCATACCACACCGGCCTCCCCTAGGCACAGCTTTAATGTCCCTGCATGGTACAAACAATTTAGGAAAAGAGGCCAGGTGAATTCTGGCACGGGGCAGCGATGCAGGCAGGAGACACCAGGAGTCATGCAGTGATGCTTCTCTGCTCACTGGGAAATGCATCAGGGAGGCACAAACACACAAACAAGAGGAGATAGGAGATAGTTACCTAACATGACGAAGGGGATTCCCAGGAAGGTGGAATTGTATTTCCCACCAGTGAGATTGATGATCCCAGCTGCAGTCAAGGTGGCAAGGGTCACGGTCAGCAATCCCAGCAGGCCAAGCCAGGGTTTGCTGCGGACACAATCCTGCATGGAGCAGCAGAGAATGGCCAAGGTGACCACAAGGACCAAGCTTGTGATCAGGTAGCGTTCTGACACCCTGCTTGTCTTCTGGAAATCCTCCTTCAGCGAAGAAGAAGTGAAAGGATACATTTTGACTTTCCTGTTGGATTTCTGGAAAAGTTCAACAGTGTCACAAAAGATGGATTCCCACTTCTCCGCCACCATGTCATTCAAGGAGTTGATTGCCTGCAAGTAGTAGGTGAGCTGAATGGCTTCTGCAGACTTCACCCGGTCTTTGCTGTGCACAGTAACCCCACCAAGCTGGTGCCCGTTATACACTTCCCTGCCATCCTTTAAGTGAGTAATTGGATAAGTGATTGCAAAATTAGTTCGATTAGAAGAACGAGCAGCCTTTAATTCCTCCAGCACATGCACTATGTCGTCCACTATGCATGTCTTGTCATTGTTCAGGATACATATATGGGCAAACGTGTAATTGAAACCAGGTCTTTGCACTTGGATCCTGGTCACAGCAGAGTGCAACTACAAGGGAAAGAGAAATCACACATGTTATTCAGCAGTTCATCTCGTGCAGCAGCAGCAGCCAGAACAATGTGGGCTCCTCATCTCTGTCCCTTTCCGATTCCATCTAAGCACTGACAACAACAAAAGTTCTGGTGACTGCAGCATGAACAGCACAGTCATTGCAAAAATAAAGAGGAAACATGCATTAAAATAGCAGTATTACTCCCCTAAGTCCTTTGCTGATAACTTGGGTGGGTTGTGACCTGCATCAGTGCCATGTACATCTGCTTTCCAGCCTCTCTAAATAAGCAAGCTGCAAAGGCCTGAGTCTCCACTTCCAAGTGAACCTTTATGGGTGAATATTAAATGTACAACCAATCGTGTCTGAGGACACACTCATGGAAGAGGGGAGATTCAGGCTGGAAATAAGAAGGAAATTCTTTACAGTGAGGGTGATGAGACAATGGAACAGGTTACCCAGAGAAGCTGTGGATGGCGCCTCTATGGAGGTGTTTGGGATCAGACTGGACAAGGCACTGAGCAGCCTGATCTAGTGGGAGGTGTCTCTGCCTATGGCAGGGGGGTTGGAACTTCATGACCTTTGAGGTCCCTTCCAACCCAAACCATTCTATGATTCTATGAATTACTGTTGACAGATAAACTTCAGGTGCAGAAGGCAGAAGAGCAGGGTGACCAGGAGTGCCAGCCGCCTGGGATGAGTTGGCAGCTTGGCAGCAGCAGGGGACTCACACTTGCTCCCAGTAAAGGACAGGCCACAGCTGCATGTCCCAAACGTAGAGGCTGTTGGCATAGCAGGAATAAGATAGCTGGCATAATTAATTTGCCCTCTTTTCCCCTACCCCCCATAAAATCCTCAGCAAGCATGAGAGAGGGGAAAGATGGTAGAGACTGTTATGTTTTCTATTTCTGAGAGGTTCTTTTAATCAGGAAAGACCCCCTAATTTCATGGCCTGCAGATTATTACCACTCATTGTTTGGTCTGGCAGCTCTTAGTGCAGCCTCCTTTGCAAGCTGTTCTGCATCCTGCTGCAATTTGCCATGCCTGAGCTCTGACATAAAAGTGCATAAAGTTATTCCTAAGCATCAGGAGGGCAGAAAAATTACCCTCTCTGCTTGAAAAAAAAGCTATAGAAAACTCTTGCAACCTTTTTGGAAGTTGTTTTAGTCAAGGCAGGAGAAGCAAGAAATACAAAAGATAGTGTGGGGGTTTGTCAGGGATTGGACAAGGGCTGGGATTGCAATATTTTTTGTAAGCAGAATATGAAGATCTTTAACACTGCAGGCATTAGCAAAGTGCAAAGTCACAAGATATGATGTCCTGGGCCACCATTTAACTCCTTCTGTGCTGTCCTAGTTGTGCAGAGTATCATGGCCTTCTGTAAGGATGCTGCTGAGGCCAAAACTTTTAGCCACCACAAGTGTGAGTGAACAGACTTGCTCACTCAGCTGCTGCTGTGATGTCTTTCCTTCATCCTGGATACCCAGAGACTTCAGAAAGGGGCTTCCACTGCCCTTTTCTAGCTGGCAATGGGGGGTGCCTAACATTTGAAATGCCAGGAGGGATGGCTGCAGGCTGCTCTGTGTGTGCCTTGTGACTGGTTCAGTGCTGCTGTGGCAGCAGGGGCAAATCACTGCACCTGCAAACCACCAGATTTATCCTTTGGTCGTTTTTACACCTTGAGAAATGGGAGCATGACAAAGGTGTGGAGATAGAAGCAGGGCTGATAAAATGAGAATGAGAAACCTTCCTTCACCTGCAAAGTGGAGAGATAGCAGCTTTTCCAGGGAGCAAAGAAGCAAATTAAGAATGACTCTAATTTCTTTTTCTTAAAGGGGGAATAGTTGTTTTCTTCCCTCAGATGTTGAGTGAAAGAATAAAAACTATCTATGGGGAGATGAAGTTCCTTTTTTCTACTTGCATATGCTGTTTCCTACTGCAGTCCAAAGAAGGCAGGACGTTCTTATGCCCAGTAAAGAGGCTGGGATTAGGTGATATTTAATGGAACTGGCTCCTTCTTAAGACAAACATTGATTAAAAAAATAGAAGATAGGGTACATGAGAGCAGAAGAGCTTATACACTCATCTGGTGGCAATGGAAAAATTGTCTAATAAACACGGCTAAAATCCCATGTCTCTTGAAATCAAATAGTCATAGTGACTTGTGTGGCATTTCAGACTTATTTGCAGAAAGTCTTCCATTTCTATGATACAATGAATTGGGTTGTTTTGTGACTACATTGCATTATTCGCTACAGGTATAAATTTTGTCACGCTGCCTCCATTTCTCAGGATGATGCAACATCATCTGGGCAAAGATTAAAAAATTCGTATATTTGTTACTGTGGCAGCTCAGGGGTGTATTTTTCTACTTCTGAGTAGTTTTTGTTTTCTACAGAACAACAATTCAGCATTGGAATTAGAAAGACAGGTTTGACAACTGAAACGAATAAACAAGACTTTTCACAGTGCTGGGAGAACAAAATACCTGGCCATGCTGAGAAGCAAAATTCTCCATTGTGGTGGAAGAACAAGTAACTGTATGTGCAATAGATCAAGGGATTTTGCACAACTTTTTATTCTAAAATGAAACAAAGTAAAAGATTAGCAGGAACACTCCAAAGAAATGAACCCGTATGGGGAATTCTCACCTTTCCAGTTTGTTTCTGCAAAGCTCTGTTTTGCACTAACTATTTTGGGAAGCAAATTCAAATGTATGTCATTAAAGTTTGGGGAAAATGCCCTGATGTACCGAATCAAAGACAGATAATGGTTCTCATTAACAAGAGCTGTAAAATCTAACGCTGTATGAAGAAGTGCAGTTGAGGACAACTAGGAGGAACAAAAGGAATTTCCTGCCTGTGCTGGATTAACAATCCAGCTCCTTCAATGAGGATCCATCCAGTAACACAATGCAGAAACTAATCTGTCAAGCAACTTTCATCAGACAATGCTGGTTGCTATTTACCTACCCTGCACCACTGCTGCTATTGCCTCCTTCTGCATCTGAAGCACTTTCTTTTAATACTTAGGATATAAAATAACCTCATCTGTCACAGCTGTTGCTTCATTTTTAGTGTGAGGCTAGAAGCTAAATGTCATACCTAAAATACTCATTTCTCCTTGGAAATGATCACTTCAGACTCAGAAGCCTGTTCTGTGCTGCTGGTCCCGTGTTTCTTCCCAGGTCATGCTGGGTTTGACAGGGCACTGTGTTGGGGGGACTTGCCACCTCCCAGCTGTGAGGATTTGGGATGGAGAGGGGAGCAGGCAGCCACCTCTGCTTCTTGCCCCAGTACTGGCTGCAAGCTCCTGCAGTTTACAGCAGCTATGAGATGTCCCCCAAGATGTGCTAGTGGCCACAATGTTTGGTCTCAAATTAGAGGGAAATGGCCAAAGAGGAGGAAAACCTGCCATTTGCTCCATTCTGGCAAAGTAAGCTGAGCATTGCCCCAGTGTGCCCAAGGATTTGACTCAGGGAAGCCTGACTTGGCCTTTCATCCTCAGGACAAACACATGGCTTTATGTGCATTTTGCTTTTTCAAACCTAGATAACAAATCTTTGCTGCCTTGGTGCAGTGTAGGGATGTGCCACAGCATGGCTGTCCCTCCCCCTTCACAGAATCACAGAATGTCAGGGATTGGAAGGGGCCTCAAGAGATCATCAAGTTCAATCACCTTGCCCAATTGGACTTGCCCAACTGCCTTGTCCAAGTTGCTTGCCCTTGGCAGCCCCTGCACCGTGGAGTTGCCATCTCTTCCTCCCCAAGAGCTGCAGTCCCTGCTCTGCTGCCATGCTGGGGATTCAGCTGTGGCCAGCCAGGTTTTTCCACTCACAGCTCCAGGGTGACCAGCTTCCACAGAAAACAGGAGGTCCATGAAGCTACAAGGACATGTCCTGTGCGTTCAAGGGGTTACACGGTTCATAATTTGGCTTGCCTGGTATACCAGGAGGTCTCCCAGGCAACTTCAGTATCTTCACAGAAGATGGTAAAGGCTGCTGCGTGATGGGGACAGCATTAGCAATATGCTAATGCATAATGCATATTGCACTCCTCAGTGCAGCAGATTTTAATAGCAAGTAACCATATTCTGAATAAACCTGGCACCGAGTACTGGGACAAATGACCGACCACCAGATTCTCATTTATCCAGCTGTTTTCTTATCCTTACTGATCCTATGAGGAGGAAAGGAGATTTAAAGGATGAGGAGGAAGGGAGATTTAAAGGAACAACAAAAGCTGAATGAACGGCTGTTCTTCAACGGAGACTAGCTCATCACTCATCACTGCTAGCTCATCACTCAAAGCTTTTTCAGCTAGCTAACAGGAACTAAAAAAGCAGTTTACCACTGAGATGCCAGAGCACTGCAGCATGAGACCTTCATGGCATCATCTAAGCTCTCTTGCCATGGCAGCCTACTGTCTCTAGAAGTGCTCAGACACAAAGGAATAACTTCCACCTCTCCTCTCACTGTTGTTTAAACAGTGACCACCACTTGTGAGTCTCCTTTCCCTTCTGAAAATGGTGTTGACCTTGTCCTATACCATGACAAAGATTTCTAGAACAGCATTATCTCTTCCTTCAGCCTTTAGACATCTGTATTTGGTAACATCTTGGTCTCAGTTTAGTCAAAAACACATACTCACTCAGTTATTTATTTCAAGCAAAGAGGAAAGAGCTGTACTAGTCTCACCTATCCACACCAAGCCACCATTCAGCCTGTGGCACGGCCAACAGATTACAGGCAAAATCTCACTGCCCTGCTGGCTGGTTTTGCCTGCAAGCCCAGGAGAGGATGCCAGGAGGCAAAACATAAAATTCCTTCGCTTATCCTGGTCTGAGCTCCAGGGCCTCAGAGAGCTGTGTCCACAAAGATTACTTCAAGGTGTTTTTGGCGATCTCCTACCTCTGCCACTGGCATAGGATGGCAGGCATTGGGAACCAGAGCCCCCCAGTAATCTCAGTTTGGCTACCTTGGGCTCTGCCAGACAGCACTTCCTCATACAGAGCTTGGCACAATCATCAGCACTGGCAGCAAACCTGAACCTGGAGGTGTAGAGGTTGTACTTTGAGATGTATATTCAGGACTGAAAGGAAAGCTAGGTTTTATTCTTTAATCCATGCAAAAGATATGGGGAGCCACAAGAAGAGCTAAGGAAAATCTCTAGACCTTCTGCTTTCTTGAGAAGTCCTTTTTTAAATTCAAAAGTGAGGGCCTATTACCAAAATGTTGTCAATTTAATCAGGTAATCAAAAAGTCTGTAGCCTCCCTGTGAAGCAAACAGATCCCATCCCAGCAGGGAGGGGTTAGAAACTGCTGATTCATTTGCAAAATGGCCCAATCCCAAAAATCCTTTAAGCCCACATTATATAATCTGCTGCCCAGATCAAAGCGATGGGCAAAGAGGACCAGGCACAAGAACCCAGTGATGAGACATGGGTCTCATCTCCCTGCTAGCACTGCTTTGCTCCCAAGAAAACTCCATTGTGAGAGACAGCAGCATGCCATGGGACACTTCAGTATTGCCAAGCTCCTATTCTCAGCTCATGGAAAGACGTCTTGACTCCCCCAGGAACTGCATCAGTCACAGCCCCCATTTTTAATATAAAGGACATGTACAATTGCCTTCTGCTTATCACATATGCCACAAAAACGCGTTTGGTTTTGCTGCTGAGTGGTGATATATGGCATTTTATAGGGGACATCACTCACTATAAGGACTTGACTATGCTTTGTTACTTGACATACGGACGATGAACAGCCATCTAGACATAACTAGCCAGATACATGGATGTACTCCTAGGCTGCAAATGGTCTACCACATAAGGAACATGTTTTATGCACAGGACTCACATCTTTGTACAGTACTATTCCTTTTTTTTTAATACATATTTCTATTATCTTTCAGTCTGCATCTGATGGTTCAAACTTAAAACAAGCTTTGCTCTAGTCAGTGTTGCCAACTCTTAAGACTTTTTTCCCTGTCATTTTTACTAAGTCTGTTTTTTCTCTGAGCTCTGGAGCTTGAAGCATTGTGATTTTTTTTTAAAAAAGAAATACTCTGCTTTCATTATAAAAAAAAAAAAGAAATGTCTGATCTCATGCTTATGAAGGAAAGCCTGAGAAGGCTAAAAAATAAAGTGAAGAATGAACTAATTATCTATTATTGCTAAAATCTCATCCCTTTGGCCTCAAGACAGACAGAAGAAGTAGAAAGCAGGACAAAGACAGCGATTTTACATATAGGCTTCATTTTCATGTGAAGTTGAATCACTCTTCTGGTCATTTTTACAGGTAACTTCTGCCAAGGAAAATGAAGGGGAGAAAAATCCTTTAATGGATTGCTATAAATTTCTCCACTTTTTCTATGATCTCAGTAATCTCCGGCATTTCCCATTTTTGCAGAGCGCTTTTTTATTCACTTCAAGAGACAGCCTCAGTCAAAATGTAAAAAAAAATGATGAGAGGGAAAAGACTTGCACAGGTCCCAGCTTAACTAATGAAAGAAAACACTGGTACTCTACAGATGTGGGCTACTAATTAAACCACGAAGAGTGTATTTTCTTCAGAAGAAGGTGCAGAGAGGGAAGGTGGAGGAACCCACAAATGGGGCTGTCAGCCTGATATCCAAGACAGAGGTTCCAAAGGAGCCAGTGGTCAGCATCCTCCTGACCAAGTTGGTCTGGCCAAGGGATGGAGAGCACAAATCCAGCCAAATGAGGAAGCCAAACAGACACTAACAGCTCTGGAACAGCATCAGAAGTTGCAGATAGAGAGCATGTAGTGACGATCCCTATGGGTAGCTGGATCAATCCGACAAGCAGGTTTCCCAAAGAGATGCTAAGATACTCGTTATGCAAGCTATGCACTTTTGCAACTAATTTTTTTCAGCTGTTCAAATTGGTGAACTGTATTTTCTCCAAACAATTTTCATGTGAATAAAAATCTAAAAATTGTTTCAACTACAAGTCATCAATGGAGGGACAACTATTAGTGCTCGAAGTGGCAGATGTGTGTGCATTTACATTTCCATCTGCCTTCTTGGTAGCTACAGAAAATTGCTAGATGTGATTTTTTTCTTTTCTATACTGAAGTGGAAAAGATTTTCTAAGCAATACCATCTTAATTCTGACAATTGCCCTGGTAATTCTGCTTGAATTTGTCCCATCGTGAGAAGCCCATTGCAGTTTTTGGGCCAATTGCTGGTGGAAGACAGGATGTCTGGGCAGTGGGACTCCCCACTGTGCAGACTGACATGTAGCTCAGAAACTGATTTTTCATGATGGAGGGAAAAAAAGAGGAAAACTTTGGTCCTGTGGTTGATCTTGCAGCTGCTCCACCTCCAGTGACCTTCTCCATGTGCCCCACACCTCTCCATAATGATCCCTCCCTCATTTACACTGTGACTCAGGGGACAGAGACATGGTGCAGGCTCCTCCCCACAGCTCCTTCAGCAGAACTGTGAGGAACAGTCCCTCCCTCACTGCAGGGAAAGCTCAGTAGTTTGGAGTTCACAGCGCTCAACATTAATTAATGACTTGGCTCCTCCTTCTCCCTTCCAGAAGGAGGGGGGAGTTCTGCTTCAAACACCAACTTAAAGATAGGGCCGGGTCACATCTTTTGAGAAGCCCAAATGTGGTTGCTGGGGAGCTCAGCAACTCTTCTCAAGCTTTGTGACACTGTCTCAGGTGCCAGTGGCCTGACTTCGAGTGATTAATGCACAGAGGTCCCTGGCTTCCAATGCTGTACTGCCCACTTGCTGCACTTTCCAGACGGTCACCCAGAGGAGTGACATCCCCCATCAGGGTGATGTCCCTTGTCACAGAGGTCCAGCCATCTATCGAGAAAACTTGTCTTCTGTGCACTCCATTAGACAGAAGGTGAGGTCTGACTGTCCAAGAAAAGGGGACGTAGCATGGGCTGCCCGGCTAGCAGCAGCTCAGGGCTCAGGGTCCCAGGAGAGCAACACCTCATGGTGGGTGGTTTGAGGGAGAGTGGAGGAGTCCTATCCCCAAAGATGCTGCTGGAGCAGAATGTGGTTGTTCTCCCAGGCATGCCTAACTTCAGGACTTCTGAACACCAGTGCCTGTGAGAGCAATCAAACCCTCTGGCCCACAGAAACTGTGCTAAGAAGCTGCTGCTGCTCAGGGTGGGGGGTTCTGCAGGAGCTTCCATGCTGCCCTTGCAGCATGCTATTTATCTTCCCTCTTTCCTGGCAGTGCCCAGATCTTACCTGCGTATCTTAATTCTCATCTGTTTTCGCATAAGATACATTTTAGCCCTGCAGCATTGTGCTGCTATGACAACAGGCTTGCACTTCTGCTGCCTTCACACCCTTGTTTTTCTTCTATTAGGACTCTTCCCCTCATCTTACAGCCTTGCTCTAAAGACACAACTTGATTCTTGTATTTTTTTTTTTTAAGCAGAATTCACAGTTCATTTTGCTGACTGTTTCCCTAGGAGTGTTTTTAGTGCTGGAGCTACCTAGTAGAAGGTGGAGAACCACTATACCAGTTGCTAGATCCACAGCTGACTACCCATGTCCGGGCATTCACAAGTAGCCAAAGTTTTTAAAAAAAGGGCATGTTGGATTAGCCAGGATTGCGAAAGACCCAGCGTTTGGCTCTGCTGAACAACCACAACCCACTCCCACTGGCTTTGAAAATAATGCCTTAAGCGTGCCTTGTTAATACAGCAAAGCCAACTGGAAATACCACAGAACTTGGAAGATAAACAGGGTTATTTCCTCCACGAGTTTCCCCACACATAGAAAATAAGCAAGGAAATTTGTGAAGACCTTAGACAAAATGTGCAGGCACAGTCATTAAAGGGGACATAATAAAGAGCAGAGAAAGGAAACAAAACCTCAAATGTGAAGTCTATGCAATTTTGAAGTTAAATGGTTTTGTTCTGCAGTAATCAGAACTCAACACTATTCTTGAAATAGAGGTATGCTTAAATAAAAATACGCAATTTTCCTATTTGCTTGCATGTTTAAATAGATATTTAATCAGTTGTCTAAATCTACTGGTGGCCAGTTATATGAGAGGGGCATAAGCACTGTCTGAAAATATGTCACTGGGAAAGGTTTCTTAAAAAAAAAAGAAACCCTCATCTACAGTTTTTCATAGAGTCAGACTTCAACTGCAGTTCCCTTCAGTAAGGCATGTTACTTTTCATCCCCTTTTCATCTTGTCATCTCAAGTAGACTTTTTGCCAGCAAAATATTAGTGCTGTGTTACTGTTATAAACACAGTAACATGAAGTGGAAGAGAGGATGTCCTTCTGCAAAAGAAGGAAACTTTTCCTTGAAAAAGTATTTTGTAGTATACCACAGTTAACTCACTGAAACCAGTGAGGAATGAACAGGCTGAAAAGGATGAGTGTCTCAACTTCTGGCTAAATCAGAATCTATTTTTTGGGGTATGCCTTCAACTTGCCAAGTTTATAGCTGCAAGTGGAAGTACCACCAGGAAATGGTAGGGGGCTTTGCTGATTTGTACAGACTTTACATAACCACCTGAACTTCTGCACAATGACCCACATGATGGCCCAGTTATTGTTGCTTCTCCAAGCACTTCTTGAAAACACTGGAGTAAAAGCTCACTTTCTTCAGCTAGGTGTTTTTACTCCCTACCTCACCCTCTCTTGAAAGAGTGGGATCTTGAGAAAGAAATGTCCTGCTCACTGACAGCATAGAATGCCAGTACCTTGTGCTCTGCTACAGAGTAGGTACGGTAGCATGTACTGCTTTATGTCTCAGGACTCATCTCCTTCATATCCAAGATGCCACCAAGGGTTTTTGTTGGATCATGTCTTCAAAGCCAAAGATTCAGGAAATGTTCAAGCTTCTCCCTTTCTTCTTCAAATAGCTATGCTAGGTGGGAATGCAACAGTGGGATGGCAGGCCTAGGATGGTTTAAGCATTTATGGGGAGTTGTGAAAACTTTGGATAGAGATTTTGATGAAAACAATAATAATTGAAAAAAAGGAATCATCGCCAAGTCAAAACTCTTATATAAGGCAGCCACACGCCTCCCCGCTAATGAGCAGGAGAGCCTTGTGTGGAGCAGCTTGTACATTCAGCAAGACCTGTCAGTGCCATGTGAGCAGCCAGCGTTGCACTGGCAGATGCATGCTGTCAGCAGGGAGTCCCACAGCAGCTCCTGCTCTGGCAATGCCACTGGAGAACTGGAGACAGACAGCTGAGAGGCTATGCCCTTCCCCAAACCTCCTTCCAGCCAGCCAGCAGAATATGGTGCAATCGTGGTAGTCTTCGGGCTGATAATATGCCCACAAGGAATAACTAGAGTATTTCAGAAGTGCCATCAAAATAGTTATTTCATTAGCTAATTGATTAGGATGTTAGAGTGATTAAGTATTGACAGTACTATCTATGCTTCAAGCACAGCTGCTCAGACCCCAAAACTTTGTATCCCTTTTTAATAGTTTTTTTTGGGTATCTTTTCTTCCCCTATTGAAACAAGAAGAAATCTTCTCCTTCCCTTGCCATATGTTGATTAGGGCAGCAGGCTCATTCCTGTCCCTCCTTGGCTGGTGAGGTGGGATACAGGAGGTAAGAAAACAGAGAAGAGTTGCTGCATGAAAAGCCAGAACCTGCCTGGGGCAACCATTCTGCTGGTTCTGCTGTCCTCCTGCTAGTGGGTGGAGATGCTGCAACAACCAAGCGGGAGGAGCTAGTGTCCAACCTGATGCCTTTTCTAAAGCAAAGCCTCTCCCTCGGGGAGGTCATCCTTCTCCAAAACAGATAAGCAAACACTGCCCTGACTGTGCCTACACAGCAGCATTTTCAGGAATGTAGGTGAGATTACGCCATGGTTTCACCCAGGACACTTATTTACAAGTACAGCCCCTTTTGAGTTGGATACCCCTGGACTGGGGCTGCCTTTGCTCCCTTCCCCCCTACACACAACTGCATATGAATAGGAAAACCTTGATGGCCACCTTTCTCCTACCCTTGGTGAGCCCTGCTAGCACAAAATGCTGTTGTCCTGCATTGCCACAGATAGAACAATACTAGAAGCCCTCCCTCCTATTTGGCACCGCTTTGACCCTCGGCGTGGTCAAAAGGGTTGGACAGGCAGCTGCCTGAGCCTGGCTGTGCCCGCAAAAGGAAAAATAATTAGAACAAAAGACATAAACTATTCCGCACAAGACTTAAGGGAATTAATTAGATAAGCGAAGAGTTGGAAATAATGCATCAAATGTGCCTGACAATGTCAGATTAACAGTAAGAGTAAACAGTCATATGGCAATGGTGTTCCATTATCTCACTAAATGAAAAATAATCATTTCGTTAACAAATTCAGTCTGTTAAAAATGAGGCAGCATTAAGCACTGACAGAACTTTCTAAGTTATAGCTCTTTCACTGATGTGATAAATCTCATGCAGAAGTTTGCTTGCGGAAAGATTCTGAGTGCCATTTATTTGTGTGTCACTACACTATTGATAAAACTACAGACCTAGAAAGAAAGCTGTACAGAGAGAGAGAAAAAAATCTATTATCATTATTATCCTATGACTGAGTAAATGTGCACATACTGGATGTGAAGGCAATTCATGGGACAAGAAAATGAAGGAATGAATAACGTCTCTCTGGAGTTTTCTTGATCGCCAGTAACATTCCTGCTACTGTACTTAGTGAGTCAATGCTCATTAAATCTGTTTGCTGATTACTGTTGGGTAATATGTTAACAGCAAAAATAATAAAAAAGGGAAAACATAAAATACCGAGTGGCTCTGCACTATACTTCTGTACAGTGGAAATAAAATACAAATCAATCCACTGTAACAGTTACGTCCTTGTTTAGTAAAGAGTGAGGTCTCCCCCAAAGTCTCTTAACCGATAGGTATTTGCATCCATTTTCCCATTTTAGAAGAGACTCCCTGAAGCGATTAAAGAGAATTAACACTGGTTTTTGTATGGGCTGATGGTTTGACATTCAGGGTGGAAAAAAAAAGAGCAATGCTGAGTCTCTGGGGTTTCCACACAGCAAGAGCGAAAACATGCAGGATGGAGCTGGCCACACCTCTGCTTATTTCCCTTCCTTTTTCCTGGGTGTACTTGACCCTCTTAACACCCAAGGTTTTTTGCATCTCTCCTCCCTGTTTTTCTTTCTGAGACTGTTGAGAACTACCGAGGGTGTGAGAACTGGAGCACCCGTTTCAACTAATGCAGGTTTCCGACATGTTATGCCACGCAGCACGCCGAGATGTCCTGTTAGATCGCGACTCGCACGCTCCGTGCCGCTCAAGTGACAGGGAAAGATGCTGCCCGCTCTAACTTGAACCGGCAGCACAGGCTGCACCGTGCCTGCAAGCCTACAGCCGGGCTGGCTTTTAACGCCTCTCCGAAACCAACCTTTTCTCTGGTGGTGGGTTGGTAGCGACTGATTGGGGAGGGGGAGAAGAACCCATCAAATACTACCTCGCTAAAAATAATAAAGAGGAGTTATGTCATTATGCCTTCAGGAGCAGCGAGGAGTAGGGTTTCATGCCACCCCTCTCCAGGCAGGAGTGCAGCCAGGCGAAGCAGCAGCAGCCCCCAAAAAGCCTTCCCGGCAGCTTTGGCAGATTGGTACCTAACTGGTTTTGAAGTTTGAGTTTATCAAAGCCCGGAGTCGCCTGCACTCGGGAGCACGGCTGGCTGCAAGGCGGGCAGGAGAGGCACCGAAAAATCATTCAAAAAGCAAACCTGCCTCCCCTTCTCCCGCACCCCAAGCAAATAAAGCCGAAAGAGAGGGGAAAAAAAAAGAGAAAGGGAAGGGGAGGTGGGGGGGATAAATAAAAGAAAGGGGGTGGGAGAGAGAGGATCCCGCGGCGGTGGCGGGGCGCACGAAGCCAAGCAGGCATCCCAACTGTTGCAGGGAGGTACCGGGTGGCTACGGTGGCAACAGCGGCAGGGGGTGGGGGGGCCAGAGGC
>VZTY01006136.1:124806-147279 GCA_013400935.1 Turnix velox
CCCGCCCCGCACCGGGGAGAGCAGGCTTCCCGCTTCCCCGCAACGGACGGGTCCTCCTGGCTGAGGGGAATGGAGTGTGTGTCGTAGGGAAAAGCGGAGTGGAAGGTTGGTTTGGGGACCTGCTGCCGCCAGAAACGTGTGACCCTCTTCTCTCTGGGGGACCGGGGCGGGCAGAGTCCCGGGGTGCCCGTCGGCGCGATTCCCGCCGCGCAGCCTCCCGCGGGGGCGCGGCACTGCACAGCCCGCCGGCTCCGCGCCGCCAGAGTGGGCATGTGCGAGAGGCGCCGCACATGCCCATTAGGAAAGCCGGGAGCCGGGGGCGAGGTTGCCCCTGCCCACTTCGTCCTCCTCGCCTCTCCGGCTTCGACCCCCGAGCCGCCCCGGGCTGAGACAGTGACGCCTGGTGCGGGGAGTCCCGTCGCTGCTGCCGCTGGCGCTATGCCGGGGAGTGGCGCTCCTCCAACCACAAGCCGGTGCCCACCTGGGTGCAGGTGCCCCCGGGGTGCGATCGGGACGGAGGCGGGGCCCTCTTTTTTAATCGCGAATTGCAATTGAGTGAGAGCAAGGAGGAGGATCTCTGGCGCTGGTCTGGCTGGGTGGCTCGCTGCGATGCACCGATTCCCACCCTGGTCAGCCGGTCCTGGCTGAGTTTCTCAAAGCCACGGTATTCTCAGTCCCGTTACGGCCGGGGCCGGTGTTTTTACAACTTGGCGGCATGGAAGTTGCTGTCTGACAGCGGTCGGACCTGTTGCTGCGTGGAAGGGCAGCAGCTCCCTGTTCTGATTACTGATAGAGTTGACGGCCACCCGACCCTTTTACATTTCAGTGGTGTCTGACCTAAGCTAATGCTATGGACGCCTCATGCGCAGAAATCTCCTTGACATCATTCCCGTCTCCTGTCTCACGACTAAGTCACACAGCTTGAATGCTAAACTCTTCCCGTTTTCCACCATTTCTCGGGTCGTAAGAGAGTGAATAGCTTGGTTAAGCAGTGATGGTCCTGTTAAGCAGTAAGGTCCCTGCATCCCTTGGTTCTTCTGGGGTTCCTGCCGAAGGCGAGGAATTGCTTTAGGTTTGCAGGAGTTTATCGTGTCCCTGCTCAGTTCTGCTCTGCTTCACGCTGGTGTGTCCCAGTGCTTGCATCGGTTGGTCCTACACCATTTTAAGAAAGAAAAATTAATTAATTTGGATGTAATTTGAAGGAAACCTCATAAATGAAAAGAGAAGTGCAGAAATGGGAGAGGATCTGGCCCAAGTTTCATGAAGTTTGGTATCGGATCAGGTCTTGTCTTTTCCCAAGCATCCAGGGCTCTTCCCTTGCTGCCTGTTTCCAGCTGTGCCCAGATCGCTGCAGAGGCTTAGTCCCATTATTCTGTATTTGGGGAGAAACACCAGGATGCACCTAGTGCTTCATGTCATTGGCAACAAGTAAAAAGCTATTGTCATTGCTGTTGACAGCATCATCTGTGCTGATTTTTTTTTTCATTTTGGTTCTCCATTAAAAATGTTGTAATTATTAAAATGAAAGGTATTATTATTATTTCAGTCACTATCCAGTGGCTGATTTGCAGTTCTCCAGGGTATCTTGGGAAAACTAATTTGAGGAGGTGACATCTAGCCCAGTTCTCAGCACATTAAGACTGGGTAGGATATGGGTGACCCCTATTTTGCAGGGGCAGAGAGAGAAACTGATGGACCAGCAGTTTTGCTGGATGTTCCTCTGTCTTCCAAGACCACTGTCTATTCTGTTGCTTGTTGTAACCAGCATCAGGCTGCACTGCAGTGGAAACATCATCATTGTGGGTTTTCACCCTTTAATATTCTTTCTTCCCTTGGCCCAGGGAATTCCTCTGCCTTTGACCATGAGGTTTCCTCTAGGGGAGGGAGATGTAAGGGAAGGATGTCGGGCAGCTTGATGTGTGCTGCTGTTGCTAGCCATCATTGCTGTGATGCTCTAAAAACTGCCCTCAGAACATGTTCTGTGGTGATATGGTTGTCAGGAGTGGAGCAGCTGGAGACCTCCTGCAAGCACTCTGTAAGGAGGAAAGCATGGTTGAGGTCTGGTCTCCACTGTATGAGGAAGCTCCGGTAGCTGGAGCTCTTGTTGGTAACATGAGGTGGGCAGCACACATTAACCTGTAGAGCATTAAGCAGCTCTGCCCATCTTTTGGAGGAAATGGAAGGGTAGGATTTCCATCACATTTATATGTGTTATTCTGCTCTGACTCTGAATGGCGCTTTACAAAATAGATAATGATGTCTCATTGCTCCAGAGAGTTTCCAAACTAAATTAAGAAGAGAACGATGGGAAGAGATGATCATACAATGAGGTGCAGATGCTGGGAAGAGCGATAATGAGGGGGAGGACAATATGATTATGTCCTTTCAAAGCAAACGCCTCAGGGCAGCTACTTTTGGGGACAGAGTGTAAAAGGGAGATGGGGTAGACGTGACTCATAAAGATGGCATCTGCACAGGGTTCAAGCCTACTCTGAAGAGCAGGTCTGTCTGCTGTTAAACATTTATTGACTCTCAGACCTGTGCAAAGAGACTGCCTTGACCTTGAACTCAAGAGCTCTCAATGCCAGTCAGGTCTGTTGGCTTAGTATAAGACTCTGCTGGAGTTCCTGGGGTCTAAAAAACCTGGATGGCCCAAGTGCCCCACAGTCAAGGCCACAGGGCTTAACAGCAGGATGCTTTGAACATCCATAAATGAGCATCTCTCAGTGCATCCACTCAAATCTTGTTATGATGGCAAATTTTAAAAGTAATGTGAGAGCAGGAAGTGGACAAGCTTTTATTTAAAATAACTTATGCTTCCTACCTCTTCAATAGGGGTCCAGTGAAAGAGAAAGCTTAGAGAAGTGTTGGAGGAGAGGATTCCTGATGAGTAACTTCAGACAAATGAAGAGAGCCTAGGGGAAAGGAAAGGTGGCAGGAGCAGCTGGGATGGCTGTGGGAGGTATGCAGAGAATTAGGATTTTACGTTGTTTAGTTAGGCATGAGGAACCAGAGAAGATATTTTAGGAGTGTGTGCAGGGGATTTAGTGCTGTGAAAGGGGAATGTTTTTTTGCAACAGAGCACTGAGCAATGTGTGATGCAGGTTCCAGCTGGAGCTTGGAAAGAATGAGGTTACCCACAGTGAGGAGATGGGTAACAAAGACTTTTTTTTTTTTTAAAGGGAACTAAAAAGAAAAATTTCAAGGAGAGAGGAGAGTTTAATAATAATGACTTGATTCTTAAGAAGGAGAATTCAAACTTTTACACTGAAGTTCTTTTCTCATTTATACCTGTGGAAAGTCTAGCTGGTGGCATACAAAGACATCATGCTTCATGCCAAGGGATCAAAACAACATGCAGGCAGCCCAGGATGGCTGGGAGAGATGCAGCTCTCATTGCATCTCCCGACTGAGCTGTGCTCTGTCTTTCTTGGCCATAGGTCTGGGACCTGGGCCAATGCCAATTAAGTTGGTGAGGGCACAGACAAGGTTAATGATAAAGCTAATCTCCCATTGCTAATCGGTGAGGGAACCTAACAAGTTGTAGTTTTTGTCCATTTTCAGTTAACAGAACAACAGAGCAGAAGGAGGCTTCCTCCTGATTTCCAGCCTGGGCCCCATCACAGTGGGACAATTACCCAAAAGTATCTCCCTTTTCACTGATAGGTGCAGCATCTATCAGGATGGCAATTTGCTTACACTGAAAAGGGCTTTCAGGAAGCAACCATGGGAAAAAAATCTAAGCTGCTGTCAGTGCAGATAATAGTATGCATTTAACCAAAGAAACTGTTCACTTTTCTCTTTTTGTATCCTCAGACTCACATTCTCTTGGCTGATTTCAAAGGGAGAAGCATCATGGCCACAAACAGCATGATCAGAGTTTGAGAATGCTGCAATTGAGGTGGCTTTTTAAACTGTGCCACCAGAGAAAGCAGAAATGAAGTAGAAGATCTAAACAGAATTTTTAGCATGTGTGGCCTCTCATAGGACAAGTCCTTTGGGACAGGAAGGACAGAGCTATCTGAACAATGGCTTCCCCCTTAACTCAACATACCAACCATGAAGCAATAGCCTGCCAAAGGATGGCCACACAATTTGCAGTCTGGATCCACACGTTTTGTTGCCAGAATTCAAGATGGCCGATTTCTTACCTCCTGACACAGGCTACTGACAAAATCAATTGTGTTGAAATTCTTCCTTCGGCACGAGTAAGCCCCTACTGTTCACCAAACGGAATGGAAGAGAGAGGTAAAGATGAAGAAGAGCTATGCCTCTGCATGCACTTTGGCGTTGTGCTCCCCAGCGCCCTGTGGTGTTCTGCCACCCGTGACAGGACATACATACTCTAATTGGACTTGCTAATGCAGGTCTTGGGAGAAGTCACAGGAACCGAAATAACCTTTTTTTTCCTTCCGCTGCGAGGAAAGGAATCCTCCCTCCTGCTCCTGCATGACAGCATCTCCTTCCTGCAGCCTGTCCTGTAACATGCAAATCTGTAAACACTACTTTTGCCGACCTGTTCCTCCTACTGGATACGGAGATATATGAAAAGAATGTAAATCACCAAGAAATACTTTGACAGCTGGCACCCGATTCTTTCCCGAGTGCCCTGATGGTCACTCTTCAGCAGCTCTTTGCTGATTCATGAGGATTGCTAAGAGAAAGCGTGTGTGACTTATCTTTTATAGAGTGTAATAAAAAGAGGGAAGTGCCCTGTGTGGCTGGAATTGCAGTTCTGTGGTCTGTCTCTGAGATGCTCCATTAGCCTGCTGCTGGAAGCGATGACACAAAAATCGGAGATCCCCGATTGTGCCATTAACATGAACAGATTGAAAAAACAAACTGGAATGTAACAGGGAGCTTGTGCCTTTTTTTTTTTTCCCCTCTGCTTGTATGAAAACTCAGCAGAGGGGAAGGATGGTTCTGTTCCCTCACATATTGGCACTGGCTGCACACAACCAGAGCTCTGCCTTTATTAAGGTTCTCCAGTTCTCCTGTACTATGTTAGATCTAGATTTACTTCTTAAGCTGAAACCTTTGAACCACCACACTCTGGCTAGATTTTTGGCTAATCCATTTGATATTTGTGATTGCCCAGATTATTCATCGCAGCTTGCTCACCTGTTTCTTTTAAAACAATGACTGCTGACACTTCTGTCAGCCTTAGGGAAGGGTCCTTCCTTTGCTATAAACAACAATGGCCTGAAAAAAGGTCCTTCCTTGCAGAAAGATGGATTAAGATCTTATTTTGAAATGCAGTCTAAATGGTCCTGATGTACTGAAATGTTACAGCTAATATAAGCAGACGAGTCAATTTACAGCTTTCATACCACATTTTAAGGAACAATACAAGCAGACAAGACAGCACAATAAATCTGCCTGGTGTCCCAGGCTGGTTGATGTTAATTGAATGCAGTCATATCAAGTAACTGGATGATGCAGCTTCCTGTAAAAATATGAAACACACAAATTTTGAACAGATCTAGAATTTGTCCAGAGAAGCAGGGGACAGACTTAAACAGCGTATTCTTTGGGAACAAAGAGCATGAGTCAAGGAAGAAGCATAGCTATGGATGAGCTATCCTCTTTACACAATGGAAAGTTCATATGAAAATAACCCTGATGATACTAGAAAACCTATGACATTATTTAGGATTCAAGGGAGCAGAAGGGAAAAAAAAGTATCATTTGTGGATAAATTATTTTTAAAAAGTAGGATTTAACTATTATGGATATATGTACAACATGTATGGCTTTCTTGCTTTAAGAGTAAAACACTGCTTTAAGAAATGAGGTTTAGTATAGAACAAAACATTAACTGGGAGTTTCATAAACATGTCTGGAGGCACTGGAATTTTGGCAAAGTGTAACTGCTAGGATAGTGTGAATGTTGGTTTGGTTTTCTTTTTCTGTATATGTGTCTTCATACAAAACTACAAAACAAGTAAGCTGGAAGTGAAAGCAAAAGAAAATACATGTAGCCATTGAAACAGGTTAGCATCTGATTTCAAATTTAGGAACAAAGGCATACATATTCACATATATATGTGTATGAGTACGGTTCAGCATATGTACATCATATAAATATATACGGCACATATGTTAATATTTATATGTATATTTATTCAGAAAGGCTTAAATGAAAGAAAGGGACATTTAAGTCAAATACTTGCAAAATTTCTAACAGAAACATCTTCCTGATAATAATGTGGAGCACTAGAGTCACCTGGGAATGGTGACTTTCCAGAATTGGAGGATTTTAAAAGCAAGCTGGATAAATGTGTAAGGTGTGACACAAGTATTGCTAATTCTGCCTTGGGGGTTCAGAAAACAGACTGTGTGTCCTTGAGGTCAGTGTCAGGCAGCATTATTTCCTGGGACTGTAGATCCAGCCAAAGGATGTGTTAGGTGTTATACATACACATCTGATGAAGCAGAAGAAAAATAGCCCGTGATTTGCAAATGCAAAGACACTCAGTACTGATCACAGAAGAGAGCTCCTCCCTAGCTCACCTACAAGAACAGAAAAAACTGGTTTGGTGGTAGACTCTGTCAGAGAAGCCAGGATGTACAGATAGGGCTGATCAATCCATTTCTTCCCTGTCTTACTGCTTCACATTCTGACTTATGCCCTCTTTATAGCCTTTGGCTAGGCTTTGCATCTCTAAAGCTGTTTGTAAAGGCAATTCTATAAATATAAATTACAGATGTACAGCTTTGGGACAGCATATTCTGACTCAGAATTGTCTTCATGCTGCTCTGTCACGTTCTTCCACCTGCATCTAGATTGCATATTGAGTCATATTGACAGTGTAGTTGGCTATAAAGTAAGAGACCTTCAGTAAAGGACATTTTAAAAAAATATTTTTTCTCCAATCTTTCAGAATTTGTATGTGAACTGGTTTTAGATTGACCATATTTTAGACAGTATCACAGAGGGTTTTGTCATTTACAGGAAGAAAAGCTGAATGAATCAGGTCAATTCATTGGTTCTATCCCTTTACTTCAGTTTCTCCATCTATGAAAACTAGGATGGGAATGGTTGTCTGCCTCTCACTGGGAGTGGAATGAGCATAATCAGCAATTTAACAGCACTTAGGAACTACAGTATAATATACCAATGTGGAGCTGTAGAATACTCAGGCTAGAGATCATTTGTATGATTATTCTCAACATTATTCTTTGATATGCCTATCAATTGTTACTAAATATCAAAATTATTCGAGTAATATAATGAAAAGTAAACGGGAAGTCAGTTTTAATTGGTCTTTAACTGTCCCATTTTCAGCTTTCCACAAAAATATGGATTCCATATAGCCATTGTCACAACCCTGCCCCAGTGCTTTCTCAGCATACAACATGTAATTGCACGAGGCATGAACTCAACAAGAGTTTGTTCCTTTGTGCTTTTTCTCTGCTGTGCCTTGTTCTGCTGCTGTTCTTTCTCAACTCTCACAAACAAGTCTTTCCCCTGCATTGCTGTAAGTACCCTTGAACAAAGTCAGGGACTGGCTACTATCAGGAGAAAATGATAGAAGACAACCAACTAGTAGCCTTTAAGTAGCAAAACAAACAAAATGAAACAGCCACATTATTTTAAAGCAGGGGATTGTCCACTCATACCTTATGTTATATGCAGACACAAAAAATTTACCATGACCACACCTGAATAGCTTTTCAAAATGTCCAATGACTTGCTTACTCCATGTAGCCATGTAAAAAATATGCAGGACGGTAGCTGAAGATTTCTTTTGAGGAAGGTGTAAGGGGCAAGGCACTACTCTGCCTGGTTTTACTTTTAAGCACTAAAAATCTGCCATGACAAAGCATGGAATATACAGTTCTGGAAGAAACCCACTGCAGTGAGTCACAGGTGTACATGTTATGAGCAGGTGAAAAGCATACAGCATTTGATAGAGAACACTTACTCTTAAGACATGCCAGTTCAGAAGTATTAGATATTTAAGCAGGTAAGAGAGTAAGAAAACATCAGATTGCTTTTTCTCTTATGTGCTTCTCATAGGAGTGGCTTGATTTTCTAGTTGTCCCTGAGTTTAAAACAGAAGCAGGGGATTACCCTACTGTACAACATACATTTGATCTTTATAGGATTTTGGGGTTTGCTTTCTATGAAAGCTGCATTACAAACAGTGCTTTCTGCTCATGAATATAGAGTTATATTATTACTGTAACATGCTATTTTATGTTTTAATCGAGAAGCTGGTGTTCTACCTGGGTAAGTGCCCATCAGCATTAGATGACACACAATTAAAGCAGAGTGTCAAAACCCAATTTTCTAAGGCAAATGTTTAAATCGCATCTGTGCCTATTTTTGGATCAAAAGCTCTTATCAAGCCATACACCGGCTTTCCCAGCAAATAGGAACGTGCAGACCATGGCAGTATGAATCATCAGCTTGCTTCTGATCAGAATTCAGGATATATTCTGGTTTCTGTATAGTGCTAATTTGGTTTGGCTTTGCACCTGAAAGCACACACTTTATTTTTACTGCATGGGAATAACATACAAGGAAAGAATAGTTTATATTTCAGAGAAATGTGCTGTATATTTGAGGAAGTCATTAAAAAATGTTGTGTAGTAGTTTTTGGTTATTTTTTAATTATTTTTTTTTTATCCTCAAGGCTGCTGTTAGCTTACATTTTGGTTCATGGAAGATGAATGTTATTCCTAAGACTAAAACCAGTATTTCATTATTCTGTAATATTTACGTCACTGTAATAGTTATAGCCTCCTCTTGCTGTTTCTGTAAAATCCTTCCCAAATTCACTGAATCATAATAATCTCAAAAGTCACTGTTTGCACATGCTTAGCAGATGGCTCCTCAGAGATGGCTGCTTTAACCACACTGTATTTAGCATGCTCAGTCTGGGGCTTTGCAATTGCTTTTTTTGGAAGCCAGGGGCTGCTCTGGTGCCTGGCAATCCTGCAAAGTTCAGGGAGATTGTTTTCCCGTATATATTTTTTTTTAATGCTTCCTTGTCTGATATCGTGGAAGGAACAAAGGTACATGAAAATGCAGAAATCCTAGGAAGCTGATGGGTAATAATGGTGCAGAGGGGAACTGGGACCAGGAGGTAGGATGTCACAGTAAGAGTAAAACCTGGGCTTGGGGGAACATATTACTTGAAGAAGTGGAAAAATGAACTGGGAGATGTGTCTGCAACCACCACCACACATCCCTCTTTTTGTATTCCCGTGCCTCTTCTGTCGCAGAGGAGAGTACTGTCAATCACAGTAAAAGGAGTATTTCATCCTTCCTTGGAAAGTTTCCATTTTGGGTTGTGAGGTCAACGTCTGAATATTAAGAGTCCAGGGTCTGCCAGTGGGTCCTCTGAGACAATCCTGTATGCAGGAATTCATGTGGGGGAAGGAAAACCTTTTGCTTTAAAATCACACCCCTGGCCTTTGTTCCCAAATTTACATACAGATATATATTTAAAGAGCACTAAGGTTGCAGAGTCAAGCACCGAATTGTTCAGAAACAGCTAATTTGAGATGCCAGTAGGACCTTAATTTGGCCTCAAGGTGCACACACATTTTACTTACGTGGTACCAAATTGGCTTGTTTTAGGATTAAACCTTTCCTATTCAGGTGTTCAGGATCAATTAGGGAAGGAGTCAGAGTTGCACAAGGGATGAGTCTGTTCCCTGGAGGCCAGACTCTGTGTGATTTGCTGTAGGTGCTCTAAGGAACCCATGACTGGAAAGAAGAGAAAAACAGGAAAAGGAGAGGAAAGATTCATGAGTTACATAGCTGTATACCCTCTTACAAATTGGATTTTGTCCTTGCTTCTCACTGCTATGTCTGACTGCCTGAGGACTCTGATAGTTGAGAGCTGGGAAGAACTTTTTTGTCTGAGTAAAAGTATAGGAGGAAAGGGCTTATGAAGGGAAAAGCTGCAGCAAGGTGAGTGAATGCATCCTTAGCTTCTGAAATTTGTTATCTGTCTTCTTGTCAGAACCAGGAGTTCCTCTGAGTGAAAGAGAAAAATCAAGATCAGTGACACCAATTCCTGAGTTGCTGACCTGGAGCCAGAGGTCCAGGTGTCTTGGAATGGCTTGGACAGAGGTGAAACTGGCCACAAACTCAAGGAAGGAGGAAAGGGAGTGGGTTATAAGGAATGTCCAGGCTTTGGCACAATCAAGCTCACGAATGAAACAATAAAAGATAACAAGAAAGGGAAACCTTCTGTAAGGTGGTGTCTAGGGTCGAGAGAGATTGTTGAGCTCTGCTCTTTCGAGGTAAAGTTTTGACATTTTTTTTCCTCTAAAGGCTCTGCTGCCTTCAGAGCTCTGAGGATGCTCCTCACCAGCCCCCTACGTGGGGCTGTAAGCACAGAGGATCACCTGGGAAAGAAACTCGATTAGTTCCTTTAAAGTCCACCGTGCCTTCCATCGACCCTACCTCCCATGTTGCGGGATTCACCTTGCCCCTTTCATGAAAAGAACCTGCGATGGAGCTCGCTGTCTCCGTCGCCGCCAGCCCACAGACAGCAGGGTGCTTTGCGGCTTTTCCTTCGCCGGGGAGAGTGGGAGGATAAAAGGGGTTTTTTTTAATAGGTGGCGGGGAGGGAAGACGTCCGCCGCTCCAGTCCCGCAGAGGAGGCGACTGTGGGCGTCCGGGCGGCGGCGGCCGCGGGGCGGCGGCGTTGCGCAGCGCTCCCTCGGGCTCCGCCGTGACGGGTCGGGACTCTCTCGGGCCGGCGGCAGAGTGATTCCCCGGCGCTGGGGCCAGCCCTGAGGGCCCAGCCTGCCCACCTGGTGGATGGCACCGCGGGGGGGGCGGGGGAGTATAGCTCTTAGTGACCTCACGGGACCCAGACGCCATTTCGTGTCCGGGGATGGGGGTGAGGATGATATCGGGGGGCACCCCCTGCAGTGACTCCTTCCCTGCGCCAACTGGGGAGATTCGAACCGGCCATGAGCGCCCCCGGCCGGCCATGGGCGCCTCCAGCCCGACTCCTACTTGGCATTCACAGTTCTTCCCCGTGCAGAAAGGTCCGAGGAAGCGCTGTCTGGAGGGCGATGCCTCCCTGGTCGCTAAGAGTCCCTTGCGGTGGGGCTGCGGTGCCAGCCCGCCTGTAGAAATTTTGGGTGCATTTAGGGGAAAACAAGTCAAAATACCTGAACTGGGCACTTGGTCTCCTCAGCTGAAAAATGCAGCTGGTGTTGCTGGTGTGAGGATACATTAAGGTTTAGGTTGGATACTTGGAAGAATTTCTCCACAGAAAGGGGTTGTCAAGCATTGGAATAGGGAAGTGGTTGAATCCTCATCCCTGCAGGATGGGTAGACGTGGTTCTGAGGGTCATGGTTTAGGTTGTGGTTTTGGCAGTGTTAGGTTAATGGCTGAACTTGATTATCATAGAATGGTCTGGGTTGGAAGGGACCTTAAAGATCATCTAGTTCCCACTCCCCTGCCATAGGCAGGACACCACCCACTAGACCAGGTTGCTCAGTGCCTTGGTCCAGCCTGGCCTTAAACACCTCCAGAGAGGGGGCATCCACAACCTCTCGGGGAAACCTGTTCCATTGTCTCACCACCCTCACCATAAGCAATTTCTTATATCCAGCCTGAACCTCCCATCTTCCAATTTGCATCTGTTACTCCTAGTCCTGCCATCCTAAGGGTCCCTTCCAACCTAGGTGATGCTGTGAGTCTATGTGAACATTATGCAGCCAGTATATGAAATTTGAAGCAATACAATATTTCTACCCAAAAGAAATGACCGGTCTCTTGTGTTTATTTTTTTTTTCACCTTCCAAGTGCTGCTACAGGGAAGAAAAGCAGATCCAGTGCCATGGCAAAGCAAGACTGAAGGAGTAAGCAGCTGGGGACAGCCCTGGTATGGCACTGAAGTGTGGGAAGTCAGAGCATTTCTGAGCAGCAGCAGCAGCAGATGAGTGTCTCTGAGCAAGTGTCAGAGTGTCTTGGCAACAGTACAAGATGTCTGCAACTTTCCGTCACTTATGCAGAAAACACGTCAGGTAGGCAGTGCAGTGGTGTGTGAACACAGCAGTGGGGGCTTGGTTTTGAAAGATTTGCATCGAGAGCAAAGGCTTGTTTAGTTGGTGTAGGGAGGCTGAAAATTTTGTGACAGAGGCTATGGCATTTCTCTCTGGCCATTAATTGGTTGTTACAAATCTGCAGTGCAGTCATGATTTTCTTCTCTTTTTTTTTTTTTTTTTTTTCCCTGTCCTCACCCCTCCTTCCCTCTCCTTCAAATTATTTATTCTAATAGTAATATTAGTTTTATGTGGCATAGAACATGAACTAGTTTCTTTGGTAACCAAGTTAGTTACACACCCACACGAAGTTAGAATCTGCTAGGTGCAGACATTTTCCCTTTTAGAAAAGATGCTTGTTTTGAAAACCACAGCAGTAGGGCAACAGTATATGTTCTCAGGGAGTTATTCCAAAGAAAGTTCCATATACCATATGCAAATTTGCATCTAAGTTCCTGTCTCTTGTTTATACACACATATGGAACTGGAATATATTACCTATATCTTGATTTCTCTAGTGACTTCAGGATTATGTACTTCTTGTTCCAGTATTTCATCCTTTCCACTTTCCTCCTCACTCCTCCCCACCAGTAAAGAATGACTAGCTATGAAAAGAGCATGCAATAGGAATACAGTGCAGGTGGATAAGCTTGCAAATACATACTGCATCTCTTCTTACTTTATTTGGTGCAAGTAAAATTTTGTGCCATTCCCTAATTTTCCTCCTGTAATTATAGAGGTGAACTGCAGTGGCTTTTGTAGGTAGCTTCTTTATAGGGATTTAAATATAAAAGTGGCCTTTTATGTTCTTGGGTTTTTGGTTTTGAAAGCAAATAGGTACCTGCAGGATTAAAATTAATTTGTGAATATGAATTGTAGAAATATGACTAATAATCCCTGTCATATTGTCTTGATCATGATCAGTGGTTTAGTCTGTAGCAGAAGTAAAAGCCTGGAGCCTTTTATTGCACTTTTTCTAGTGACATATCAAATTAAAACATGTAAATTTTAAGACTTCCCTGGCTTCTGCCTATGTGGAAAGATGGTACCAGTACTGGAGAACTGAAAGATAGCCATCAGCAGAGGCTGAGCCTGACAAGGCCATTTCATTGTTCCTGTCTGAAGTATTAAAAAGCAAACAAACAATAGACACAGATGAGTAAATTAGAAGGTCTTACTTTCTTTCCGGTTGTGAATCATCAACTATAAAACAAGAAAGTAGGTATGTTTCTAGTTAAAGATATTTTCATGCTAATGCAATGCCTTTTAACTGCAGTTCTTCCAGAGTGGGAAAAACCTGACACAAAGACAGACAGCACCTGAAAGTATGCTTATGCAATGCTTGTTATTTCCTTCCTGTCCTACAAGGAAGCACATAAGGTTCTGTGCCATTCTGCTGGGAAAGATCACTTTTTCCAATTTACAGAAGCCTGATGAAGACTGAGCTGGGGGATGTGCAGTAAGCACTTTTTATAGTGCCACATAGTGAAATTTTAATCCATTATAAAGAAAAAGTAATGAAAACAGTTGGAATAAAAGTCCGACTTCAAGAAAATGGACACACAGGAATGGTTGCTTTCTGCCTCAGGTTACTTAGGTCATCCCATGGCCACTTCAGCCTGCAGGGAACATCTCCCTCTGGGGTTCTACACATTCTGCTATCTCCTCCTGGTGCCAGACACAGCCCTTTTCTGCAGCATCTTTCTCGGGTGCTTCCTCTCATTGCCATAGAGACAGCATGTGCCTATGAAAGGACACCACAGAGATGTGCTCACTGAAGGAAACACTAGGATGGCTGGAGAAGGCAGATCAAAAGCAGACCTGTAGGCTTCAGGTGCAGTGGAGAGGATTGTGTGGCCAGGTCCTGCTCTGTAGGGCTATTTCAGTACGGAAAGGCAAAAGGCTCCAGAAACCTTCAGCACATGAAACAAACTCTTGAATGGGCAGCCCAAAGGCTTACAGAACTAATTTCATTGCCCTGAGTTTTCTGAAGTCTGGCCTAATAATGTTTCTGTTAAAGGTGATGCTCAGCATTTTTTCATATTTTCAGTAATAACAAAGGATAGATCAGGAAGGATAAGCCTGAAATACAAGAGCAAAGCTGAACTCAGATGAGCTCTGATTCCCCTCCCTGTGTTTCTGTGTGGACCTGACCAAATTGTCTTCCTTGTTTTCAGAATGTGGGTGTTATTTTCATTTCCTCCTTAACAGGCTAAGTGGGAGACTGTGCCCATCATCCAACTTACTGTCCATGCACATACACACTGCCCAGTCATTTCTGTGTTTGCTCCAGAACAGCTCTATTGCAGCTCCTGAGCAGTTCAGCAAGATTGAGTGCCTTTGGTGTCTTGCCATAGGCAATAATCATTCTGTGATTCTGTAGCACCCTTTCATTACCTAGAGGGAGCCTGTAGTAGAGATGGGGAGGGACACTTTATGAGGGAGTGTAATGGTTAGACAGAGGGTAACAGTTTAAAACTGAAGGAGGTTAGATTTAGATTGGGTGTTAGGAGGAATTTCTTTTCTGTGACGGTGGTGAGGCACTGGCACAGATTGCCCAGAGAAGCTGTAGGTGCTCCAACCCTGGAGATGTTCAACATCAGGTTTGAGAAATCTGATCTAGTGGGAGGTGTCCCTGTGCATGACAGTAGGTTGAAACTAGATGGTCTTTAAGGTCTCTTCCAACCCAAAACTTTCTATGATTCTGTAATGTCTTCTGCATAATTTTGGAGAGTAAGGCTCCATGCAAGGTGCCTCAAAGCACTGTCCATCACCAGGTAGCCTGAAGTCCAGCTTGTAGTAAGTAACACTGGCCCTCTGAATCTGAACTGCAGCTGAAGTGAAAGGGGTGTGAGTGCAAAATGTTTATGAGGTTTGATCATTGTGCTTAATCCCAAACTTGAAGTAGCTTCACTGCTGTGATAGGAGTGTCTGTGATTACTCTTATGGTGTGCACTAGCTGTAGGGCAGAATGCTGTTTCTGCTGAGCTGGTGCTTGCCTTCTCCCATGCCTGCAGCTGAGGGTAGTGGGAAAGAGATAAGGAGCAGAGAGAATTGTGTCTCCTCTTCCCCCAGCTGGCCCACTACCCCGGGCAAAGTGAAGCCAGCATGCTTCATCAGGGGGACAGGCCCAGAACTTGTGGCATGCCTGTGTGCAGGGGCTTGGTGTAAAGACCCTTGGTCATGCTGGCCAAGTGATGTCCCCAGATGGTATGACAAGGTTAATCGACATGCACTCGGGCTAATAAAGCTTGACTCTCAGTGGGGCTAATTAGCTTCTGTACAGGAACACAGCAAAATGAGTGGCAGCTCTGCAGCTAAATCACTGTGCACAGTCCCATGCAGGAGTGTTCTGCTTGTCTCCTTGGAAGGATTCTCTCCTTATGCAGCAGTGGCAAAGCCACAAGGACAAGGGATGCAGTTGCCAGTAAGGAGTAGAGGTACAAAGGTGGTATCCATCATCACTGTTGTTTTTGTAATGATAGCTAAAAATAGCAAAGGCAGTCATTTACAGATGCAGTGCTGTGTTGATAGTTCTAACTCTTTCAGCCCTGGTTAGCCCATTTTTCCTGCTCTTTCTTCCCTTCTCTGTCTCCTCATGGAACATATCCTAGTCCAGAGCAGCCCTTAAAAATGTATAAAACTATGTTAGCATGTGGACTGCAGTAAACACTACTATTATTGCCTGTGAAGAGACACCAGCTTGTTGGAAAACTTGGTGTTAGCTGTACAAAGAAGCTCAAGAGAGCATGTGCCCTACAAGGTGAATGAGTATGCAGACTTCCTCAGGGATGTCTGGAGGGGGAATAAGTTGCCCAAGAAAGAAGATGATGGGGGGAAGTTCCCCAGTCTCTGTTCTCATGGCCTTCTGTTGTGGATTAGCAAATGAAACTCATCACTGGACTCTCATTTGAAAAAGGTAAGTATCTCTTGGGACACTGGAACAGGTTGCCCAGCGAAGTGGTGGAGCCCCATTCCTGGAGACATTCAAGGCCAGGCTTGATGACGCTCTGAGCAGTATGTCCCTGCTCATTGCAAGAGGGTTGGACTAGATGACCTTTAAAGGTCCCTTCAGATCCAACACTTTGCTCATAGTGGAGCTTTTCTAAATCAGAGATTTATTCCTTTTGAGTTTGTGTGTATGTGCTTCTGTTGGCTTATTTACTCAGGCCACTGCTGTTGTCCCCACCTCGAATGGAAGGGATGGAGGACGTGGCTCAGCTATATGCAGTGTGTGGAGATCTTTCTGAGATCCCTGGATGAGGCACATGTTTCCTTTTATGTGGAGTCTCTCGGTGTTTAGGTTGCTAAACAACCCCATCTCTGAAGTAAAAATGCCTCACCACACAAAGGCCTTATTGGAGCTTTGCATTGCTTTCATTGAAACTTGGACTAAGCACACAGTAATGGCCTTCATGTGCTGCAGATATATTAACACACTTCTCTGTGACAGAGCCTGCTTCCATTACACTGGTTCCCGTGGCACACAGAATTATTGCCTACCAGAGAAGTGTTAAGTGAAATGTTGCCAGGGGATTATTGCCGCCTTTCCCTGCATGTTTTTGCTAAACTGAGCAGGGGAAGAGGAGCTCCCATTGCCCTGTTTGGAAGCCTTGAGGAGGAACTCTGGTTTCTGCTTTGCTTTTAAGTCTATTTTTCAAGAAGGAGGGAAGAAACATTGTTTTGCTCTATGAAGACCTGACCTTCCACAGCTCATTTCCAACACTTTGACCTGCTTTTGTGGAAAACAAAACCTAATGTGAGGCTTTCCTGCTTCCTGTTTCCCTGCATGCACCAAATGCATCTCTGATGGGATTTTACTGTCTATACATTGTTTTCAAGAACCAACTGTAAGTTCAGTTGCCTGTGCATTTTGAGTTAATTGTATTTGTCATCTGGCAGCAAAGCACAAGCAAAAGTTTCGTGACCTTAGTGTTTTCACGTTCTTAGGGGGCTCACTCCCATCTTTCCTAGGATTAAAGTGCTGTACTGTGAACTCTGGTTATTATTCAATGTAATTGTTGCCCAGTTGTGATTTGTGCAAACTGATGTCCCCTCAGATGAGGTGTCTGTACTCCCCAGCTTCTGTACATGCGCAGTTGATGTCAAGATGAGAATTGCTTGACATGTGGGTATTTTATGATGTGAGATGGGTATGTCCTGGAATGTATTTCAGCTGTGTAGTGTTGTAGTAGCAGGCAATTACAAGACATTTTCTACAGCAAATATAATGCCTGAAACGAAGATACATGGATATAGGCAGTGATAGATTAAAAACTAATTGTGCTGCAGTGCTGATGCCAGTTTTAAAGGTTAAACACTGAAAACAGTGTTTGAAGCTTTCAAGCTTCTGTCATAGCAGTCCTGTCTTGGCCAGTCTGAAGGGCTTGCCTCCTCCAATTTTGCATTTTTCCATGTGTTTCCAAGCACAAAAGGCACCTAATGTACAGAAACAAAGGTGCAGCCCCTGCCTGGGGTGGGCAATCCTGGCCTGGAGCTGGGGGTGGAGTTGGTGAGAAACTCCACAACTCATCCCTGCCAAATATTGTCCCTCTTCTTGCCTGGAGAAAGTGTTATCTAAACTTTGTGAGTGAAATAAAAATCATAAGCAGTTAAACAGGAGTGAGGGAGGAGAGAGAAGGAGGTGGAGGAAAGCAAGGATAACACCATTTCTCACTGTAGCATGAATGTATCTCGGGGTCCATTTAATTGCAGCCTTTCCTCCTCCCTGTCTTTACCCTTCCTCCCCCTCTCCAGACTACTTGTGGAGGAATTGGAGTGAAGTGAGGGAGATGCTTTGGGAACAAACTGAATATAAATCAGCACATGGAGGAAAATGCAAGAGCTTGGGAAGAGGCATCAGGCATAGGGACAGAGTCAGGCGGACGTCCTGGTGCAGGTCAGGAGTTGGAGGTGACTTTTGAATAGCGCACATCCAAACCACTCTCCAGACCTTTCCAGGATTGGTGGTTTCTGAAACAAAAATAGGCGATTTAAATCAGAGACATTGAGAAAGCAAAGTGACAGTGGGGGCTGCAGAAAAAATCCATGTCACAGAAGTGGGCAAGGAAGTAACATATGGGACCCACTTTGCTGAGGGTACAGCTGGGGACCTAGAACTTGGCAGCTGTGGGGTGGAGGAAATCACCTGCTTGTTGAGTTGCAGAGCCAATACTTAGAAAACTTTGGCTTCTCACAAGGCCTCCTTTGAGAGACTTTATTTTCAGTGACTCAGCTTCCATAACTGCTAAACGGAACAACAGCAAATTTGTCATTGTCATGGGAGGCAGCGCGTCAACACTGGAAAATTGCTGTGAGGTCTTTGGATGGACAGTACCACGAAAAGCACTTTAGTCAAAGGATCACGATAAAAACACTTAGCCTGGTATCTTACCATTTCTGTTTTAAAGTAGATATTCTTAATATCATGTTCTGTGGAATGAGCTAGTGTTGCTATTAGTATAAAAGTGGCTTGCAATGTCTTTTCTGGTTTTTTAATAAAAAAACCCCAAAACCCTAATTTGTTTTGCTTGCTTGCTCCTGTATAAAAAAGGGAATAATTTGTCATTCTTTTTTTTTAAAATTTCTGGTTTGGGAGATATAAGGTTAGAGGTGGATGGAAATGGCTTTTTTTCTTTCTAACACTGTCTTATATCCATCCAAGTAAAACGGTCGAATTCTCAATTTATTTTTTTTAATTATAATAGGGAAACAGGCAGATAAAATGGTTTCTGAATTGATTTTTTTCCTAAATTTTATAGGCTGCCGAAAATGTTACTGTCATTATTTTGCCCCAGTTGGAGCCAAACCTAGGTTTTGCAGGCAATGGGAGAAAGATATTTTGGAACAGAGGAGTCTGCACAGGGAAACTGGCTTAACCAAAGGTGGGGCACAGACATATAGCTCGTAGCAGAGAATTGTGCTGTTACAATGAAATCCAGCTGAACTGCTTTGTAACACAAGCATTTTGTGTTAAAATAACATATTTACATCTATATGGGATTGTCTAAACCAAGAGACTTTTAAAAGTTTTTATGGCTATTGGAAATAAAAAGTTACATCAGATATCCTCCTCCCCCACAGTGTTTTATTATGTGGGATACGCACTATCTGCTGAAGAATCTTTCCAATATAAAGTTTCTAGTCCAGTTCTGTGTAGGCTGAATCAAAAATACAGCAAAAGTCTCTTAACTCTTCCCATACTTCAACGTATTTGCTAGTCACTGCTGAGATTAAGCATGTTCTTAAATGTTAGCCATCTGATAACAGGGAAGGATAAAGTTATTAGAAGCCTTTTTCTAAATTAGTAACTTTGTATTTCAGTAGAAGAATTGCAATATGGGACATTGCTCTTTCTGTAATTTGTTCAAAATAAGTTAGATTTAATGTTGTCTGGCATGGTACAACTGTCAAGTTAAGTCTATACAAGATGTATGTGATAGATATATGTATAAATTGTGATGTACCTGAGTATGCTATATATACTATGATATATTCCTATATTTAAGAGAATTCTATTAAATTTAGGATTCATATTTCAGCCACATAATATGTTACAACACACTAAAACCCCAACAAATTCCGATTCTGCTTCCTTGTCGTTGCTGAAGAAAGACAGAAGAAAAAAGCAGTATGACACCTAGAATACACCTATAATGATTTCATTTGCTGCAGAGGCATCCATCAGCAAAATGACAACTAGCCAACTGTTTTGTCAACAGAGCTCTATTAAATTCATCATTTAAGTAAGTAGGTAAACAAGAGAGTTAATGAACCAGAGCTGAGCTGGTCATGATGGACAAGAAATACAGGGATTCTGCTTTGCCTTCTCCCTTACCCATCCTTTCATACCTGTGCTATTTTGATTTGGCACCAGTTTTACTCCTGTTTTACACTTGCCTTGCACTGCAGTAAATAATTACACAAAGATGAAGACAATTGCAAATCAGGCTTGACATATTTCACTGAGCAAATTGCAGGAACTGTAGTTAGGACTCCTTAGGTGCTTGCCCTGGTTTTTTAAATCACTTGCTTGGTAACCTTGGACAATTAACCTTTCTGTGTTTCTGTTTATCTCACTGTTCTACCTCCCAGGGCTTTATTAGGCTTAGTTTATCAATCACTTAATATGATCTTGTAAAATATTTTTAATTTGCTGTTGAAATAGAGCAGGTAAGTGCAGAATAGGATTTTGAAGGATCATTCACCCACTAAGCTTGGTTTGTAGCTTCTTTGATTTGCTAGGTTTTATCAACACAATTTCAGCCAAGATTTTTAGCAGTAAGAGATGGAGAAATCCAGGAGAGTGTTATCAAGGTCATGGATATTTAAAAAGATGAAAGATTTCAAGGAGTGATTAATGGGGTCTCTTTAGGCACGACATGACACTGAGTCTTTCAAGCAAGCTTAAATATGCTGCTATTTATATTACTCAGCATGGTATTCTCAATGTTTTCAACTTGCAAACAAACCATCAGGAAGATTTTATAATAAAACTAATCAGAAAAAACAATTTCCAGATTTTCTTCTTATCTTTTGAATGAAAAATTCAGTCACCTCAAAGTGAAACAGTTTGCAAGGGACTTGTCTGAGCTCATGCATTTCTGTGACTGTGAGGTTTAAGATGTAAGTCAGCACTTGAAGCAGGTAGAAAATAATTTCTGCCAGAAATTCCTTCTTTGATGTAGGAAATTGCCTTTTTAGAATAGGATCTTCTAATGAAGATGATTACTTTTGGTCAAATAAGTCCTGTCTAGACAATTCCGTTTAAAAAAAAAAAAAAGTAAACTCTTTCTGAAGTTTCATCCAGTGTAGGCTGTAGTTTCGTTCCTCTGCTGACACTTGTGCAAGCTCATTTTGCAGTGCTTACTTCAGCGTTTATGCCAGAGGAAGTGAGAGCAGCCAGAAAACTAACCCCAAATTCACAGGTGCCACAGAAAAACACAGCAAAAAACAGAGACCTGATGAATGTGTGAAGCAGGTGCAGGTGTAGATGCTGGCTTTTCTGTTTACTGGAAGAGCACCCCAGCATTAGTGGGGGAGGGAAAGAGCAGAGCACCCTGCAAGGCAGCCTGTTTGGCAAATTATACTGTAAATAGACATGAGGAGAGAAAACCAGATGTGCAGCCATCAGGGAAGGCAGCCACAGAGGTTGAAAGAACTAATAATTTTTAGTGAAGAAAGGTCCGGGGATGTATGTGTCATACATGAAATGACTCAAGACATGATGTTAAGACTGCATGTTGTTTCAGTCCTGCATGCTATATAGCTGTGGTAACATACTTTCTTTCTCAATTTATAGGACATATCACCTTCTTCTGAAGGCACAGCACCAAAAAAAAAAAAAAAGAAAAAAGAAAAAAGTAAATCCCTCATTTAGCTTATTGCAATTGGATACCTATGATTTGGAGAAATTCCTTCACCACCCTGGGAGAATAGAATCATAGAATCATAGAATAGTTTGGGTTGGAAGGGACCTTCAAGATCATCTAGTTCCAATCCCCATGCCATGGGCAGGGACACCTCCCACTAGACCAGGTTGCTCAATGCCTCATCCAGCCTGGCCCTAAACACCTCATGGTGCATCCACAACCATTCTGGGCAACCTCTTCCAGTGTTTTACCTCCCTCACCATAAAGAATAGCTGGGAGCCCAGCATGGTGCCAGGCTCAGGCTGCTGACTCTGCTTTTTTTCAGTGAGTGTTGCAGCCCTTTTGCCTCCTTCTCCCACCCTGGCTGCAGACTAATAAGGTTTTTTTTTTCCTCCTGATGGCTGTGAAGAAAGAAAATCATACCTATGCTGCAATACTCAGAAAGGGCTGGCATACTATGGGATAGGAGGGTCATAACCATGCATAGATATATAAGAGGATAATTGAATTGATGTGAGAGTGATTTTTGCAGTTTTCTTATTCTTCAGCTGAGGGCATATCTTTATTCTGAAAACACTGTGGATGTTTTTCTTAAACAGGAGCCTACTTTTGCCTGATTTCAAGTGAATGTCTTCAAGCCCAAGAGATGAACATCTGATTTTCCACTGCCTTGTGCCCTGAAAAGCCACTCAATTATGTGGAAAACACTCCTTTCTGCTGCCAGATCTGGCCCTGCCCTTCACCTTTGTTGGTAGCATTTCTGGTTTGAATATGGTCATGTCCTGGTTTGAGGTAAAATAGGGTAAATTTTCTAGTTTGTAACTTCACTTTTCAGCTAGGCCTCTTCTGTCTGACTAAACTCTGAAATTAACTGCACATTGTTCAGACACTGTTCGCTCCCAGCCTGATAAGACCAGGGAATGGTATGCAAGAAGCTCTTATTTTCATTATTCACTATGGTGATCAAGGTCAGAAAGTTTGTCACCCACCCTACTGGGGGGCTGGAAACAGAAAGACATAGAGAAGTCCCACCTACAAGGAGGAGCGGACAGGGCAGGTGACCCAAAATTGACCAAC
>VZTY01006136.1:155185-171183 GCA_013400935.1 Turnix velox
GAGCTGCTCTCAAGGACCACTCCTCCCAGCTTGTACAGGTGCCTGGGCACCATGTGGATTTTCCTGGGTGGCTTTGGAATTGCAGCTTCTGTTTCTCTTCAAGATACAAGAACCTAAGTGTTAGTTGCCCTGCTGAAGCAGACCAAGCATGTCACAGGTCACACCCAAGCTACAGCCCTGGGTGAACCACGTGGGGCTGAGAGCTGTTAATGTCATCAGAGCAAGCAGGGGTGACCAGTCATGCCTCTAGGGCAGCTTCTCCTGTGAGTAGCTCTGTGGTTATTTCCCCAGTCAGGCTGCTGTCCCACATTGCAAATAGTCAAAAATAATAGTCGAGCTGCTGGCTGAGATAAGCATAATAAGGGACCTGAGGCAGCCAGGTTTCCTAACTGCATTAGGAAAATAATTCTTGGCTTTTTACCTCAGCAAAATGCTCAGCTGGTTAATGCTGGTGTAGCTGAATCTGAGCTGTGTCACCCACCTCGATATTGTATTATTAATTATATAACAATTGTGTTGCTATTCCATACCGCAAATGGGGGTTTTAACTATTTAATTTTCTCAGTGGGAACGCTACACAGAAACGGCTTAGTTCTGTAGGATTGTACTGAGTCACAACACTCAAAGGAGCAAATTCCAGGATACTAGAACAAATTTGGGCACCACCAGCCTCCTCGCAGCTCAGGCTTCAGCAAAGATCTCTCTGACTAAAATGAGCAGCTACGGCACAGCTGAACGTGACTCATAGGAAATAGTACGCTGACCTGAATACACATGCTGACTACATGCCGTGGGTGGGCAGCTTAAGCTCTTTGTGAAGCCACTTAGTCCTGTTTTTTCTTCCCCCTGATCAAGGGTGAAAGCCCAGCAAGAATAATCTTGAGTTTTCCCTTTGCCTCCCAGAGCCAGTGAAGATGCTGTGCCCACTCTCCCGACATCAGGGACTCCTCTGCCACAGATTTGTCTAGAAAGGCTTCTGGCAAGTCTGGCACCAGGCTTACTGATGAGCAGTGGGAAGGATTTGCTACTGAGAGATATAGCAGAAGGATCATGAGATGAGGGAGTGGGTCTGCATGAAGCCATGGGCTGCCAGGGTGTCTCAGTGTGACTGCTACAGCTGGAGGGAGGCACCAGCAGGTCCCTGCACTGGCACAGGCTGGATGCTGGGCTCTGGTGTATTGTCTGAAGTAGTGCTCAATGAAGGCACTCACCAGTGCAAAATAAGAATGCTGATGGGATTATGAGGCCTGTTAGTTTACAATAGGGAAAAAAAAATCACAGTTCCTAATCCCTACCTTGAGCTAGAGAAAGGACAAACAGTGATGAAACTTCTTCACCTACTTGGGTTTTAAGCAGCACAAATATCAGGCAGCCAGTGTGGTTACAGCCTCACATAGCAATTCCCACAGACTGCATTTGGGCACACATTCTGCTACAGGCAAAACCTGCAGCTGTAAGGGGAATTCAAGAAAAAAGAGGAGCTTGTGTTTTCTTGACGTTATTGAGAAGGATCTGGCATTAACTGAAAGTAATTGACAATATTAGGGCCATGATAAAAGGCTGATCTTGTTGCCAGAAAGACAGATAATAGGGAGAGACATTTTTTGAATCCAAGAATTATTCCAGAGACAAGGAAGTGCATCCTCTCTAAATCCATAGGGATAAATAATGCAACTACCTAAGTTTTCATATTGCTGCACAAAAAATTTCAGCTTTTGAAACAGCTAACCTACTTCTCCCACTGTGGAAAAAAATATAGATCAGGATTCTACTGATCTATTGGTAAATGTGCCACAGTCAGCAGATGAGCTCCTTGAAAGTGAATCCATGAACATGTTACCATGACACTGTAAGATATTGGATGCCAGCTGAAATGTGCTAACTGTGAGAAAAGATTGTACCAGTGGATGAAACATGCTCTTTTTTTCCCCTCCCTATTTCTTTTTTCTTTCATGTGCTTTTGTGCTTGCAGCAGATGATAGTACCGTAATTCATTGATTGCCACCCACACTGGTGTTTCTGCTGTGTCGGGGCAGACATTTGGTTACATTGCCTTAATTAAACTGATTTGGTACCTTAAGATGAGGGCACAACTGTGAGAACTATGCAGGTGGGACTTCATCACTGTTTAAGTATGGAATGTGTGTACAGTGAGACTTTAATTTAGAAAGTATTTGTGCCCATGGAAATAATGTAGCTCATGTGAAGACTATCATGTTCATAATTGTTCTCTTTCTTATCAATTGGAATGAGACATTTAAACAACTTTAAAATATAATATACTTTGGACCTAGCTCAGATTGGAACTTTTGAGTCTGCAAAAGTGTGTGAATGATTTTGAAAAAAAACCCCAGGAATTAGAACAAAATAAGGAAAATATGAAAAATTCAGTGCAAAAAAATTATGGCTCTAACTCTAGTAATTTTGGCATCAGTATTAAAATGCACACTGACTTCAGTGCAAGTGGAATTTAGATCAGGATCAATGATTGTTTTAGAACAAAGAGACACAGTGAACATCAGCAAGTCCCTGGGATGTGATTGTGTTCACCCCAGCATCCCAGAGGAATGTGGGGATAAAGCAGCTGAGCTGTGAGCTCTTTGTAAAGCTTCTCATGAAGGACTCCTCATTTTCTGCTGTTTGTAAGGAAGTAAACAGGATGCCAAATTTTAAGGATAATAGGGAAAATCTGATGAGAGACAGACGTGTACTGAGCAGATCTATTGAAACAGTAATGGATTAGAACCTGTGAAAGAAGCATGAATATTATGTTTGGAGGAAGTGTTTCTATGTGTTTTGTAGCAGGAAGGTGTGCCTCCTATTGGTCTCCTTTTTGTGTAGCTGCAGCAGACCATGTTGATCTCATCCATATAAATTTTCAGGTCTTTTGACAAAGAATAGAATGATCATCTAGTCCTACTGCTGGACTACTTCAGGCTTGACCAAAAATTAAAGCATGTTAATGCATTGTTGTCCAAATGGCAGACAAGGGGCACTGAATACCTCTCCAAGAAGCCTGTTCCAGTGTTTGAACTCTCAGTAAGTAAAAGCTTCCTGAACCTCCCTGATGTAGCCGTTCCCACACATCCTGTCAATGGGAGAAGAGAACCTCCTTTCATTGAATTCCCACAAAATGGTTCCTTTAGGAAACCAGATAGCTAAAGATGAGAGGGAAGACCCTCAGCAGAGTGGTTAGTTGTTTAAAAGATAAGTAATGTAGGATAAAAATCATCAGTTTTCCCAGGAGAGAGAGGTAACAAAGCTGTGGAATGCTTTGTGCCAAGACTTGTGCAATTCCACCTATGACGTTATGAATTAATTTATGAGTAATCCTCTCTAAAACTGGGTGAATATAGACTTTTGACAGGCTTGCGTGGATGATGCTAAAATCTTCAGCATCATAAAGATGAAAACTGATTATGCAGAACTGCAGAAAGATATTGCATGGCTGAGGAACTGGGTAGTAAAATAGGAAAAAAAGAAAATTTAATCTTAAATGGTACATATCAGAAATCAACAGTCCTGACTTCCTGCATAAGAATAATGAACCAAACTGGCCATTAGCACTTAGTAATCTATGGAGGTTACTGACTACACTGAAAGCACCTCAGGCTCAAAAATGTCCCTGAGCTGCTGGAGGAGTATTCAAGGTAAGTAGCTTATATACCTCTCCATTAGACTTCAACTTAAGTGCCTGCTTCAGGCCTCTGGGGAAGGCAGGATCCCAGCACTACTGGACCACCAGTCAGAGGCAAGACTTCGGTATTCTTACTTTCTTTGGCTTTCAAAAAGCTCTCTGTAGTGTTTGCTGTCAAAGCCCCTGAGAATTACTCTTCAGTTTGGATAAAGATTTCACAGGAAACAGAAAAAAACCTCTCCAGATGCATTGGCTAAATCCAAAACATTTAATAGGTTTTCTTCATGTGTGTTTAGAGGAAAATAGAAATGAGATACTGTGGTACTTAGAAAAGTACCAGTGCTATGAACAGGTTGGTAAGTCCTTAGGTCAAGATACATGGAACTGAGTTATGGATTCACTATAACCAGTGAAAGCAAATAGATTTTAATTACTTTACTGAATTGTCCAGTGTAATGCTTGCCAATATTTTTTTCTCCTCTATAATTTTAGAGGTATAGTTGTGTATAAGGATATATTCAGACTCAGTTCTTTTGGAGGAAAAACTATTCTTAGTCTCAGGGGAAATATCATTAGGTATTTCAGCATCAATAAAAGCAAATGGTGTTTTTCTGCTATTATTTCTCATTCTGATGATAGAGAACACAGTTAAAATAGAAAAAGGAAATTTTAGAACCTTCATACTTCTTAAGACTTAGGAATTTCTGTATATGCAAATGAAAACATCCATATGCAAATGTTAACAGAAAATGCCTTGACAAAGTCTGCCAAAAATGTATGTGTATCCTAAATCTTGTGTGGAGAAAATCATGCTGTTATAGCAATATGCATATTGAAAGGGACTTTTGGGGACTATCTGTTCTCACTCCTTCCCCTCTTCAAAAAGGGCCAAATGTGAAGTTAAGACTGAGTTGCTCAGGGCTTTATCCACACAAGTTTTGAATGTCTCCAATGCTCTGACCCCCTGAGCATTGCGATAGTTCTCCATTTGAATTGATTCAGTATGTCAGGCTGTTTCTTCCACCCCTCCATGCCACCCTGCCTACAAAGCCACTGGGCATGAAAACCTTAGAGTAAGCTGATACAGATGTTTCATGTTAGATGTTTCACCATGAAGGTGGTGAGGCACTCAAACAGGTTGCCCAGAGAGGTGTTGAAGGCCCCATCCCATAGACATTCAAGGTCAGGCTTGATGAGGCTCTAAGTAACCTGATCTAATGCAAGATGTCCCTGCTCACTGCAGGGGCTTGAACTATATGACCTTTGAAGGTCCCTTCCAACTCAATGCATCCTATGATGACTGTGTTCTATTCAATTTACTAAGTATCAGTCTGTGTTAGCAGTACTACCAGTCTACCTGACACAGATCATACTTGTGAATCTAGATTAACATGTGAATATTATGGGAAGAATATGTGGTCACCTTAAAGTGGTAGTGAAAATGTGGGCAGGAATATGGCATATTTTCAAACCAATTTGGCATCTGTTTGGCTTCCTTTTCAGAAGTGCCTGTGAGAATCACAGAATGTCAGGGACTGGAGGGGACCTCAAGAGATATCTAGTACAATCCCCCTACTGGAGCAGGAACACCTAGACCAGGTCAAACAGGAAGGCATCCAGATGGGTTTTGAATGTCTCCAGAGAAGGAGACTTCTCTCTGGGCAGCCTGTTCCAGTGTTCTGTCACTCTCACTGTGAAGTAGTTTTTTCTTATATTTATGTGGAGCTTCCTGTGTTAGAACTTGCATGTTACCCCTTGTCCTATCATTGGATGTCACTAAGAAGAGCCTGGCTCTATCCTCCTGACACTCACACTTTACATATTTATAAACATGAATAAAGTCATCCCTTAGTCTCCTCTTCTCCAAGCTAAAGACTTGCAGCTACCTCAGCCTTTCCTCATAAGGGAGATGCTCCAATCCCCTAATCATCTTTGTGGCACTGCGCTGGATTCTCTCAAGCAGTTCTCTGTCTTTCTTGAACTGAGGACCCCAAAACTGGATACAATACCCCAGATGCTGTCTCACCAGGGCAGAATGTAGGGAGAGGAGAACCTCTGTCGACCTACTGACTGCAGCCCTTCTAATACTCTCCAGGATGCCATTTGCCTTCTTGGCCACAAGAGCACATTGCTGGCTCATGCTCATTCTGCTGTCCACCAGGACTCCCAGAACCCTTTCCCCTACATGCTCTCTAACAGCTCAGTCCCCAGCATGGGGTTGTTCTTGCCCATATATAAGACACTACATTTGCCCTTGTTCAATTGAATTTCTTTGTGGACAACTCTCCAGCCTGTCCAGGTCTCACTGGATGGCAGCACAGCCTTCTGGTGTGCTGTCCACTCCTCCCAGCTTTGTGTCATCAGCAAACTTGCTGACAGTGCACTCTACTCCCTCATCTGAGTCAATGAAGAATATATTGAACAGTACCAGTCCCTATACTGATCTCTGAGGGACTCCACTAGACACAGGTCTTCAGCTAGACTCTGTCCCATTGACCACATGCATTAAGTGTTGTGATAAGGAGCTGGCTTCCACATAATTTTGAAAAACTTATCCTCTTTCAAACCCTATGGTGGGACACAACCTGGTTTTTATCCCAAAAATATAGAAACCAATGAGGAATGTCTTGGAACATTTATTTCCCAAATCCATTTTATTGCTGTTTACTTATGTGATAAAAATGTTTGAAAAATCAGCCTTGGGGTTACTGAAGTGTTTAAACATATGCCTGATGTATCCCACTGAAGCCACCTACTTACAGTCAGGAATGCATTTGTACTCTGGAAAGAACTTAATCCTTCATATTTAATGAGAGTAGGGACATATACAGAGAAGACAGCCCTTTGCTTTTAAAATATTTGGGCTTTTTGTCCCTTGATATAGTAATTTCCTCAGTCTTAGCAGGATATTACCTTCCAGGAGTAAATGGTGGTGTGTTTTTGCACCAGTTTTCAAGCAAGATTTCCTGTTTAAAATGTCATTTAATTTGTCAATTTTATTGCAGAATGGGGAAATGGTGCTGAATGCAGCTGTCATGTGCTCAGTGCTTGGCCTTGGCAGGTTTTCCAGCAAGAATGAATCTTACAGCTTGTCTACCCTCCAGTCTTTAGTTAGCTGGAGCGGCTTTTTACCATTATAGCTGCTCTGCTGCAATTAAGAGGGCATCTGAGTATTTAGGAATTCCTTGGACCATTAGTTTGATCAACTCTAATTATGCTAGGAAACTTTTTTTTATTCTACCCTTTTAATTACCTAGAAACAGTTTATTTGAGAGAAAACGGTCTGGATTGTTGAGAAATTTCCTGAGTGACATAACTACAGCTGTTACCTAGAGCTGAGAAGAATCCATCAGTTTAGTTTCAGTGGATTGTTGTGAAGGTTTCCATTGTTTCTTGCAACTCAGTGTTTCTCTATTTGTTTTTTTGTTTGTTTGTTTGTTTGTTTTTAAATTTTTTTAAAATTTTAAACTTGCTCTTAGAGTTACCACAAAATATCTGCATTTACACCAGATAAACACACACCTACAAAGCCAAGGAATCTGTGTCTCAGCTCTGTGTACCTGTAGCTTCTTGATTTTGCTTATCTGCATCCAGTCCAAAACTGTATTGCTGGCCACAGACTCCACCTCTACTCAACTAATAGAAGGCTATACAAGTTAAAAGGAAATTCCTGCTGTTCAGAAAAGACCATCTTGCTTTTGATTTTTATTACATGGGTTTTGTACTCTGCCAAGCTGTTTCTGTCCAAAGGCAACACTTTCTCTTTGATTCTGGTGATTCTAAAGAGTTTCTAAGCCTCCAAAAGACTACTTAGAGGAGCCTTCCCATGGATATCAAATAGTTTCAGATCCAAAGAGGATCATTCTGGAGACACTGAAAACAATTCTGATTTTTTTTTTTCAAATGGTACGTTTTTGTTGGTGGTGTTTCTGACTTACTTCCTCCTTCCAAACTGTTTTTCCCAGTAGAATCTGGAATTACTAGATTCTTCAGCTATAATATATGCATAATATACATAATATTATAGAATAAATTGTGGGAACATTTTGAGTCAATAATATCTGTAAATATATTCCACAAAATTCCTCATAGATAATCATACGAGACCATTTAGCATGGATTTGTCTTGAATGTTATTTCTTATAAGTTCTGAGTCTTAAAATCACAGGTTTCTATTAGAAGTCATTAGCCCCTTTGTAAAATGTCTTCTTCTGACAGTAGAATTTCCTGCAAGCCCTGAGTCATTTGTCACTGCTCCGGTGATAATGGAATTTGCAAAAGCAGTTCATTCTGTCCTTTTTCGGTGTACAGTTGCCAGCCAGATGTCATCTGGACCTAGTGCTAAAGAAGCAGTATCATAAAAGAGCAGAAAGAAAGCTTTGACAACAAATGCAAGCAGACTCATTGCCAAGTCTAACCTCTGTAGCAGTGAATGTGTGGAGATGAGTGTTTCTAGCTTGAAATTCTGATGTAGTCATTTAGGAGAGATGTTTGCATGTTGTCCTGAGGTAACTGCATAGTCAAAAGCATAAAAGGTTCCATGTGTTTGTGTAGACACTTGCAGCATCAAGAACAATGGAGAATATAGGATGATCTCAGTTTACTGTAGGGACAGCTCTGGAGTTCATTAGCGATAATGGATGTGAAAGGCAGGCTGCAATTTATCAGTGAATTTGCCTCTACAATGCAAGTCAGAAGACAGGCAGAAATCTGGCATATTGCGTCCGAGTGACAGGTCAGTTGGACTTGTTTTCCAAAGGAGAAAGTCTTCCATACAGTCTTTGAAGTGTGAGGAATAAGGTCTAAGTCATGGTTGTGTTGGCAAAGTAAATATGGAATGTTCCTCGTTTCCTAGGTCAGGAAGCTGATGCGTACCTGGTCATCAGTGAAACAGTGTACCAAAACTAGAAGACAATCTGGATATATCCATGGTCCAAACAGTGATATCTCATGGACCTAAAATCACCCTGTGATGTATGGTGCTGCTCAGTTACTTTAATCCCTGCTCAAAGCAATGTGTGTCAAACTTTGTGGATAATTCTTACTGCTAAAGCTAAATCGTCACAAAGCTAGATGTGTAATCTAAATGGATTTGGGGAGCCATCTCATGTGTTTCTATCATCTGTTTCAGGACAAAATGTGTTTCCCTCTGAACTGCAGCCATCCATCTCAGCTGACTACACAGGGACAAAACCTGCTGAGTTTAGACTGGACAGCTTTGTGTGATGAATCTTACCCTTAGTGTACCATCTCTCATTTTGAAGAAAATGGTGACATGGTAGGCAGGAGCAGAAAAACATCTATTATCTATTGGGCTTATCCACAATACAACACATAGAAATGACCTTTTCCTTTTTGAAGAAGGACTCACTATTGCAGGGGGCTAACTCCCCCAAGTTGCTAAATACTTTCAGCAGCAGTTGGAGTTTCTGTGCAGCTAATGGAAAGTATCCAGCCTTTCCAGGGGCTGGATATTAGGACTTTGTTGATCTCATGCTGCTTCTGACAGCCCAAAGCATCTATTGCAATGAAGGGCCAGAACAGTGTGGAATTGATGTATGAGCAGGTAGAGTGTGCAGGTAGCTTGTGGAGAACAAGGTCCATTGATATGGCTGTAAACTAGACAATTAAATGTTAATCCTAACTATGTGGACCCAGCTCACCACAGGTATAATTATTTAATCTGTAAATCTAATAGCTTTGGATATATAAAGAACTGCAGATTTAGTTATAGACAAATTATGTGAACTACTGTGATGAATTTGCACTTCAAATGTAGTCTGCTGAAAAAGCCCCATTACAATGGGCTAGGTGCTTATTTGTTTGTCTTGTGTTGTCCCTAGTAGATGACAGATGTGTTCTTAAAAATGAGGGGAGAGAAGTGGTACCACATATCTATGCAGCTAAATAACATGACCTCTAAATACTATCTGCAACTTAGGGCAAACATATAAAAGGTTAGCTAAAACCAGCCAAAGAATAGGGAATGCTTTTTGTGGTGAAAATGGGCCCTTTTTTTTTCTGTGAACAGGTGAATTTTTCATTTTTCTGCAAGCTCTTTCAGTTTCTGCTTAAAAATGTAACTTTTTTTGATGTTTTATAACTATGCTGTAAAACTTCTAACTAACTTAATTTGCAGAAAGAATAGAAAACAGCTTATTTTCTACCTTCTATCGAAGCTTGCTGTCTTTCTTCTGGAATTAAAAAATACAGAAGTGGTCTGTCAGTAGGAATGATTTCTGTTCTATTTTGGGTAATTTTTTATAACTTTTCCTCTTTCTCTCTCCCCCTTCTAGCTTTAACTTAATTTTCTGTCTTAACCAACTTAATAATACAAGTATGAGTTTACAGGCAGCCTTCTATCTGAATCTGTTTTTTTTTTTCCTTCATAGGTAAGGGAAGCTCACCCAAAATATCACAGTTTGAAGTACAGAGAGAAAATGGATGGGGAATAAGATAGCAAACTGCAGAGGCTATTGCAGAAAACAAGGAAGCAGTCTCTTTTCCAAGTGTGTGACAGACTTGACAAAAAATAATGAGTTTACATTATTAGAAGATGGTAAGATAATATTTCTAAACACAGTCAAAGTGAAAGACTGGGATACATTTTCTGATGGTGATATTATAGATGACTTGTGAGAAGAAACTAGATGGGCACTTGCTTCTGCTAAGTGTGGCTAGTTGTGCTAGTTGAATTTCAGGGTCGTTGGTCACTTCCAGTTAGGTACTTGGTATTTTGTGATGGGGAGCTTGTTCTTTGCCATAAAATCATTACTAGGTGGGTAGGGCCAAATAAGTGAAACCTATTGATTGGATTTTCCTTTGTGGTACAGTGAAGTGTTTGGGAACAGACAATAGAAATTAGGATGAAGGTGATATGCTGGGCAGCCTGTTGACATTGGAGTAGTTTGACCGGAGTTTGCACAGTTTTTGGTCTCAGCTCCAGCTGTGTCTGTGTCTCCTCTTGGTCTCTAAAGCACCTTCTGAGCCCTGTGCCTGAGGGTTAGGGGATGAAGAATTACATGTTACTGTATGAGTAACTCCTCATTTATCAAGCAAACCATTCACTGGCTATCAGTGAGCAGAATGCAAAATAATTTTTTCTGAGGTGGCCTGCTTCTGAATTTTTTGCAGCTTAGATCTTACACTGCTAAATCAGCAGATCTGATGGAGGAAATCTGCACAATTAAGGTGATTAATTTTCCATGCCACCTGTCTTAAAGTATATAAAGTATACCTGTTCTGCCATGAATGATTACTGCAGATGATGAATCAGCAAGGATGGGCCCATGTTTAACACTTCGGTTTGTGATTTTTGTCATCATCTCCGACATGACTGATTATTCTGTGGCCTGGAGCAATTTATTGAATTAATGAATTACTTACTATTACATGAGTATGATTAATTGAGATGCCTGTTTGGATCCTATTCTGAGTAATCAAGCTTGAGCACTGACAGGTGCAGCCTATGGGGCTGATTCTGCCTTCCAGAAAATCACAGGGAGTCATGGAAATAATACACACCAGCAAGGGCTATGTTGAGTAAACTCCCATGGAGAAGGTAACAGGCAACTCTTAATTCAGTGATCTGGAAGATTTACAGCCACGTGGTTCACATGAATAAAAACATGCTGTCCCTTCCTACCACATTTCTGCTTTTCCCTCCTTCAGTTCTTACTTTCCTATCTACTTACTGTGATTTACTGCCACCAGCTGCCATGGCAAGTCAAGAGTGGCAGGAGCTGGCTTGCCTCTGGAAAGCTAGTGAGAAATTAGGAGCCACTTCCCTGACTGTCAGGTGCTGAAAAGAGAGACCTTGTTGTGCCGTCCTGAGTTGCCATAAATGCTCTGTTAGGATTTGTCCTTGAATATGTGTAATTTCATATACATGAACATATATATAGATGTATAAACAGCACCCATTCGACTGTTGGATGGTGACTCCTTCTGAGGTAAGTTTAAGCTCCTTCTGAGGTAAGTTTAAGCAGTGGCCAGCTGAAACTGAGCACCCAAATATGAAACTCTTCCCTCAACTCTGACAGCAGGTAGGGTAGGAAAAGAAATCTCAGTTGTGCCTTTTGTCTGTAATATCAATCACCCAGAGAGTTCAGCAGAAGACCTGGAGACTGGGCGGACAGAGGGGATGGCAAGAGCACGTTGTCCCAGGATGATCCCCACTGTGTTCCTCCTTCTCAGCCTGACCCACAGAGCTCAGGGTTTGCCACTATGTGGGCGGCAGCTGGCTGTGAACATGAACCCTTTGCCCAGATAAATTGCTCTTCCCATTTTAGGATGAACCATGGAGAAGCTAATCCAAGAAGGTCAGCAAACTGGACTGTATGATAGCAAAATTGTAGGCTTGTTACCTTCCCTCTCAGAGAGGTAATTTAGGCCTGCCTCGTTTGAGGTGAATGGTGTAAAGCTGTTTGAAGGAGGAATCGGGTGTCTGCATAGTTTGCTTCTCTGGCTTCTGGGAACTGAAGAAGGAGATAGGGAGACAGAAGGTTCCCTAGTTTAATTTCTGTGCCAGTGAGGAGGATGTATGTATGGATCACTGCTGTTTTGCTGAGGAGCCAAGTTCTGATAATGACTAGAAAGCCACAGAGCTTATATTGCTCCACAGAGCAATATACCTTTTTCTACAAAATGGGCTATTAACACTTGTGGCACAATAAAATGTCTTTTCTAGTCCCTCATTACAATAGCTTGACTTCCCTTTCACTCTTTTTTAGAGCTAGCAAGCTAACTCTAGCAGAACTAACTCTAATTGAAGGAAAGTTTGCCAGCAGGGCTGCTGGAGAGGTGATAGGAAGTAAGGCTGGTGGTAAAGCAGCAGGACCTGCCCAAACCATGACAGAAGCACAAAGAGCTGTTTCATTCGGCAAGTGGGTTTTGATTTTAATTGAGAAAACTTCTCTTCAATAGAACACCATTTCTTAGTGTACTTCTGGTGATCAGTTTCCACAGCAGAGACATTTTAAGCCTTTCTGAGGCTCCTATGCACAGTTCTGCTTGTCTGTCTGTGCTGGTTACTCAGACCTACAAATACCCATGTCATACCCAAGAGTGGGTTTGGCACATTTTGACATTACTGCTTGTACAAAGTGGTTGTGAAGGACCTTTCATGAGCCTGAAATAATTCCAATTCCAATTCACCATAATTCCTGGTGAATCTCATCAGGAGTTTCTCCTACTCTTTCTGAAGCCACAGCTCTCTAAGACTGATCAGTTTCCCAGTTCACCTGGGGGAAACATAGTGAAATGAAATTGGAAATGTCAGGGGCAGTATGTGGAGTAGCTCAATGATGAGCCCTCCAAATTGCCCCCTCAGGGCAGATGGAATTCACTGAGGATAACTCAGCCTGAGGCATCCATGAGACTCACAGTGGACTTTTGGGCTCCTGTTTGGATATCAGGACCAAAAAATCCAGACGAGGCAGCTGTTAATGAAATATTCTCTTGAGAGCAGCTTTGCACATGAGGGATGCTTATTTTGTGTGTGTAATTTGTAAGGCCATCATTAGCTTTGTTCTTGACCCCTATTCCCAGGATGGTGAAAAACAATTTCATTTGCAAATAGTAGATTTCAAGGTCTATGATTTGAAAAATCTTCTTGAAATGGTAATGCAAATACTGTGCACTGCCTCTGTGGCCCAGGGTTTGCACGGTAGCTTTCTTAGCTTTCTTATTGTATTAGTACCTTTGAGTATTCTCCTCTTGTGCTGATTACCTGCAATAGAGATATTGACAGAAGGATTCCTTTGAGTCTTAAGTTTGTCTGGCTGTGAGAAAGAGAAAGGTATTTGGAGAAGAAGAGACAGAGAATTATTTTTTCTTCTATTCTTATGATGTATTGAACAACAGAACTTCTTCATTCTTACCTGCATGAAATGGAGCTGAGGGTGCTGAGAGAGTTGGTGTTATTCAGCCTGGAGAGGAGAAGGATTTGGAGAGACCTCATAGNACCATGAGGGTGGTGAGGCACTGGAACAGGTTGCCTGGAGAGGTGGTGGTGGAGGGTCCATCCCTGGAGACATTCAAGGCCAGACTTGATGAGGCTCTGAGCAACCTGATCTAGTTAGTGCAGGACCGTAGAATCATAGAGTTACAAGGGACCTTCAAAGGTCATCTAGTCCAACCCCCCTGCAGTAAGAGGGGACGTCCTGTACTAGGTCAGATTGCTGAGAATCTTGTCAAGCCTGGACTTGAATGTCCTTGGTCACTGCAGGGGGGTTGGACTAGGTGGCCTTTGAAGGTTCCTTCCAACCCAATACTTTCCATGATTCTAAATAGGCACTAAAACATGTGGCTTGACCTATCTTAGCTTAAGTCACCAAAAATGGCAAGAGAGGGAGGGTGAGGGAGAGCTGAGACCTCTCTGACAGATTCTGCTCCCTCTGCTCTCCTGGGGTTTTCCTTGGCATTGTGTTTTTTCCCGGCTCTGAATTACAGCTTTGCTATAAAAGCTCTACAGAGCCGGAGGCAATTTTTTTTTTTCTCCTTTTGCTTTTATTGATTTTACTTGACAGCTGATGTTGCTTTGCAGAAAGAGGTCCTCTGTTGCAGCCTGTACTGTAAGGAGGAGTGAGTGCTGGTGTGAGCTGCAGCATCTGGGCTGAGCACTGGAGAATCAAGTTCACTTTGCTTTCATGAGCAATCCTGCTGTGTGGGCAAGTGGGATGTATTACTCCTGATGGTCTCAGGTTACACACACCAGAGTAATGGCACAGACAAACTGCGAAGTAGCTTTCTGTATGATCAAATACTGTTAAAGATCAGAAAAACTAATGGAAACTAGGGTGTTCAGGCTCACTCTCAGATTTCTCCTTTCAACCATTTCTGCCCCCTGTGGTGCTCAGAAGTCTGCCCGATCTCTGAGAAGCAAAACACTCCCTCCCCTCTCCCCCGATTACTCTGGTTGTGTTATATGTAATGGGCTGTGAGTGTGTCTTGGTTCAAGCTCTGTTCTCTCCCCCAGTCCTGGCAATGATGGACCTCCCCGTTGTCTCAGAGAGGACCTTTCCCCAGGGGAGGACACCTGGCAGTGATAGTTAACCACATCCATTTGTCATCTGCACCCTGACATTTCCTCACAGAGCTCAGGATACCTGACTGTGAGAAAATTCTAGCCCAAATCTACCAACCCTCTAGGTTGGAAACAAGGCAGCAAGCCTCTGTGTCCTCTCAGAGATTGAAAGGAGCCCTGTTTGATGAGAGAAGAGCCTCTCATCACAGCTTCTGATTGTGTTGCATAATGACAATATCCTATGCTGCAGGGAACTCCCTTTTTCCTAAATCTCTGCAAAATGACTCAAGGAACCAAAAAGGGCTGTATTGCAATCAGCTGGGGATCACTGATGTCTGCCAACTCTGTGGCATCTGCTCTGATTTTCTGAAGTACCCTTGATCTCTGCAGGTGAGCATGGAAAAAGAATAACAGACATGGAGGAGAAGAAGTAACTCCAGCAGAAGAGGTGGTTCTCTGCTATGACAGGTACTACACAAATTTGAAGAGTTAAGGGGAAGGAGGGGGGATGACACCTCTTTTCCCTCCTAAGCAGGCCATGTTTCAGAGGCAGGTTATGATCTATCAGCTAAGGATGGTGCAACCCTAGCTACATTGGCTGAAAATATGCTGCAGAATAATGCACAGCATCCTTGGGTGGTGGCTATCTGTCTACCCATGATGTTTAAACACCAGCACATTCCCTGACTGGTTTGACCCGTGCTAATTAGTGGTCTCTGCTACCCAGTCTATTTGTGAGACAGCTGGTAACAGTCATAGTCATAGTCATCTAGGTTGGAAGGGACCTTTCAGATCATCTAGTCCAACCATCAGCCCAACTCTGACAAGCCTCATACCTGGACAGGGACTCGAACCCCTGACCCTCAGATTAGGAGTGCAGTGCTCTCCCAACTGAGCTATACATCCAGGTCACAGTGGCCATGCCTAAAAAGCAGCAGGGTTATAATAGCTCCAATCTTGTCTCTTTGCACTTTAAGTAGCCCTCTGGTGCTATTCTGAAGGGCTTTGCACCTTCAGATACCCTACTATGCCCTTGCACTGTCCTCCAGGCCTCATGGCATAGGAGGAGCACTCTGATTTCACATTGGTTTTCACACTCGGAAGTTATTGAGCTGCTCTGGCTTTAATTCTTCTTATCCCAGTATCTGAATATCCTCTCTTTCCAAAGTCATAATGGTCCAGTTCAGTTTGTTGCTCTCTTATAGACTTGGACTTAGTGCAAGGTCCTGCACCTGGGTCGAAGAAATCCCAACCACAGATACAGGCTGGGTGGAGAGTGGCTTGAGTACAGCTCTGTAGAGAAAGACTTAGGTGTGTCCGTTGATGACAAACTTA
>VZTY01006136.1:171359-229798 GCA_013400935.1 Turnix velox
TGGGGTTGTTCAGCCTGGAGAAGAGAAGGCTCAGAGGGGACCTCAGAGTAACTTATCAGTACCTGAGGGGGTCCTACAGAAAGGCAGGGGAAGGAATTTTTAACATAATATTGGATGGGAGAACTAGAAACAACAGATGGAAATTGGAGGGGGTAGGTTTAGACTTGACATAAGAAGGAAATTCTTTACAGAGAGGGTGGTGGGACACTGGAACAGGTTGCCCAGAGAGGTTGTGGATGCCCCCTCTCTGGAGGTGTTCAAGACTAGGCTGGACAAGGCACTGGGCAGCCTGGTCTAGTGGGAGGTGTCCCTGCCTATGTCAGGGGGGTTGGAACTCAATGATCTTTAAGGTCCCTTCCAACCCAAACTATTCTATGATTCTATGATTCTATGAGAAAAAGTGAAGAGATTTTGAACTGATGGATGGTAATGCTCTCATACCTGAGTCCTTTCATCTTAAGAGTGCTTTCACTCTTCCTTTACTGAAGCAAATTAAACATTTGCTTTTTCCCCAACCAGTGTCAAGTAAGCACAATACCCCTCACTGAATCTATGAACTGGCTGAAGAAAAGTACAATTCATAGCATTCTTACAGTTGTGCTTCTCACTCTGTGTGTAATACGTTTCTCACATCTAGCTAAGTAAAATGCCATTGCAGAACACAAGCACAGCATATGCAGTGGTGATGAGTTTTTGCAGCCACTTCTTTCAGAGGAGTGCACATCACTCCTCCCTGAACTCCTCACCAAGTACAGGGCACCTCAGAAATGCAAATATCCTCTTGAATGTGGTTCCTTTACTTTAATCTCTCCAGTCTACATTTCCTATTGTCAGCATTCTTGGCTTCCAGGGCAAAAAGGACGTTTCTCAATGGCCAGATAGTGTGTTTACTTGTGAAACCTTTGTCGTCCCTGGCTGTCAGTGCTGTAGAGATACATGTGGTGTCCCAGGACTTTGAGAGCTACTGCTGTGTACTGCTGGCTCTGTCTCTGCAAGGTACTCATCCTGCTTTAAGTCTGGTTGCAGGTGCTGGGGCTCTGTGTGGAACCCCCACTGACAGATCTGAGGGGCTGATTCAACATCTGACACATGATTTTCCTTTTATGCTGAGATGCTTGCAAGTATAGGGACAGAAGAGCATTAGCAGGGACACATGTGCTGTAAATCCATAAATGACAAGACCAGTTTTTCTGTTTAATTCCTGCTTTTTAGGAAGAACTCACAGGATAGTTTCTATGTAGCAATGCCTTATGTGTCATTCTCTTTTTCCTGAGAACAGCTTGGTTTTGGAATGATGTATCCATAAGGACCAATAAATCAGCCCCAAAAAGCACCTACTGCTTCACTGACTACTTGCAGCACCAGGCAGGCAGCATCTCCACCCAAACTGTGCTGCCCAAGGTAGCCAGCTCAACTTGTTGCCAGCTTCTCCTTCACTTGGAGATATCGGCCTGACCTTTTAATCACCTCTACTAGCAGGCTTTTGGCCACTCGCTGCTGACTCAGAAGCTTCTGTCTCAGCTGAGAATACCCTGCTTTGTGAATCATTCACCATCTCTACAGGCAAACCGTTTAAAGGGCATGGTTGAATGGTGGCTGTTTCTGTGCTCCTTGAGCGTCATGCTGCCAAGTAGATTGGAAAATCTCAGCAAATGTTGCACCAAATATAATTATTTTCCCGGGTATCCTTCTGAAGCCACTCTAGCTGCACACATCAATTAATATTACTGTGATTCCAGTTCATGTGTGTGGCTGATGAAGAGGTGGGCAAATCTAGCTTCCCCACTGGTCTTGCGACTTGTACCACAGATGTGTTAGACAGTGAGTCATCAAAAATTTGTTCGATTTTGTTAGGATAGGCTGCATTTTTTCTGAGCCCTCCAAGTGGCCATAGCTGCTTCCTTGAATGACTGGCTTCAGGGAAATGTCAAGATCCATAAAAAAGCATCACAGATGAGCGCACATAAGTAACGTGTGCTAAAATCTAAGTTCTGCTACTCATTAGTAGTCAAAATGTAATAGCATTCACTAAAGGGAAAGGTCATATCTCTGTTAGTGGAAAAAAATTTTGTCTGGAAATATCTATCTATCTAGATAGATAGATAGATAAAATGCATGAGATATATATATATTTTTTTTTTTTAATCACTTATGATAAGCAAATGGTATATCAGTCCTAAATATTCAAGGCAAGGGTGCATGTTGCAGCTACAAAGCTGAAATCAGAAATATTTTGATAAGTCTGATAAAGAAAAAGCTAATTATTCAGTGATGCTTTTTTCCAAAATTATGTCAAAGAAACACATGCGCTTCTTGGAGTTAGCTCCTGTAGAATAAGGTGAATTTTCTCTCTTGTGTAATTGCCAGACACCTAATTTTTCAACACTTTGCATGTAATTATAAAAATTAGTCTTCTGTAACCNCATTCACTAAAGGGAAAGGTCATATCTCTGTTAGTGGAAAAAATTTTTGTCTGGAAATATCTATCTATCTAGATAGATAGATAAAATGCATGAGATATATTTTTTTTTTTTTAAATCACTTATGATAAGCAAATGGTATATCAGTCCTAAATATTCAAGGCAAGGGTGGATGTTGCAGCTACAAAGCTGAAATCAGAAATATTTTGATAAGTCTGATAAAGAAAAAGCTAATTATTCAGTGATGCTTTTTTCCAAAATTATGTCAAAGAAACACATGCGCTTCTTGGAGTTAGCTCCTGTAGAATAAGGTGAATTTTCTCTCTTGTGTAATTGCCAGACACCTAATTTTTCAACACTTTGCATGTAATTATAAAAATTAGTCTTCTGTAACCTTTGCATGCAAGCAAGGTGATTAGTCTGATGCCAGTCACAGTGGTCTTTGTTGTAGAACTGTGTGTGACAGACTTGCTGCCTAGAATATTTTGTGTTTTTGCTAAGAAACATTGGCTCTTACTTCAGGATGTGATTTGCTAAATCAGATTTCACGGAGATCCAGTTGTGAACTGGACAGAAATGGTTCTCTGGCTTGGTAAAATGTTTTAAGTCTGGTTCTTTGTTTTGGGTTTTTTTGAGAGGGATTTTTTGTTGTTGTTTTGATTTTTTTTTTTGCAAGTGTGTCCACAAATTGTGATGATTCATTCCTTCAATTCCAAACTTAAATTGGCAATATCTGTTAGTAACAGCAAGTGTTAACAGCACAGACAAAGGCAAATATGTATAAAAAAATCACTATTCTTTAAAAATGTGAAGAATTGGTAGGAACTCTTGTCCTCTGAAGAAACATGAGGCTTCTTATTCAGTGATATCCTATAGAGGTCACCTTCCCTTCCCTTAAGCTTATTCAGATCCCAACTGGTTTTTGCTATTCCATCAGGTATTCTTGATAATTTATATGTAATGAACTCACCTCTCCTACAGCAGAAGGAACTAGAAAGTAGCATCATCCTGTATAACCATACAAATGAGGCCATTAAATGTATGTGTTTCTCCATTGCTGGGGGGAACCTGTCCCAAAGATGAGTAAGGAGCAGAGTGCAGGCTCATTAGGACTTGTATGGTGATTCTCTAGAGCGATATGAGTCTGTGTGAGTTTGAAGGGAGAGCAGGTAGAGGTGTGCTGTCACTTTGTCAGCTTCCTGGCTTGCCCACAAGCTTCTCCATACCTCCAAGGAGTAGGACAGGGAGAGGATGGCTGTGACATGTGGGCATCTTGCTGTTTTCCTGATTACGAGCTTATCTCCAGTTTGTTGGAGTTTAAATTTGGTTACAGATAACCTGTGCAAAGCAGCTCTTCAGAGCAACCAACTTTGGCCCCTGCTGTATATTACTGTCTGAAGAAGACTCACTGCTTCCTCCCATCAGCTTTAGAAGGAAGCTAGGTATATCTAAGATTAGACAATATGAATATCCTCCAGAATTTTTCAAGTTCTAATAGTGCATTATGGTTATTAAGCCCATGGCCTACAGTAGAGGCAGAGCAAAAGGGCTTAGCCAAGAAACCTGCACTGAGACCCTGACACTGGTCTGGGACCCAACGTGTCATCTATTTATAGACCACAAGTGATGAAGAATACTCCATGTCCCTGAGTAAGCTGTTTCTATGATTAATTACCTGCTCTGTTAAAAATTCACATCTCATTTCTAATCTGTATCTGTCTAGCTTCAGCTTCCCAGTGTTGAGTCTTTAATAGCCAGGAGGAAAAAAGGCATCAGATCTATCTGTGTCTCGGCGCAGCCCCTTGTAAATTGTGATCAAGCCACCTTTGAACCTTCTCTTAGATGAAGTGCACGTACAAAGATACCATTTATTGCAAGCTTTATTTTTTTTCCCCATAGCTCCAGTAATTTTTGTGGTTCTTTCTTGAGTTAGTATCCCACCTGGGTGTATGCAGTAGCTCTGCATGCTATTCCTGCATCCTTGGTTATTCCAGAATCCCAGACCTAGAGGTTGGAAGCCAAATATTTTTAGGATCCCTTTGGGATCAAGGAGCCTAGTCCCAGAGCACAGATCATGGGACTCCTCAGAAAAAAATGTCTTAGACCTGGGCAATCCCTTGGAGATGGAGACAAAGTATTTTTCCCTCTGCCATATGGAAACGATGGAAATTTCCTTTTGTTTCTCCTCCCCACCCCCCACTCCCCACCCTAAAATAGCTTTTCACGGGGAGTTTATAAAATAATTGTTCCATTTCAGAGCAGAAAACATTTGCCACAGAGCTGTCTTTGATGGTTTCATTCAGACATTTTCTCTGCTGCATTTTTTTTATTTTTATGGGGCGGGGGAAACCTTTTCAAAGGTTTTCTGGACAGTAGAAAAATGTTGATAAAGTCCTTAATGTGTTCTTCAAAAATGTGTGTGATGTAGAGAGACAGATAGATTTATGAGTAATTGGGGAAAATGGGAACATCAATCCTTTTCACACCCAGGCTTGTCAGATAATTGAATGTCCTCAAGCAGACACCATCAATGCAAAGATGCAAATTAGCTTTGTTTTGCTCTGACAGACATTTAGGTGGGGCGATAGCCTCCCGGGGGTTTGATGGCCGTGACTTCAGCTGAAAAGAGCCAGATGATCATTTTGTCTAACACATTTTGACTAAAGCACACCAGAAGCTTGCAGGCAATTGTGAGGTTTGCCCCATGTAACAAGGCCATGCAGGTCTGGGTACTGCCACTGTGCATGAGTTTGCACTGTCCTTTACTCTTTGCCAGCAAAGGCTTGAAAGAAGGAAGACATTATTCAGGCTCCAGCCATCACATGCTGCATCAGGCTGCATTTTTAAAGGTGTTACCACCTGAGCTCAGTAGGTCCAAGCAGCTGGGTCATGGCTGCAGGCTCCCCATGGTTCTGCTGTGAGCACACACAGAAAACACCTCATTGAGCAGCACGGCTGTAAAATTTTGGGACAGGGTATGTGCTGGCATTAGCACTTCTTCAACTCCTGGGAGTAGGAATACCTGTGATGTTGCACTCAGCTTCATGTCACTGATTATGCAAATTATACACAAGTGAGTTCACATTTGGGAAGTAATTTGCACAAGTTGATGAACTTCAGATAAGAAACACACGTGTTAGTGCAAGTAGGATGCTGTCAACCTCACTAAATGTCTTTATACAGCTGTGTTGCTCCCAGGTTCTACTGTTTGGCTGCTTTCAGGTTCTGCTGCTTGGCATGCCCTGATCTTGGTGGCTGCTGTGCTTTGAGCAAGCAGCTAATGTTTTACCCATCTCTTCTCTCCTCATGTCTTGGCCCTTCTTGTCTGTTACTGAGTGCCAATTATCTTGATGGAAATATGAAAGAGATAAACACACTTAAGCAGATAAAGCTCACTTCATGTTGGGCCTTTAAACATTTGGAAAGCAGTGGGATTTAAATTCGTAATTTGTAATCTGTAAGCTGGTTGGCTTACTGGTGGTGTTGTGATGTAAGAGGTACTTACATCTGCTTGTACATATTCAGGTTTTAGCTCTGGTTTTGTTTTAAAGCTGAAGTATCCAGCTACAGTAAGAGTGGATCATTAATAAAGTTCTAGTTTGCAGTCCAGGAATAAGTAACCTTTCGGCAGAAGCTGCCCCTACTGGTTGAACTATTAGTTGCTGCACCTGTGAGTTCCAAAGGACCTTTAAAACAGCATTAGATATTGGCCCAATTTTTCTTGATTTGTCGAGCAGGCTGGGGGTGAAGCATTGATTTTATATAGTAGAGCCAACCACAAGCTGGATACTTTTCACTCTGAAAGTCATTGTGACAGAGGGCATTAGATTCGACCTGCCATGATGAAGCTTTGACTTCTGTTCTCAGGCAGGTGTGAAAAGCCCTCTGGTAATGCTTGCAAATTGCAAAATATGAAGCATTGCCTGGGGAAGAGGCAAACACTAAAGTCATGTTCTCCTGACTGGCAATTTGGTGTATAAGCCAAATGGTTTTCATTCCCTTGTCAGTGTTTGAGGTTGTACCTGAGCCTTGTGCAGAGGTGACACTCCTGTCAAATGCAGAAATCACAAAAGGTATTTGAAGTTTGACTGACCTGCAAGGCTTACACCATTACAGGACCTGGAACTGATCATGTCATTGCCAAATTGGCCCCTGGGGTGAGGGAGGAGGGATCTCTGGGGATGTTTGGCCAGAGCCCTTCTGTAGTCTGCTAATATTTTGTCTTAGTGTCAGTACACTGCACCTAGATGTTTTCTGCAAGTCCCTTTGGATCTCCTTTGCTTGTGGTAAGTGGGAAACAGATGAATGGGTTGCTCTTTTTACTGGAGTTTGGCTAAATTGCTTTTTCTGTTGACTGCAGGCTCAAACTGGGACATACAAACACAGCACTCTCCTGTATCTATAGGTGTTCAGATGCACATGGAGAGATGCTAGACTTAGTTTTTGATGACTTGTCTAGAAAATGGTGTTTGCACCTGGAAAAAAGCTTCCTAAATGGCAAGTCCACTGAACAACACAAGGATTTAGGATATGTGTCCCTATGGATATTTCCACAGCTTGCCTCTCCGCTCTCACTCTCTGTGCTATGTCAAGCTTACCCTTTTCCTCCCACATAACACAGGGTCAAACACTTCAGAAGTCTAAGTATATGCCAGGGGAGATCCGTGGGGTTGAGTCACAACTGTAGAGGCTAGACTGCTTGTCTGCTGGACACCTCAGGGCTGGATGAAGGCACTGCAGAGTCATCTCAAGGGGGGATATGTTTAGGCTGAAAAGGCTGATTGTGAAAACAGCGGTGTTATGGGGACCAGGCATCATTTGGGTCCTTCAAAGCATTTCCTCTGCCTTGCTCTGCAGTGTGCAGAGGGACATTGCTTCCAACTCTGGTAAAGCACCTCACTGCTGTCAAAAGCAGCTTTCTGCTTGCCTGATGTATCCTCTTGCTAGCTCCATGTTATGGATCTTTGGGTCTGAGCCTGCCATTCTGCTTTATGTATTCCTATCAGCATGTCTCGGGCGTCTCCTCTTGGCTCAGCGAGGTGTCTGCCATAATGTATGCTAGTGTCTCAGATTGGAGATGATATTATTGCCACAGCATCTCTGGCCTGAATTCCAGGAGGGTGTCTTGTTTAATGGAGCCAAAATGCTGAGTAGTTGAAGGAGCTGTTCTTGTGTGCATCTTTGCTTTTCCAGTAATCGTGTAAAAGAAATGAGGTAATCCTGACTATCACTAGGAAGCTGTTGACTTGATGGGAGTGAAGAGACTGGCTATGATAGAGGAGAAAATGTTAGCTAAGCCCATTTCAAACCCTTCATTTTATTCATATCATTTTGTCCAGGTGAACCATGTCTCCTCCTGAGAGAACAAATTGGTTAAAGGCTCAGTGATGCCACCTTGTCCCTTTTGATGTGATGTATCCCCAGTAGTTCCTATCTTGAGCTGCTCTGTCAGAACTGGGACCCCTTTTCTTATCCTGTTATTCCTAAAACTACTTTCAGGCCTTCATCAGTCATTGTGAAGAAGGGCACACGCTCATGCTGTTGTGAGGTGAGAGACAAAAAGAATGGAAGGGAATACCTTCCAAGCTATCTGTAGTGGGAGCTGGCAGTGGCAGCCAGCAATACAGGGCAAAGGAGGTGTATTTTGGTCAACTAAGTAATTTTTTTTTAAATGTGAATCACCTTCCCTTTTTCATTGAATTCCATTCTGCTCCAAGAAGCCATCAAGAAACTCAATAACTCAACAAAAACAAAATATATATCTGCTCAAGAACAGACCATTAATTCTGTAGCATCCAGCTCGCAAGCTGTGTAGCTATGGATTGGTTCCATATAGTTAGGGATCCTGCCAAAGACTTTTCAGAAGTGACTAATGGTTCTGTGTGCATCAGTTTTTGGCACCTGAACACCCACCCCCTGAAAGTCTCATCCATTATACATACTGTTACAGAACAGGAGCCTAGACCTGCCTCATCAGGGCAATGCTCTTGTCTGTTTTTTTTTTTTTTTCAGTATTTAGGCTTCTCCCTCCTTCCATTCACCAAGATCATACCATAAATACCATTTCCCTGGTGCAAAAATCCTAAAAGTTCATCTGGATGTAGCCCTTATGGTAAACCCAGTTTTAGGATCATCCAGAATCAGAACAGACTTCCTTTTTGTTTTTTTTTTTTTTTCAGTAGAACTGGCAAAAATTTATCAAAATGCAGTTTCATTTTAAAAATATCCATCTGAGTTGTTTGATACATATTTTTCTGTGTTGTTTGCATAAATTTAGCTATCAAGAATAAAGCAGAGTGGGTTGGAGAAAATGAAAACAATCTTCCTTATTCATCCCTCTTTCAGCAGCAATCCAATGTTGTTGTGTCATTCAGCCCTTTGCCGCATGCTTTTCTAAATACCAGCCCTACTGGATTGATTGGAAACTCCACCACAGTGTTGAGCAGAGCCAGGAACTTGCCTCAGGTGCTTCAAACCCACTTCTGTGGATGCAGAGATCCTGCCCTGACAGAAATGAGGAAGGGTCTCACCCATTTCTTCTGTTCCAACTTTACAGGCAAACCCAGATACAGGGTTGATGACTTCAGGAGACCACTCTGCATGTCAAGTGGCTTTGGATTGCCTACCAACCAGGTGCATTGCTGCTGCTCCTGATGCTTTGAAGAGGGCATGTGGGTGCACAAGGGAAGCTGTTATCTCCCAGCAGCATCTGTATCATAACTGAAAATTTTTTCTCCCCTATGATCTACAAGACCCCGGCTCTCATAGGCTTTCCTTGATGAGAGTAAGCTCATGATACATTCTTCTTCCCAAAAATGGTGTGATGTTCTCATACTGGTGAGATGTCCTAAGTCTGCTCTGCTTTATGTGAAACCCTGGAACCTGGAAGTCATGGTACATTTTTCAGCAAAGTCAGTCCTCTGTTGCAAGAACATCATTACATTAAGTAAAAGATATCAGACATCCTAAAATGGCCTTCACTTGTTAGATCTCTTACATAAATTTAATGAGGAATGCCCTGGTTCTTTTTTGAAAAGCTAGTTGATAATTATCAGCTGAGCTTGACATTTCTGCTAATGGATTAATATAATTTATTGTGTTGTGGAAGAGACCTTCTGTGCAGAGAAGCCAATTTCACTTTCAGTTCCAGATGGAAGATAATACCCAACATTATTTCCAGAGACATCTCCATTTGAAGTTGAAGATAATTTCAAATATAATTCAAGTTCTTGCAAGTCTTTGATATTCAGCCTGGCCAAAAATATAGTTATTTACTTAACTCTGTGATTAAGTGGAAAGCATCCCTTTTTCTTCATAGAAGGTTGCTGCTCTTTAGGGAGATCAGGTATGAGTTCTGACTATCATTAATTCTTTTTAAAAATTCCTCCAATTAAATACATTTGGAAGATATATTCTTTGCACTTCTTCTTCCTAGCCACAAATCCCACATGCTCTGGTCTGCAGCTCTTTTATGATCTTTCATCTCCCTAATGGAATTTTGATGTTCCTCTGATGGATTAAATTTGATCCTCCACTACTGGAAACAGTAGGTAACTCGTCTAAAAGGTTAGATTACTGCCATAGATTTTTTTTTGTTTGTTTTGTTGTTACTGTTGACATTATTCAGAAAGATCCCAAGCCTGATGGCTATGAGGGAATTTAAAAGTTCAACTTAAGCAAAATACTTGTTTCACTTGGAGGGATATTTTGATTGGAAGTGAATGAAAACCTGTCGAAAAATTGCTACTGTCTGTTTATACCAAGTGGTGAATGGCCCTGAGATCTCAAGGCAAGGGCCAAGGAGACTTTACAAAGTATTGGATATGTGGTTATTTTTATTATACTTTAAATTAAAGTATTGATGTTTTAAAAAACTCCATTAACTTTTGATGCTCCAAGGTATCTTTACTAGACTGTTAACAATAAAACTCTTTTTCTGTGTTTGGGTAGTTATTCTAGGTATTTTTGCATGGGTTTTCATTGCTGTCATGTTCAAAGATCACGGCTGACTTTCATAAATACAATTATTTCCTTGAAATTCCTGCTGGCCAAAACTCTTATAAGCTTTGTTGCACATTTATGTATAAGGATAAATTTAGCTTATGATCTTTTAAAGCCAAATAAGCAGTCTTTTTCTGGTCACATACTGGTTGTTATGCCTGAGCATGTCTACTAAATGGGCAGATTTGCTTGACGTTCCATGAAACGAGGCAACTGGGTAGAAAAGGATGTTCTTGACTTTGTGTGGTAAAAAACTCCTTTCTTTTTCTGTGGAAATTCCTACAAAGCAAAAACCAAACCTCTCACCTTTTTGTGTATGAGAACACATCTTTGACTATGGCTGGAAGGGTTGGAAGGGACCTTAAAGATCATCGAGTTCCAACCCCCTTGCCATAGGCAGGGACACCTCCCACTAGATCAGGCTGCTCAGTGCCGTGTCCAGGCTGGCCTTGAATACCTNTAATAAAAAGTCCTACCCCTGCCTTTTTGTAGGCCCCCTTCAGGTTACTATGAGGTCCCCTCTGAGCCTTTTCTTCTCCAGGCTGAACAACCCCAACTCCTTCACCCAGTATGAAGTACCTAATATGGTTGCACAATGTCAGCAGAAGAATTGACCCAAAAGAATATGCCTGTATCATTCAAATTAGTTTTCTTGTCCAGATGTGACTAATTTGTTGGATCTCAAAGTTCTTTCTGCTTGTCCAAGAGAATGTATCTTTTTAGGAAGACTTTTTGTCACAAAATCATTCTGAATTTCTAGGAGCGAAATTTCATGTTCCTGAGAGTGACAGATTATAAGAAACTCAGATGTGAAGCCCTATTTTTTTTTTTTTCCAGTAAAGAGGATTAGCTGGAGGAATCAATGACCAAAGGGAAGATGAATTCACCATTCCTTGATACCTTCATAGCCAGTCTGAGTCCCTTCTGTATGGTAATCAGAGATGGGTTGGTTGGCTCTGCGTGGATCTAACTGAGTTACATGGTCTTATGTTATGAATGGACTGAGCACAGTTTCTCCAAGTGCCATTTCTGACCCTAAGATCCAGGAACTAAGGATAAGGCTCCGTCAGGAGGCATATCCCGTTGCACACCTGGAGCATTACTTTGCTGGCATAGTGCCACTGATGCCTGGCAGTGACATCAAGAGGGCAGTGCCCAGTGCCACTGAAGTCTCTTGGTGCACAGGGGGACAGTGTCCAGCTGTTGGGAACCGACCTGGAGGTTCTTGGGCTATGGAGAATCAACTGTAACTCATCTTCTTCTGACCTGTGCAACATGTTGGCTCCCTCTCTGCCTGAGAAGTTGCATCCCCTATATTCATTCTCTTCCTGCCTTTCCTGCTGCCTCTGCTTCATGCTATCCCTGACAAGGCCTTTTTGTCCTCTTCCTCTTTGGTGTTTTCCTGTTTCATCCTAAATGGTCCCACTGTTCCAATATACATTTCCTTTCCCCTACATATCATACACTGCTCTTAAACCCTCCCACTTTCTTTCTCCTGTCTTACCTAGATACACTGTAAACTCCCCTAGGGTCCCTCTGCTCTGTAGGTTTGGTAGGTTGAGCTGTAAGGTTAGTGCTATAGGAATACACAGAAATACGTATTATCTGACCTGCTTGTTCTGGCGTGGACCACAAAGAGGTAAGTACTCAAAGCACAGGTAGGTAGATCCCATTTATCTACATTAGTGCTTATCTACATGCTCATTAATCCTTGGAGCTATAGGTCCTACTGCAGAAAGTGTGATTAATAACAGCAGCAGTAATAATCTACAAAGATTTTTATTTTAGAGGGGAACAACAACAATAATAATTTACAAAGATTTTTGTTTTAGAGGGGAAAAGCAGAAAGAATCCAAAGGTGATCAAAGTTACTGTTTAGACCATGAGACTAAAAGTTAGGCTGAAATGAAAGTTGTGATAAAAAGTTTTAAAGTCGGTACAGTTCTGCCTTTGCCCTTGAATAAAGGTTTATTTCTGGGGCTATGGTTTTTACACTTGAAGCTACCACCAACAGAGGACCATTATTCTTGTGGCCATCTGCTGGAATATTCAAGGGAACAATTTGGAGGATGACGTTGCATCCTGCAGAATTTCCTTGCTGGAGGAGAAAGAGGGTCCAAGCACCACAGCACTGTGAGCTGAGGCCAGCACTGCTTTGCTCTGTGCTAGCCTGACCACGCCATCTCCATCCACTAGTCAGAGAAATCAAAACAGCATCTCTGGAGCTCAGCAATCTGATCTCACCCCTGCCAGTCCTACATTGAGAAGAACTGAAATGTTTTCTAGTGCACATTCTTGTTTTCCAACTGCAGACTTCAGCAAGAGAGACAGCAAGGGTTGCTTCTGAGAACGCGTGTGAACCCTTGTTAAGAGAGAGGAGAGGTCAAAACAGACGTGCCAGCAAGAGTGGCTGTATTTCCTTTTTCCTGCTAATGTCCCTGAACAATTGCAATATTTAAATGTTAGTGGCTCCTTCAGGGCTTTATTTGACCTTAATATTTTTCAGGCTGAAGATTAGAGCCGGAAGATTTCCATTATTTCTGGGTTGAGCTTTTCTAAAGCAAATAGTTAAGGCGGGCACTGACTGCTTCTCGGGTTCTTTCCCACCCACCTCCCTTTGGTGCCTATGGTCAAGCTGAGTGTTATCTCCCACTGGTGGGATGAGGGACCTGTGCTAGTCACTTTGGAAGAATAATTGACTTTGGACTGGTGATTGGCACTGTGACGATCACGTTTGCCGATCGAAACATTGACTTTCCCTGGCAGGAAATGAGCACTGTAGAAATCCTGTGGAAGGGCTATTTTTGTCCACAATTCAAAATGCGGTCTAGAGAGAGAAAGAAAAGGGAATGCAACAGGAAAGAAAGTGGCTGCTCTCAGAATATAGCTGTTTTCCCTCATAATTTTTGCATTGTGCCCTGAAAGCTGGGAGATTAAATCTCTCTAAAGATGTTTGCTAGAGTGACACAAAATCGTGCCTGTCTTTTCTCCCGTGTTTCAGTGGCACAGGAGCCAGTGCAGCCCAGTTTCCTCACATTTGCTGTGCATGCAGCATCTTTGATAATATTAGGAGTGATGTGGGCAACTCTGGAATGCTATGTAATTGCAGCAGGTAGGAGAGCACATGTCTTCTGGGGGAGCCTGGCTGCTGCTTGGTTTTTATTTTTTTGGAAAAGCTTTTATCTCAATGTAGTAGTATATACTTTGTTTTTTTTTAAATGGCAACATTTTAAAAGCTGATTTTATTCAGATTCCCAGATAAATATAGTTCTGACCTTGCAGATGCTTAAGCACATGTGTAGCCTGTGTGTTTATATCATGTGTGACATCAACTAGCATTTTGAGATAGAGATATTACTTCAGAGATGGTTCAAAGCACTTATTTAATTTAGGCACTTTGGGCGACTAGTGTTCTAATTTAGGTGCAAAAAATCAGGTGGTGGGGATAGCCCTACCTGTTTTAATTCCAGAAAATAGTTATTGCCATGCAAGTAAATGACTGGTGAGTCTGACAAGGGCTTCCTGTGCCCCCCAGGAAGCTAATTAACCTCTCCATCTCCATCCTGGAGATGGGCTTTGCAGGGCTTTCATGAGCTGTGCTCGTTAATATTGGCTTGGCACCCTCACACCCTGGGAGGAAAGGTGGAAGAGGAGAGGAAATATTTTTACAGCAGACAGCCACTTGATTTCTCCCCTATTAAGGGAGGTAATGAGCACAATTCATGAGCACTGGGAGCAGGAGGGATGTGTGTGAGCTCAGCCGGAGAGCAGGGAGGATCTTGACTCTTGTAGGTGGTGGCTGTGACTGTCCCGTGCAAGGCTTTCCTCTAAAAAGAGGGGGAAAACACAGACTGGCAGAGTGTCTCCCCCACACCACTGCTGGGCACAGGCTGTGCTGCAGACAAGCCCCTTAGCATGATGCACAGAGGATGCCAAGAGAAGAGATGACTTTGCTCTGCAGCTGCATCTCTCATCCCCACAGGGACAATTCTAATGAGTTTGATGTCTCTGCTGCATCCTCTAGTGTGACTTTGTCCATAGCAGAAAAAGATGGTGGCTGCTGTTGAGCTGCAGCAGTGCTGACACTGGGGATGAAAAAACATGTTGTGTGAGGGGCACACTGAAATTAATTTCCTAGTGCTGCAGGCTTGAAAATTAAGTCAAAAGGTCTTGGAAGTCCCCTGAGAAGAGCAGACATGACTGCGTCCAGCAGCCACCCTTGCTGCAGAGCAGAAGGTGAGTTGTATTTTCTTTTGCTGCTTTCAGCCTCCCAAACTTGAATTTTTTGTCAACTGGCTGTGAAAGGTGTTGGTTGTCTCTGAAGCAGCATGGGCAGACTCATGCTGAAAGACTGAGCTCTCCTATGAAAGGATGAGTGGGAGGACTGGCACAGAGTTGAGCTTGATTAGTATTGAGCGTAAGTTTTTCCTTGACAAGTCTTTGGCACATTTCTGATTACTTACCTCTTCTCTGTGCCAAGTCCTTGCAAGACATGTTCTGAATGTCCAGGGCCAAACAATCTTTTTAAATATTAATTGCTAAGAAAGCACATAAATTCCATGGTTCAAAGGCTGTGTATGTGTCATTTAATCTGAAACAAAACAACTTTGGGCCACACTTGGTTTCAGCTTTTTTTGTTTCCTGTGTTTTAGCGTTTTTTCTCCCTATAAATCACTTATCCATGCAGACCACATTTTAGCAGGCCTTTGCTCATGTGTAAAGAGGTACAATTCTTGTCATTAATTTTGTTCTATAGCCAGCTTAATTCTCAGTCTTGGTGCTAGTGTGGATGACAAGAATGAGCAGAGCTGGAGAAGCCTGCTGGATCAGGGCTTTCACAGTTCATTTGGTGTCTACTTGCTCATCCAGACTTCTTGCTCCTGCTCTGCCTCTGAAGAAGCCAAGCCCAGATGACAAAGGTGAATATGGCCCTTCCTTTGTGGTGGTATCTAAACAGAAGCAAGAATGGCAAGAATGCCCATAGCCCTTAATTTGGTGGTGATGTTCTTCTCGGAGGTGAGGTTTGATCACATACCTGAGTCTGAGAAGATATTTGCAACTGGCAAATGGTATAGGGCTACTTTTGTCCTTTCCTTTCTCAAACAAAAGGGCTTCCTGCTCCACCTGCCAGGGCTAATGGGTTTGGTTTCCTATATTGGCTTATTAAAAAAGAAATAAGAAAAGAAATTTTCTGCTGCTTTTATGTGTGAAGGAAGGGACATCTTGTGAAATCTCAAGATGAGCCTTAGAGCTGAACAAGGTTTAACCTGGTCAGGTCACACCATATGTTCTTCTAGTCATCAAGTCTGGGGGAATGGTTCAGAGAGAATTTCAACTTTGTAAAATGCAAAGATAAAAGCTCAAAATGTATGAAGTGATTCTTCTTTTACTAGAAGGAGATGCATTCACAGGACACAGTTGGTAGATAGCAGTATTTTTACTTTGTCCTCTTTTCATTCACACCAGTCAGTCTTGACTCTCTAGTACTTCTCAATGATGAGACCTGAAGGCAGGAGTTCCACCTGACCAGAAGCACTCACAGCCTTATCAGAGTAGGAGAGGGAAAACCACAAGCATCTCTCCCAGTTTGGAGGGCAATTGAGCTGCTGCTCCCTGTCATGAGGCACCAAAACCAGGGACAGTTACTCCAGTGCCTTCTCAGAGCTAGGGGACAGGCACCAGGATTTGAAAGTTTCAGGTCCATGATGTGCATAGTGAACAGAGTGATGTACATCAGGGATTCTTGTATCGCTTTTCATGTCTCCCCACTCTGCCTATTTCAAAACAAACATTAAAATATATTTTGATACATTCTGTAGGGCTTTTGATGCCCTCAGTTCCTCTGGGGGCACATCAGAGATCTCTATCCTATTGCCTTTATTTCTGTTCTCTGGGATTCTGCCCATAGATAATAGGGTTTTTTGGTTCTCTGTGTGGGCAATTCATCTTATGAGGTGTGTAGCCACTTCAGCCTAGTTTTCCAAGACAAGTGCGGATATGAGAGTAAAAAAAAGAATATGGGTTTCCCTGCCTTTGTCATCTGACAGTATCTAAAGTCTGCCAAAAAGTCTCAGAATTTCCCGTCAAGTTGGAAAAGTCATCTTGATAAAAAATTGCCTTTCTCCTGCTGGTCTGTGAAATCTTAAAATCTCTGAATCTCAATTCAGTTCTCACCGATATTTTAGGAGAAACTACTGTTTTCAGGTAAAATGTATTGTCCTTTTTCAAAATGTGCACATTTTAAAAATCATTTAGGCTTTCAAAATGCCACTTTTCAAGAAAGTTTTATGGGAGCTAGACTTTCAGGAATTTCTATTTCAAATCCTAGAAATGTGGTTTTCTATTTTGTACTTTCACTTGTATTTTGTTTCAATAATTGTCACTATTTTGTGACCTACCAGTAGTGGCATTCAAATAATCTGTCCTCGTGCTGGTAGTTTATTGTAATGTAATAGTAGAATTATTCTCTTCTGCTTACTTTTTGCCTGGAAATATCACAGGAGTAGCTATGTGGGATTGAAAAGATGTAATAAACTTTTCAACTACAGTTGGAGATGTTACATTAAAAAATATTGCACAGGACTCCACATAAAAATGAACACATTTTATGGAGTATCAATTTTAAAACAATGCCATCTTTGACCAGAAAATGCTGCAATCCAAAATTTTGGGGAGGCTTAAGTCCTTGGTCTCACTTTGGAAGCTGTAGTGGACATAGTATAAAATATGTAGTATTTAGCAAAAAATAAAAAATATTTACTAAAAAATAAAGACATAGTAAAGCCCTATGGTACTTTACCATATGCTAGTTTTTTTAATTCTAGATTTTTCTCAGTTTTGCTTGAAGATGGACTCAAGGGAGAGGGCACATAAGTAGAGATAGTACACATCTATTAGGTCCAAGGATTCAACCAGCTCTTCCTAGCTTGTTTCCCCTCAGTAGGCAACCCCACACTCTGCTCGGCTCCATGTCATTATTAAAGCTGCTGTTACAGCAAGGGGATTCCTTCAAAATGTGGTTCACATGATGGGATGAGAATCCCCAAGAAATTCATTGTGCAAATGCAGTCATCCCATTTGCTCTGCCGAGAAATGTGTTTCGACTTCTGTATCTATGTTAAGTTAGCTCACATTCAGGTTGTAAAGTAAACTTCAGGCTGTCAAGGGTGATGGAGTCAACTAATACTGTGTTTGGGTTGTGAGATATGGCTGCTGGCTTTCAGTGGGAGCCCAGAAGCATATCATGTCACATTATATTTAGGTTTGCAGACCTGTGTGATTTTCTCTGGGACTAACTCTGACACAGCGCATGAGTGGCATAATCATTAAAACAACTTCAGAGAGCCTTGCTGCGACTGAGGAGCATGACTTTCTTGCTAAAATTAGCCAGGTTTGAGGGTATGAAAGGGAGAGGGGAGGAAGAGTAGAATTAGTCATAGTAATGTCAGCTTTGGGTTAAATCCTAGCGAAGCATTTCCATAGTTTTGTGTTTTCCAAGGGCCATAGGTTGCTTCTGTAGACAATTGAGTACTGCAATTCTTTGACATCTCCAAGGATGTCAAAAAGATCCAACATCAACACATCTCTACTCCTCAGCTGAAGACATTACCGTTCTCTGTTTGATATCCTTCCAGCTTATTGACCCTGCACCACTCAAAATGATTACAAGTCAAGTCACTTGCCTGGAAACAGTGGTGGCATTTCAAGCCCCTGGCAGGCTGAGGGGAAGTGGAAGACTTGGAAGTGATCATCAGTTTCTGTCTCTATGGCCATGGTTTTCAAAGGGCTGGAGGTGTCTTGGCTGGTACTCGTGTTGCATAGCCCCAGAAAGTGCTCTTGATGGGGTGTCCCATCCTCAAACAACCCAAAAGCTTCGAGAAAAGCCAGCAGTTCTGTTTCCTGAAAGTTGGGACAACCCCCAGAGCCCAGAAAGCTTCTCACTTCACCCAGCAACATGATGTCAGGAAAGACAAAAAAATCGACTCCCCTCCCCCCTCCCATACTCTCCACCCCCTCCAAGTAGGCTGAGTGCTGATCTCTTTCATGTCTCTCATGTCTTATCACATTTCAGATGCTGTCACTACACCCAGCTGGGATATTTTCAGTGGAAATACCTAAGGAGAAATGAGAACAGTTTTGGTAAAAATAAATATCCAGAACCCAGCCTCCTTTGCATTGCAATGTGATGGGATTTGGGAAGAGTAAAAAGAAGTGTGAAAGCAAGAGCTTGTTTATGCAGGATGCTGCTGTGAAGCAGGACAAACTGGGGCTTTACAGCTCTGTACTGCTATGCCCAAGCTCTTTCCAGTGCTGGAGTTAGTCATTTGGAAACCACCTGCAGTGTAAAAAAGCATCCCTTCTGCTGGGGCTTTCTCTGCAAACCCCTCACTGTTGCTGTCAGGAGCCAGTTTAGGCAGCGTGATTCCCTAGCTCCTCTGTGGTGTGGTGCACACTTGCTGACCTCTCTTGTCAACATCTGCTTCAGTCAATTAAAAAACATTTGTGCCTTGCTGTACTATGTGGCTGCAGTAGTGATTTCCAGCTTGTAATGCCTCTTACACAGAGGATGCTGCTGTATTACCACAAAATAGGAGAATAGCCTCTGATAAACAAGGGAGACAGAGCTAAAAGTCAGTGAGGTGGAAACTTCATTGCACCTATTGCTGTTCCTCAGAAGTAGGCTCCTCTTGAAGAGGGTCAACCATAAAGGACTGCTGACCACAGGTGGATGTGTTGGGTGTGCTCAGGAATGGGTTCCCAAGAGGCATATATACCATAGTATATTTACTTCAGTCTCTGGATAGCTGCATGACTCCTGCTTTCCTGATTCTTCAGAGCCTTGTGAAAACAGTAAGCGCCCACTACCTAAAAATCCTTGATAGAAGATATTCTCTTCTTTGTAGACCATTTTCAATAGACTTACTATTATCTTGGGGGCACTGACACATGAGCAGGACCTCACATGACAAGCAGTATGTGTGCTCCTGCCTTTGTGAGCTAACTTGTCTCTATTAGACACGGTGGTTCATCCCACCTTTGCATTCCACTGGGAAGACCATTTGCATGGATGGTTACCCTGAAACCCCCAATGTGCTCTAAAATCAGAGCACAGCCTTCCTGGAAGCAGCTGGGGTTCACTTGCTGTCTTGAAGTGATGATATGTGATCAACTTGCAGTAGCCAATGGATGACAATCCTGGCCATGCTGGCTGCTCTGATACTGGATGTCACCATACTCCTAAATTGCTGCCTTTCAGATACTGCCTTAGTGCTTTCAGAGATACTGGCCAGGGGATTGTTACACCAGAGAGCTCGTACACATCAGCAGGATCAAGGACACTCTCTTTGGAAAGAGAGAGCAGATGAATAAATAATAGATGATTCTTTTTTTGCAAAATTGCTTTCCTTCTTTTGGAGGTTGAGTGCCTTTCAGGGTGCAAACAAGAGAAGCTTTGGCCTTTGACTAAGCCTTGGAAACTTGGTAGAAAACAGAATGAGGTATTGTTGTTGTACTCCAGAAACAAAGCAGCAGCAGCAGCACCAGTATCTCCCCTCCTACTGCAGCAGTTTCTGTAGGAAGCTGAATAATATTTACCAGATTTGTATGTGTGTCTCTAAGGAATTTTGAAAACACTTTTAGAAATACCTGCCCCTGTTTCAATTATCTCCGTTCAGCAAGTAGCACTATTGCTACTCAGTGGGGTCTGAAACATTAATGACATTTCCCAGCAGGGACCCAGATGGATGAGGCAAAGTAGAAAGAATTGGTTTCACCATGAAAAAAAGCATCAAAATCACAAATCTCAAAGTTATGCTAAATTTTGTGATTTTATTAGTTCATTTAACACTTCAGTTAACAACTGTTAATCAGTTTTTTAAAAATAAATTTTCTTTCTAATTAGAAACCTTTAATATTATATTTGGGTTCTTATTTCAACCTCATGGTTATCTTTCAGGTGTGAAAACTACAAACTTAACCCTTAATATTGAGCTGAGATCCTCAATATATTGAAAACAATTTTATAATGTGGCTATTAAATGTGATTTGTAATTAATATTCTTAAATGAACATGACCTCACATTTATCTGAAAGCCCAAAGAGGTACTTTCAGATGTGTGCAGCTGAGAGAAATTACTCATCACATATTTTTTAAACTTGAGTGAGCTTTCTAATGGACTTTCCCGAGTTTCAGATAATGTTAATAATCTAAAACTTTAGAAGGGAATATAATTATCTGCTTTCTCATCAGGAAATTCTATCCTATCCTATCCTATCCTATCCTATCCTATCCTATCCTATCCTATCCTATCCTATCCTATCCTATCCTATCCTATCCTATCCTATCCTATCCTATCCTATCCTATCCTATCCTATCCTATCTTGTCCTGTCGCCTCCTACTCTGCCCGTTCCTGCCCTATCCTATCCTGCCCTATTTCCAGGTGCAAGGGTGTAATAATAGAGTATTTTCCAGAAGACAGGCTGAAGGAGTTGGGGTTGTTCAGCCTGGAGAAGAAAAGGCTCAGGGGGGACCTCATAGTAACTTGTCAATACCTGAAGGGGGCCTACAGAAAGGCAGGGGTAGGACTTTTTAATAAGATATGTGTTGGGAGGACTAGAAATAATGGATGTAAATTGGAAGGGGGTAGGTTCAGGCTGGATATAAGAAAGAAATTCTTTACAGTGAGGGTAGTGAAACACTGGAGCAGGTTGCCCAGAGAGGTTGTGCATGCCCCCTCTCTCGAGGTGTTTAAGGCCAGGCTGGACAAGGCACTGAACAGCCTGATGTAGTGGGAGGTGTCCCTGCTTATGGCAGGGGGACTGGAACTTGATCTTTAAGGTCCCTTCCAACCCAAACTATTCTATGATTCTATGATTCTAAGTATGTCAAATGTACTCTGCTTACTAACACTGAAATAACATTTATTACTGGAAGTTTGTTGTTACTCTTGATCGTCTCTCTCCACGGAGAGGACTGTCTGAACTGTTGAGCTGCAAAATGACAGCAGGCTTTTTCCCCTTTTATACTAAATGTACCCGTCACCTGGTGTTTATTTAGGGAAAGGAAAAATGACAACTGCAGAACTGCACCTTGCAGTAGGAGCCTAACTTTCTTACGTCTGCAAGGGCTGAAGGTTTTGGAGCTCCTACTTGCACATCAAATCATACTGAAAGAAAATTTTATTTCTCATACAAGTCAGCCTTTCCTTGTGCAATGAACTTCTGCTGTGCCTACAACCTGAATTTCCCAAGTGAGTGTGAGCAACCAAGCCTTTCAGAATTCGAATGTGTAAAATGCTCATTGTCTTAAATTTGTAGGGAAAAGGGAGAGTTGTAGAGTGTCAGTGTTTAACAGAGTGAATTTTTACTGCCTTTACTGCAACCACCTGCCTGTGGTTGAAAGTTTTTTTCTTTTGCAATAGATTTTTAAGGCTTTCTATCTCAGTATTGCCTAAATACATTATTAATAAGTCAGGCATGATCTATTTGCTGAATTCTTCTGAACTGTGATGGAGAACCCTTCCCTGTTGCTGTACAGAGCTGTGGGCCTGAAAGCACCCTTCTCTAGCTCCTTGTCAGGAAGGAGAAAGAAAGCAGAGGTGGCAGCACAGACTCTCACAGTCCTATCCAATGCAAGGGAGACTGAGGAAAAAGTGCTTGTTGACATGAAATGGAAAAGATTTTGAAAAGGCAACATATGGAGTAAGAAATTATAAAGTCAGGATCCCTCCTCACTCACAGAACTGCAGGGAGAGGGATATAACACTCATCAATGACATGGAATTTCTTGAAAGCATGCCTGTCTTTTTACATCTTACTTCTTTGCAAGGAGTGTGTCAGGATAATACCCTCAAGGGAGATCACTCCATCCATCCTGCAATTTCACAACATCAACTTGCATGGTGGTTGGAAATAGACCAACTCCTGGAAGTCCCAGCCTTGTCTTGGCTCTTAGATATCTACAAGACTGCTTTGCTTGTATGTATTAACTCCATGGAAGAAAAATAACCCTCCCTTTTTCTTTTCTGTAGAAACATTTGAATCGCTCTGAGCCCTAGGCATGCTATCCGAGAAAGATTAGTAAAGCACAGGGCTAAGTTCTTGGTCATTTACTAGCAACAATGTTACAATACATTGAAATAATAGAATAATAGAAGTATGAAAAAATATACTTTACAGCTGCAGATTTCTCCATCTGCCACCCAGGATTTATTTATGGACACTGAAGTGACATTTCTGTGCCTGAAATCTGTTTCAGAGCTGCACCTCACATGAGGCTCCTCTGTGTCTCTTTCCCTCTTTCCACTTCACCCTTGTTTGTTGTTTCTTCTGTTTTTTTCTCCCCATCTTAAGTTCTTTGTCACAGAGGATCTGCCACCATTGCTGATGAGCTTGGCCTTGGACCCATCTGACATTTGTTCTACTGGTCATGGGAGAATCTTCTAGCACCTTCTCCCAGAAGCCACTCCTGCTGTCCCCTGCCGCCAAAACTTTCCTATGCAACCCCAATATGCTAGCAACTTTTATGACTATTAGGTCTAATACCCATGCAGGGAGTATGGGATGTGGAACAATTCCCTCTGGCTAGTGATGCAAAATTTAGATTATGTATTTTCTTCAAATCTAAATAATCTATATGCATGTTCTGATGCCATTTGGGGATTGCAGGGAAGTCTTATGCTGTATGATGCTGCCTGGATAATAGAATTTTTACAGTGTTAACCTAGCAGTACTGACATTTATGGCCAAAACGGTATCTCTGGAATTTCACTCTGGACCTTTTTCCAGTTCCAAATACTGTTCAAGCAGAAATCCTGATCACTGCTAGAGCTTTTATCTGTTTTTCTTGTCTATGTCTACATGGCCTCCTACAGTACTGTATCTCTACTATATCCCTAGTTCTGTAAATAGAAATTTACCAATGATACCACTCTAACTTTACTAATTGATGTATGTTCACACCACCTTTAAGAGCTGCTAGTAAATTTTGACTGTTCCAGCACATAAATCTGCCACATACTATGCAGTTGCTTTCCAAAATGGGAGAGACATTTTGCTTACAACTCACTCACAACCACCCTTCCAGGCTAGTTAAGGTAAGAAGTTTCAAGATATGATTCATCATGATATATATGAGATTACACTTTCAAATTTATCCTTGGCTCTGTCTCTTAACATTTTTACTAAGTGCTGAGCTGACAGCTGGTGTCAATGCACAAGCTTTGCGTTTTGCCTTGCTGTAATAACACTTTGAAAAATCTCTGCAATAGCAGAGGTGTTTTCCTTAACAAATAACTAATTTAATAAAATGTAAAAATAGTGTGTACCATGGAGGTCAAAAAGTGAACATTGCTAGAAAGAGTCTGCTGTGCCATGCAGACCTTTCTCTACAAGTTAGGTGTCACTTATTTGTTAGAAATGATCCTACATGTTGGCTGTTGGAGCCCTGGTTCAGGAAAAGATGGAGAGTTACCTGGTCTGACTAGATGGGTATGGGTGTAATTCCTTGCTGCAGAAAGTACTAAGCAAGTTTTAGTACACATATGCCCTCAGAACTTTGACCCTGATAATAAAATATTAAAAAGAGGCACGTAAAAGAAGTAAAAATAAAATATAAAATAATTAGAGGTGCAGTACTTCTTAGAATAGCAGTTCTGGTATTATTAATAAGTGATTACATCTTGGCAAGGAACAAATATATAGAAAAATCAATACTAATTCATTTGGATCACTCAACAGCATTAAATATGATGGACCGCAAATCCATACAGGGTTCCTGGTGGCTCTACTAGGGTAGAAAATTCTCTCCTTTGGTTACTCCATTGCTTCCTTGCAGCAACAACAACAAAAAGGAAGGGACCTTAAAGATCATCCAGTTCCAACGCCCCTGCCATAGGCAGGAACATCTTCCACTAGATCAAGTTGTTCAGTGCCCTGGTCCAGCCTGGCCTTAAATACCTTCAGAAAGGGGGCATCCACAACCTCTCTGGGCTACCTGTTTCAGTGTTTCACTACCAATCTCAATAGCATAGGGAAACAGGGAAGCAATGAAGTTTAGCATAATGCAGAGATCTCAGCACACCAAGAGCTCAACTGTAGAAATATTTTGTAGACAAGAGGGGTCTTCAAGAAGGTGATTGATCTTTAGGTGGCTCTTTTTCTATGAGCAAAAGAAAGCATAGAAGTTGCTTACTTGAAAATAAACCTGTGATATCAGACTGGTTGCTAGTAAGATGATGCAGAGGCAGTAGGGAAGGAGTATGTTACAAAAGGCCTTGAATTTCTGTTGGGTTTGAGTAGGCTACTGTTCAGCAAGACCTAGAAATAGTAGCTAGCTGAATTGAAGGGTTAATTGTGCAAATGTACTTATGAATCATATTTCTTTAAACCCACCATCTCTGTAGTGATGAGAGTCAGGTAAGAATTTTTTGCATTGATTCTACTTCAAGACACCTCCCTTCCAGATAACTTCAAGACATTATTCAGTGTTATGATTCATCATCCAGAGTACTGGAGCTTGTAGAGGAAGTCTCCCTCTCTTTTTTTCCAGTTCAACAAATGAAACAAAGAACTGTTCAGCACAGGTCTGAGGGCTGGAATTCAGCATTTGAACTGTCAGCAGTCTATCCATAGCTCCTACAGTTGATGTGTCTTCTTTCTGTGCTCTGGCAGAGCTCTGAGCTCACTCTCAAGGCTTAAGGCAAAGTCCTTGAGGTTATTCATTTTCTGAGTACAGGCTGATTGAACTCCCACAAACACTTTTAAATTTTGGTGTATGTCAAGTTGTTCTGGAAATGCTCTAAGCACATACTTATCACAAACAAAACAGCCATGAGAATTTAAAAAATAAATGGCTGAATTGGTGCTTTGTGAGAGCCATTTACATTAGTCAAGTACCGACTGATCTTATGTCAAAGCACTCTCTTTTGGTCTATTAGCAAAATAAGAGGTTTGTATATTTTAGTATCTACGGTCTAGTTAAAGACATCAGGCTGAAATATGCTAGAGTTAAATACAGCCATAAGATGGGGTCCACCAGTTAGATAGCCCATGGGCCTTAGGAAGTGGAATAACAATCTTAGTAATGGTGGGAGCTTAGAGGGAGGATATGGTTAGTGTAATTAGAAAGAGTTCCAATCACAGAACGAGTTCATCTTCACAAGCGTTCTTCCATAGAGAAAGTACTTTCCATGAATGACTTTTGCTGCCCTGGCTTCTTGATCTTCATGCAAAATTAACTAAGACTCATCAAAATTTCATGGCCTATAAACTAAGCCACTTCAGTTTAGTGTCACCCAGATGAAATACTGAAGTGTGACCACAGCACTTGGTAATAAACTATCATTTAAAAAGAATGGGTGGGGAAACCTGTAGTGCTGAGGAAATTAAAAGCAATTAAAAACTATACATAGACGAGACTCATACGAAGGGATTAAGCCTCCAGGGAATGAAAGAGAAACTCAAGGAAAAAAATCAATAGAGAAATGCCATTCTAACCTTTAAAATATTAAAAAATTAATATACCTGAAATTCCATCAAAACTCAATCTTTTAAACAAACCTATCTATATTCATGGGCCTTCATGTCTGTCTTCAGGATGCTCTTTAAGTGTGCAAAGCATTGGCGTGGTGGCCGAAGAATCACCTAAGAGATGACACAAGATCAAGTTGCAATAAGAGGGAGAATGCTGAAAATCCCAGATCCTCTTTTCCTTCTGAGTTACACTTTGGATTACATGTAATTTATAACTGAGGATAACACTCAGAAGCTCCTTCAAGAAACTCCTCTGAAAGGCCTGTTGATAGCTGACACAAATCTATTTAGCAGACGTGTTTATCAGGTTTACTTATGTTCCTGCACAACTCAAAGGTGTTGATAGATGTAATACAGCTGCTAAGCTCCAAACAACTGCTTGTCGCTCTTGCAGCACAACTGGTAAAATGTAAGTGACTGACTGATCTAATAACTGGGGCTTTTTTTATTTAAAAAAAGGAGTATTTATAAATATATCACCATGTATGGGATCGTTTTTGAACAGTGGTGCTAAATCACCCAGTGCCGCTGACGTTCCACCCCAGTCATCTGGCAACTTGCAGACAAGTTCTATTGAAAACCCACTGAAAAGCAAGTTAGAAATCCCCAGCTCTTGCTGGTAAGTGTCATGTGGCATTTACAGTAGTTATGGATGTAAATCTTTCATAATCCAGTATCAAACCAAATAGAGCAAATGAGCTTGTCTCTGTGGTTAAAAAGAAGAAGGTATTGATTACCATAACAAATTAACAACTTGAAGCCTGATACATGTCCTCTGAGTGCTGAGAGCTGTGAACTGGAACAGTCATGTATTACACATTAGCCTCAAGAGAGTTAAAAGCAATTGCACTACAAGAATAGCTGGTTATTAGAAGAGTTCAGTAAAAATGATTCTAATGGCATTTACTGCAGGGCTAGAACAATTACCAACCTGCAATCAAACTAATAGCTTTTCATTAATTAAGATAGTTGAGCAAGACCTTGTCTGTCTACACAATTTTGTTCTGGGAAATGATGCTGGGTGTATTTTCAGTAGTAGGCAGATGGGTGATAATGCAGACTATTGCAGGATGGCTGGGGGAGCTAAAAAGCACTCAGCACTTCCAGGGACTGCTGCATGGAGCTGGTTAGAAGCTGGCTTTTGATGCGACTGGATTTGATCCAGGGAAAATGAACCTAGAAAAATCTCCATGTATGTCATAGAATCATAGAATAGTTTGGGTTGGAAGGGACCTTAAAGACCACCAAGTTCCAACACCCCTGCCATAGGCAGGGACACCTCCCACTAGATCAGGCTGCTCAATGCCTTGTCCAGCCTGGCCTTAAACACCTCCAGAGAGGAGGCATCCACAACCTGTTCCAGTGTTTCACTACCCTCACCATAAAGCATTTCGAAGAGGTTAGGTTAAATCTCCACTGATAAACCCTGTTAGTGAAGTTGTGAATACCTCACCCCTGGAGGCTTTCAAAGCCAGCCTGGATGGGGATTTGAGCAACCTGGTTTAGTGGAAGATGTCCCTGCCCATGGCAAGGGGTTGGAACTAGATGATCCTTAAGGTTTGTTCCAACTCCAACCATTCTATGATTCTAACTGCTTTGGAATTTCTCTCCTTTCCTCCCCCATTGTGATGACTGAGATTCCATCAGCCAAGATAGTAAGATGACAATGTCCAAGTGCACTAGTTTAAATCAATATCCATCTCTGGCCAGAAAGCTGCTTTCAGCAAAGTATTTACAACAGTGCAAAAATGATAGGAGTCTGCAAACTACAAGGAAGTCAGTGAATATCCGTTCACATTTTCACAGAACAACAACTTTGACTGTACTCACACTCCCTGTATTGTTTCTACAAATGTATTTGTAAAGTGGTTTGTTGGCAACAGTATTTGTGGAAATTGAAAAACACAGCAAATATTGAAAATTATGATAGATTTCTTTTTTCATATCCACAGCAGGGCTTGAAAGGAAAGCCATGAATTACTTTCATAGTCACTGAACAAAAACATATCATTTGATTATCCTGTAAACCAAAATGCTTTTAGCTGAACATGCTCAAAACTTCCAAGATGTATTTTGCTGGTCAGTTAGAGACAAGAATTCTCCACAGAGGCTATTAGGAATACTTTACAGTGTGGATTTTTTGGCATGCTGCTGGACAACTTGAGGACAGAGAATAGCAGGTATGGCCAGCCTTAGGAGTGGCATAAAGTGTCCTTTTTGGTTTACTGAGTATCAAAAGTAACAACTGGTGAACCTACAAAGGTATGTAGCCTCCCAGAAGCTTAAAGAGTGATGTTAAAGTTTCACAGTAGAAATTAAAGCCATTTTGTTCCTTTCATGCTGCACTCCTGAATTTTCTCCAGGATGAGAGAGATGTTTGTAGGAAAAAGCTGAGAGTAGTATTTAATCCATGAGAAACAAAGTAATACACCTCTGCCATTGGCAAAACTGATTTTTGTTGGGATTTCTGGGGGAAAGTCTAATGTGATGGGGTTGGGAAAGCTTCGGGATCCTCAGCTGGGTAGAATCTCTTTGTTTCTTTCCCCTTGAAAAATCTCCTGAACTGCTCATCTGGCCTGATCTTGCTTGGATGGAATATCTAATGCTAGAGCAAATTGCTGACAGATTGAAATTGACAGTGTGTGTTAATAATATTTCATATTATATAAATATAAAAACTGCACCAAACCTTATTGGAAATCCTTGAACCTGCTGAAAACCACTGTAAGAATGTGCAAGGATCTGACAACACCTGGGAAAACTGCACTGCGGTTTTAAGGAACCTAAATGCCATGAAGTGTTATTTATTTGGTGACATATGACAAATTGTTCTATGAGGGCTAGATGATTGCAACTTAAAAATAAATTAAAGCCTCTCTCTGGGTGTTCTACTCAATTTTGATATACAACACTCTTGGCTGCCTAGATTGTGCAGCATTTAAGGAACCAATTAAAATTGTGGCAAAGTCAGTGTTATTTCTCCTTCACTTTGTTACCTTGCATTTTGTATCACTCCTTGTGATTTATCTGTTGTAGGTCTGTTTCTCATGCTAATTAAAGTAAGTCTTAGTTCTTGATGTGCGGAAGTATTCCTCAGTGTATCTGCTGGAGGTCTGATGTTAAAATAGTTCTGCTTCATCCTCCTGTTGGCTGGGTCTTCTCACTATCAGTAGTGGGGGTTAGAAAACGGCTTTTACCCCTCTAGCTCACATCCATAGATGGTCCAGTCCCACCTCAGACTGCAGGAACTTTTTCAGCTGATTTTAGCTGAATTTACTCCTGACCCTGCCTGGGTAGCATCCCAGTGCCTAGAAATAACTAATACCATTGTGTCACTTTCCTGTAGAGAATCCTCAGTCAAAAAAGTTGCTGAAAGTGGATGAAATGCTCTATTTTTGGTTTTTTTTTGCTATTGGTCGCAATAGGAAATGGAGTTCTGAGCAGGTAGGTTCAGTGAAAGTGCATCTTTTGTATTCAGAAGTGATTTGGAATGAGAATTTAAGTGAGAGAGATTTTGGCGCAGTAATGTTCACATTTGTACCAATCTCATAAGCTACAAGGGGAAAAGTGTGAGTTACTTTTAAAATTTTTCTTTGTATGGGGATCACCTTGCTTTAGTTTCTCAATGTAACCTGGGGCTACTGCTACAGAGCAGATGGGGCTTTGCCTGTAGCACTAATATCTACTCAGCATAATGATCTCGTTGTGCATGGTGAATCCCTCATTTTGTACTGCAGCCTTTGTAGGTTATGCTGCTGGTTGGTGGAGTTGCCTTCCCCGTGGGAATCCAAGCACCCACTCATTTCCACTCCTGATGAGGAAATTAATACCCTATTCATGTAGCTGCATTTTACTTTTGATTGGTTTAGTTGTAAACTATTGACTGCCTGAATGAAATGTGGGGAAGTTCATCTCCAAAAGGCAGTTTGTCTCTGAACAGTTACAGGGTATTCCCTTCCATGTTAATAAATCACAGAAGGGACTATTTAAGGTAGAAAACTGTATTTTCAGCTAAAACAGTGGCCCTTTAAGAAAACATTGAACATTTTTGTCAAATAAAATGAATGACAAATACAGTAACACCAACTTGGGTGATAACTCACTTGCGCAATAAAAAACCCTGGTAAATATTAGTGAATTGTACATCAGAAGGAATAAGGGAGAATTATCACCATCAAACATACAAATAATATCTTCTAACTTCTTCAGCACCTTCATTAACTTCTTAGAACAGAGGGTCTTCGGGCCTGTGGATCTCTCCCTGTGTAGGTTGCATAGCAGAAAACTATTTCCTCAACTGCACTTTGCCTTGGGTAGCACAGGCTGGAACTGCCTCCAGGTGAGAAGAGAGGGAGTGTGATTTAGAGAACTGTCACCAAGAAAGAAACCAGGGATTGCATTATTCCCCTCTAAACCACTCTCCACATCCCCCAGCCAGCTGCTGTTGCCTAACTGGGTCCAGATGGCTTCAACTCAGTTTGATGTGTTTTCCTAGTGTGCATTTCTAATGCCATCAGCCCGTGCAGCAGCCAGCGGCTGTGATTTGGCAATGTTGATGTCATTGCCTTCTTCTTGGCATGCGTGGTGGTTATATTTTGTCTCAAGTTTAACTGCACATTTCTTTGGTTCTTTTCACTGTGCATTTGTAACAAGTTGTTGAAACTGTGCTCCATTTCTGCCTGTTTGTCCATACAGCATGGGCATACAGAGAGAGACAGGACAGGGAGCAAGTTAGCACCAGATTTTGTGTACTGCCCTCTTCCAAGAGGACAGGGACTTCTGGTTTAAGCTGAGGTAGGCAAGAGTTGACTGAGAGAGGCTGAGAGAGGAGGAACTACCTGGAAGTTGAAGTGGAGATGGGTCTGTTTCACTTGAGTTTTAAAAAAACCTATGTGCTTTGTCTCTAACCTAACTATTTCCCTCCTTTGGCTTCCTTAAAATAAAAGGTTCCCTTGCTGACACCCACAATTCTCTATGGGTAAGCACTGCCTTGAACTGGGTCAGGAACTCACCTCCACTTATTTCCCTTCTTCCCCTGGGGAAGCAATAACAAGTCAGGCTTCTTCTGTAACAAGACAGGTGGAGGAATGTGAATCTGCTTTCCTTCTTACCAGCAACCAGTGGAAGAATGTGCTGGAACACATAAAAGTCTGGGAATTACAGAACCTTGTTAATCTGGCTTTGAGCCTTCCTGCTGCAGTGCTCCCAAATCAAGGAACACATTTTCTTGATTATGGCCTTGTTAATTTGTTATTTGGCATTTATTAAACCTCTAAACTGTGCTTAGAAAACACCCAGTGATTAACGATCACTCATTAGGGACTGAGGAAGCTTGTGAGATGGTTCTGTTACATTTGGCAGAAGTAGCAGAGGTTTGTTCAGCAGTATCCCAGTGCAAATGGCAAGACTTTATTTTGGACTTTGAGTGGTATATCTCAGGAATTTTAGGGCAAGAGTGTAAGGCACATGGCTACCATCCAATGGCTGCTTCCACTTTCTATTCCATCTTTGTGAGACCCCATCTTGAGTAAGGCATCCAGCTCTGAAGCCCTGCATTCAGCCCTAGAGTCCTCAGCACATGGACCTGTTGGAGTGAGTCCAGAGGAAGGCCATAAGGATGATCAGAGGGTTGGGGCACCTCTCCTATGAAGACAGGTTGAATTGGGGCTGTTCAACCTGGAGAAGAGAGGGTTCTGGGGACCTTATAGAGGCCCTTCAGTACCTAAAGGGGGCCTATAGAAAGCTGGGGAAGGACTCTTCATCAGGGAGTGAAAAAATAGTTTTAGGCTGAAAGAGGGGAGGTTTAGATTAGATTTTAGGAAGAAATCCTTTACTGTGGAGGGTGGAGAGGCACTGGAACAGGTTGCCAGGAGAAGTTGTGGACACCCCATCCCTGGATGTGCTCAAAGTCAGGCTGGATGTGGCTTTGAGAAATGTGATTGGGTGGAAGGAGTTCCTGCCCATGGCAGTGGGGTTGGAACTAGGTAATCTTTAAGGACCCAACTCAAACCACTCTATGATTCTACGGTGGGGTTGCCTCAGCAGTCCAGATCACTTTAGCAAGTCACTTCTCCAGCTGCTTCTGTGCCTTGTACTGCACAGGTAGAGAGTTTACACCATGCAATCAGCACTGTAGAACTTCTGTTATTCAAGCTGTGTCCCTTTAGCGTGCACAGATGGGGAGAACCTTGCTGCATAGTACCTATACAGTGCTCTGCTGCAGGAATGTACTTCTTCATTTCAGAGAATTAAGTGAGCTGCTGATTTTGTTTGTGTTACCCTGCTGAGTCCTGGCAGGACAGCTGTTGTATCACCTCTCTTTCCCTTCACCCTGTCCCCTCCCTGAAGAAGGGCACAGATGAGCTTGCTTTGAATGCAGATATGCACGGAAGCATTGCCAGGGAAAACAGTTTTCAAAGTTACACAAGAAAATTAAAAGTGAGACATCATATCTGAACTGACAGACTTTGGTTGGACTAAAATGGATGAAGAAACCCTCAGCATCTGGGAAAACTGGAATGTTAGACTTCATTTCCAGATATAGGCATGCTATATGCATTTGTTGTATGTGTTTTAGAATCACAGTATCACACATCACATTCAGTTAAAATAATTGACTTTTCTCTACAGTACACTGAACTCCCATTGAGAGCAGCCATTCCTTTGGGTATCACACAGAAAGAAAACTTATTTAAAGGAAAATACAAAGAAAAGGGAAAACTTGCTCAGCCTCAGTCTTCTCATAGGCAGCCAATAAACTAGCCTTCAAAGAGACTTCTGAGACTGGCTGACAAGAAGTGGCCCCTGGGCACAGTAGCTGAACAGTGATGGCTTCTGATAGTAGCAGCTATCTGCTGAAAATCGGTACATGGCTTTCTGTGCAGGCAAGAGAGGGGAATGGAAAACCAGTGGGGTAATCCTCAGGAGTGCTGAGATAGTCAGGGTTTGAGAAGCTGGAGAAAGCCAGGGAGAAGCTTTGTGGCTGGAATATCTCTCAGAATTACACCCTGCAATAGCTGCAGGGCACCATTCCCACTCCCAGGGCAGCTGTGGATTGATAGAGGGTTAAGTCTGCCACTGGAACAGGACATTTACCATCCCCTGTCCCAACAGCCCCTGTGGATGGAAGGGTCTAGGGTATGCTAGCTCAGTGATATCTGGGGATTTGTGTGCTATATCTTTTGTTTGTGCCCGCTTTTTAATAATTTATTTTTGTTTAAATTTTGTGACATCAAAGACTCAGGTTGGGGTTGTTCCCTAGACCACTGAAGCTTACTAATGACAGATACTTGGCAGATGCATAGATTGTTTGTGGTGACTGTGATCCAGCTGCAAGAGGAGAGAGTCACTAAATTTCACTTGGAGGTGAGCCATGTATCTTTAAGGCAGAGATACACATGGTAGGATTTATTTTCACCAAAGCATAAGTGTGTTTACTTCTAACACCATTTCTTACAAGTTGCTGCAGCATCATGTTGGGTCTAGCCAGCAAAAATAGACACAGCCGAACTGATGCTTCGTGGTGCAACTTTGACATTCATGTTCTTCAGAACTTTCATCTCCCACTTAACAAATGCTATGTTGATAGAAGGCCTGAAATGAGTAGTGATCAGTAATCAGAACCAAATTTTTCTTGCCGTGGTTCAGTTTCTCACTTAGGAGAGCCTGAAGACTTGAGGTCTATGCCTAGATTTGCAATGTGCATAAGGAAATGGTGTTACCTTTTTGCTTTTGTGAGACTAGTGCATTTATTATGACTTGTGATAGATTTTCTTGAGGCATTTACTTGCCTGCAGGAGAGTCTGGGATTCTGTGTGGCACATCTGAGAGACAATGCTTGCTGGGAAAACCCGTGGTATACACTCTATTGCAGATGTTGTACTTGATTGTCCATGCCTTGCTGTTTTAAATAGCTTAAAGGCAGCATAAGAGCCCACAGCATGGATGACCAGAAGGTGGACTGCTTTCAGCCAGTGCAGGTGGGACACATGTAAATGCAAGAAGAAAAAATGCAAAAGGATAATCTTTGAGAAGCACTATTTCCTGGCTCCTAACTCCTACAGGAATCCAAAACAGCAGGACTGATGGATGCTGATTTACTCCTAGGAGTATGGCATCAATGTGTTAGCAGTACTGTCATCCCTCTTTGAGGAAAAGCCTTTCCTCACTAGCGTTTTATACTCATCTAAATGCTGTAAATCCCTGGACTACTGGATTAAAGGGGGCAGAGCCACCACTTATTCCACTTTCTGTGAAGGCTGCTCTGACTGGTGTGCTCTGAGGCAAGACAGGATGGCCTACAATCAATTATAGTACTTCAGGCAAAGTAGACATCAACCCATCAAGACATTTGTGTGTTGATACTGACAGACAAATCCTGAGTGCAGTTCACTACTAGATCTCCCTGGGAGTGTGGACTTGGCAGACCCGAAGTTTGTTCTCAGATGCTCATCTCGTTGTGAACACTCAACTTGTCAATGATAACAGTCCCTGGAGGAGCAATTCTGTGAAGGCCATCATGTCTGTGAGAGCCTTTCACCTTGTGAGGTCCTGGAAGTACTTTGCTCAGCTAAGGATTTAGCCCTGTGTTTGTAGAGCCGGCAGCTTCAGGAGGGTATAATGAAGTTGGAACTGCCTTTTAATTTCCTTCAGTAGTCGGGTGAGAGTTACGATTGCAATTTGGATTTGATTCTGAAAAGAATCTCAGCCCTTTGTGATCAGGCAAATGATTTAATTCAGTTTAATTTAATTTTGACAGTGGCAAGATTCTCATTTAAAGTGCACACTTCCAAGTGCATAAATCTATAGGAATGACACTGGCTCAGCACCTTTACCAGGCAGACTGTCATAACTAACGCCTATTAGTTAAATTAATGTAACAACATGCACTTTTAGCATTTAGGAAAGGATCAGCTCTACAGATATAAACTACAAAGACCCACAAATGGCTATTTAATTAAACTTTCTTTTCTTTTTTTTTTTAATTTCTGGATACTTTCTCTAAAATTTCTTTCTTTCCTTGGATAAAAGGAAATGTGAATTTAAAATGCTAAAATCAAGGAAAGGCCAAGTTATGGTATAATGAGTATGTTAAAGCCTATTCAATACTCTAAGTGAATTTCCATTTCTAGTATGAAATGAAGAGGAAATGAAATTAGTTTGAGAATGTTTCTGTGCTGAAAGGTGAACACAAAAGTCTTTCCTGGGAGCTGATGTATGTGAGTAGCACATGGAAAACATGTTCTTGCAAGCACTTTCTGAATTACCTGGAAATTTTATGAAATATTATACTAGGTCAGTGCATCTGAACAATTCCTTTCATTTAAAAAAATATTTCAGTTTTGCTACACAGAGGTCTTCAAGTGTGTTTTGTTTCTAAATAGTTAAATGCAGGAAAGCTGGGACACATCTGAAACTCACATGACTTCTTCCAGGTACCTTAAAACACTGGAGTACAATGAGCAGCTTCTGGTCTGTGCCACTTAGATCTTGCTGTACTAGAATAAAAGATCTCTGTATATCCACACCTTGCTCTTGTTTGAAGAGTAGTGTCTGGAGCTAACCACAGCTCTGTCTTATGATTAATGAAAAAATGCTTTTGCCACAGAAATCACAGTGGATACCTCCACTGTAGACTTTTAATACTATTAATAACCAATTAGCAGTGAGCACTTTGCACATTTAAATAAGACTCCTGCAGAGACCCTTTTCCATTTTATCTAAATGCTAAAAACCCCAGCTATTTACGTAAAGATTAGAAGATCAGCTTTGGATAAGAAACAGAAATTCCTATCCAGAAATACATATGTAGCGTGTCCATTGAAGGCTTTACAAATGCGCTAAGTGCACTGAGTTAATTGGTAATTAACTCGGGGTAAAGTCTACAGATAGTCTAAACATATTGATTGCCAACTCTTCCCATTCCTGGAACAGAATCACTGTGCAATGCTGAGCTGAATTAAAATAACAGAGCACTACAGAATAGAATTTCTATTGCAGACTGAAGAAAATTTTATGGTGTGGCTTGCTGCTGGAATAGAGCAATAGTCATCAACCACTGTTTGAATGAATGCAGCACCAGAAAGATCTATAGGGAGCATGTGAAATTAAAGAAGAGAGGGTCACCATAAAACTGATTTTATTATAATTATAAATGGTCGTTGCTAAAATAGAACCTCCACATCCGTTAAAGGGCTGATTTTCAGAAAGAAGAAGAAACAAATGCACTCCGTGCATTAGAGGTCCAAGTCGCGGAGGGAGGAACTGCAGAGGGAACAATGCATGTTCTGGGAAACCACAAATGCCACAGGATGCATAAAGGGATGCTCTAAAAGGTTGTACTGGTCCTGTGAGTTGTTCTGCAATAGTGGGTATCTGACATTTTCCTTGTAAATGGGCTAGGAATTACCTGTGGCACAGCTCAATAAGAAGACTGATGAAGATAATAGTTTATTTCCTTTGTTTTACCTGAAGGTGATTGTATCCTTCATTGCATTCACACTGAATCATATACAAGCCTAATGCAATTCAGCCACAAAAGGTGAGAATCGTCCCACTTAATTTTATATGTCCACAAAGCATAAGTCTACCTCTGAACTGGTTGTCTGGCCTCCTTTATGACCGTGGAGACAGCAGAAAGTCTGGAGATGCTTCTGGAGGATGATTCATCTGCTCTATTTCAGACATCTCTCTGAGAAGGAGATGAATTATGCACTGGGAACACCTATTTCTCCTTGACAATAAAGAGATAGACAATTATAGTATAGACATCTTCATCTGAGTTAGTTCTCTAAGATGAAGCAAATCCCAGGTGAGGTGACACAAATTAACACCTTGTGCACCCTTGCCATGGCATGCTTCCAAAAGCTTCTCCCTCTGCAGCTCTAACACATATCCTAGCTGCATAGTCAGCTAGGACTCCCTTTCCTCTAGCACCAGTGCAGTTTCCTCACTCTCTACTCCAGGTGTGAAAAGTAAAAATCCACAGGCACTCATGACCATGAGACTGCTGATCTGAGGAGGTCCTGCCTACTCCTGAGGTTCCCAGGACTTCATCCATCCTGCAATGAAAGAGTTAGGGGCTTCCTGCCTCTCTTCAGGGAATGGTTAAACCCCTGGTGGTACCACATGGTGTTTTTTGTATTGCCACGATGTTAAGAGCTATCTGCTGGCCCAAAGGACCCCATCCTGAGTAAATGATGCCATTCTCAAACAGCATTTTGATTGAGCAGGCTTTTGGAAAGATCTGTGGGCAGCAGCAAATAAAATAACACGCAAAATAGAACTCAGCTGCCTGGCTTTTTGAAATACCCTGCTAAGACATCTGAAATATTGTCTCCTGCACAGCCCAGCTCCTCTGAGAGATCCAAAAAGGAGTTCATTTTCATACTCACTGTGTACTTTCGCTGCTTGAGATATTTCTTTCTGCTTCTCATTAATGCTCTTTTCAATCCCACTGGGAGATAGCTAGGTAAAGTGACCAAGAAAAGCTTTCTTGATGCTCTTCCCAACTTCATGAAATATTAATACTTATTGTATTTGAGCCTTTTGTTTATTTAATATTTGCCCAGGGACAGTATAAGCTGTCCATATTGCTTTCCATCAGAATCACCATTGCAGGTAAAGGTAACTTTATAACCTAATACTATCCTTATTAATATTTTCAATACAACAAGAAGACAAATTCAGATATCCCAGTCTTGCCATATATTGTTCTTGTTTATATTTGCATCAAAGATGAAAGGAATGAATGTACAATACAGATTTTTCTTTTTGCAGCTACTGGAAACCATATTTTTTTCAGGAAAAGGGCCTAAAGTCATGTTTCTCCAATGAAATGGCTGAAATATCTTTCTGACTACATGATCCTTCTTCCATGTGAAAGAGCAAGTAGGAGAACACTGCACATTTTCCTGGCTCCTCATGTATCCTCACTGTGTGTGTTACGAGAAACAATGTGATGCTCTGGGAATGAGCTTGGCATTGAGTTTTATGAATAACCCACATCAGAAACACCAGGGTATCAGCTCCAACTCTGATTTCCATTTCCTGATGAGAATAGAAGATGCTAACGAAGTTAGACTCCCTTGGAAATGTTGCTGACCTCCTGGAAGAACTGATGCCTGCACATTTTTCTGCCTCACTGATAATAACAATGAGTGTCTTCCAAGTACAGGTTCAATTGATATATTCCAGCCAGGAATATATCACTTCTGAGTCCAGGAGGAGCAGGACTCTGAGTGGAAGGAGCCTTGGGAAAATGAAAGGCCAAAGATGAAGTGGTGTTGTGGATGCATATCCCTCCATCAAATGTCTCTCATAGTTGAGGATAGAGACAGAGATCTATGAGAGTAATTAGAGTAATAGGTAGCAATTAAGTAGCTTGATTTTTTCACAAATCCTGGACAATCTTTGGAGTCCTTGGAAATAATACTTTTGGTTCTGTCAGTACTGAAAAGCCAGTTCAGCTTATCTGAAAGCCAGCATTACAGTCAGGTACCTACTCTTAGTGGGTATACAGTTGCTTACTGCTTCCTTTTATCCCAATACACAGCACTGTCCAATATACAGGCTGTCCTAATAGAAGTTTTTGGAATTTTGAATTGATGCAATAGTTGGGATTTCCAGCTCTGGACAATTCTTCGTCCAGTTGTGCTTCTGGGCAACAACTTTATTTCTATATACATAACTTTGAATCCTATCGGGCTTTGGATGCTGTACTATTGATGACATCATTAGTAATACCAGCAATAATAATAAAATAATACTATCTGAGCTAAGAATGGCACTGAGAGTGAGGATTTTTATTATTTTTATGATGTAAATTTGTGCATAGTCCTCAGCTGTTTTGCCCAAATAGATGCTGAGCTTGAATATGATGGCCAGTAAACTTGCATTTTCTCCAGCTGCCTTGGCAAAAATATTACCTGTGGGAGCCAGTGGAACATTTATTACACATTACTCCTACTGTGCCCACAGTGATATTTCTCCAAATGTGGCTGTGCAGAGATTAAAGACATACTTATTAGTTTAGTTTGGCGTGATATTATTATAAACTAGATTACCTTGTGCTACAGGAAGTATGATGGAGTCTGGTAAGTGTTTAATTCTTGTAAAAGTGCTGTGTAGTGTCTATATGCCTTTTCATTGCTGTCTCAGACCAGGACTGTCTTTCTCATCTCTGCCTCTGTAGTGTATTTTGAACTGTCTGGGACTTGCAGGCTTAGCTTCTCTGTCAAGAGAAGCAACAGTGGTCTTCAATGCATGAACTCCCTAGAATAGTAGTTCTTAAAAATTCCTCTTATAAAGGAGGAGTGTTTTCAGGGTTGTATGTTGTATGTTGTTGTATGTTTTTAAGGATTGTTTTGCATTCTTCAGATAGATAAGGAATTAAAAAATAAATGCTATGATTGTGTGAAGTCTGTGGGAAGTGACATGCACTGTACAGACGGATGTAATTACGAGGGAGAAAGTAAAAATCTTCTCAAGAGCCCCAGAATTAGGAGTCTGTGAAGGGGGTAGCAGTTTCAACATCCTAGCAGTAGTAATTGGCTAGAAAAAGCGTTAATGGAGAGAAAAGTCAAATAATTCAGTACTATTCTTTGCTGCTTCCACAGTCAAAAGATCTGGCCAACCACAGAGCTGGCTAGAAAAGCAAAAGAAGTTACTAATAGCATAAATTATACAGTGAGAGGAGCAAATGCATTCCATCCAAAGTGTCAGTCAGATGACACTGCTTTGTAAAAAGCAGTTGAGGATAATAAGGGAATTGTAGGAAAATGAAACAAATTCCTTGCCACGAAGATGGTCAAAGGGCTGGAGCAACTGCCCTATGAAGACAGGCTGAAGGAGTTGGGGTTGTTCAGCCTGGAGAAGGCTCAGGGGGGACCTTATAGTAACTTATCAGTACCTGAGGGGGTCCTACAGAAAGGCAGGGGAAGGACTTTTTAATATGATATCAGATGGAGGACTAGAAACAATGGATGTAAATTGGAAGGGGGTAGATTTAGACTCGACATAAGAAAGAAATTCTATACAGTGAGGGTTGTGAAGCACTGGAACAGGTTGTCCAAAGAGATTGTGGACGCCCCCTCTCTGGAGGTGTTCAAGACCAGGCTGGACAAGGCACCGGGCAGCCTGATCTAGTGAGAGGTGTCCCTGCCTATGGCAGGGGGGTTGGAACTCGATGATCTTTAAGGTCCCTTCCAACCCAAGCTACTCTATGACTCTATCTTCATTGAGATGGTCAAGGGGGAAACACCAGCTCTAAAATATCTCTTTTTTTGTTGGTAACAAAGATGCAAAACAATATAAAAATGTAATTAACCACTAGGTCCAGATGGTATTCTTCCAGGAGCTTTGAAAAAATTTAAGAGTGTTTCATCTGTCAGCAAAAGTACCTGAACCATCATTAAAGCCAGTTACCATAAAGGAGGACTGGAATATTGCCATAGTTCTCTTATTAAAAAGAAAAAAGCACTTTACCTCATTACTAGTTAAATTAGTAAGGAAAATTATCTGGGACATGTACGAGGCTTAAATGATCACCACAGGCAAAATCTGTCTACTTCCAAATTACTTGGGGGAATTGATGATGGGGTAGACAAGGGTGAGAAAGCACACACAAACTTCTGAGTAGCCACTGATAAAATGCTGTACTGGCAGGTGAGAGGCCAAGTCTGTTGTGATATAGAAACTAATTACAGCAAAGTAAATAAGCAAAGCAGGAACATCCTCAGATCTACAACTGGAGGGCATCAGACCTGGTCAGCTCTGAGCTGATTTAGTAGCCTGAAAATGCTGAAAATCAGCTGAAAATGCTGAAAGCTACACAATTAGCCTGTCTGCCATGTTCCTGACAAAGTAAAGGTGCCTACATGGCTTTGAGGGATTTAAATAATTTTTATTCTCCACCTGGAAATTTTCTTCTGAAAAGAGAAAATTGGAGGGCCTCTGAACACTTGTTTGCATTTTAGACTACAGTTCAGATTTTTTAATCAGAAATACTTATGCAGCCTTGGGTCTCTTGCACAGCAGGGGATGTCGTCTGCCAAAATTTGCCTCCTCCTCTCCCCTTGCTTTAGGCTTCCTGCAAAGCTTTTGATACAGTGTGCATGGAGGAAATAATAGACTCCTCTTGAATGTTGCCACTCAGGTATACTGCACTTTCTCAGATGTGTTTCCAGTTTCCTGGGAGCTCACCTGCAAGTGATAGACCGGTGTCTCCTCTTCCCATTGGAGTGAATCCTGAGATCCAGTCTATTTTTGACTGAGAATTTGGCTGTACTTGCAAAACACCAGTTGTTTTTTTTTCCTGTAAACAGAGAAAGCTTGGTACCTGCTTACATTTCTGCAGAGAACCTGCTGAGAGAAAAACCATAAGTGACAGAGAAGCAGCTTCATTATGTACCAGCCAGAAATATTCACTGAATTCTTTCCCAGAGGCTATTGTGGCAATTATCTATTTACTTATTTATTCATTTACAGTCCTTGTCCCACAGCTTTTCAATCCTTCAACTGTACCATGAGGTTTAGCATAAAAGAGTTGCCTCACCATCACTGCTTTGGTGGGAAATGGGCAGTGTGGTGTTCTTGAATAACTCCTTGGGTACTCTCCATTTTCTGAAGAACTTCTCCATCATCAGTGAAATACGTGAAGAGAAGTGGCAAAGGGTCTCACTTCCAGTTCTTCTCTGATAGATATTAGTAGTGCTCTGCATTTGGATTAATTGTCTGTGTTCAAAGGCACAGGGGAGATAACAGATGGCAGAGAGATGGAGGGCTCTAGCAGAGCCTGGACAAGCTATCTCAGCTTGTTCTATGGCATGTGGCCCCCAGATGGCTTGGTCCTTCATGAGGTCTTCTTGCCCTATGCCTCCTGTCTTACACAGAGCTATCTCCCTGTCCATACATGCCAAGGAGAAGGCATATAGGCTAAAAGTATGAAGGGGAGGGAATCAGAAGCTGTGAGAGGTGCTGTGCCGGCACAGGGGCTGTCCTCTGACGAAGTCCCCAGGCTCCCACTGATTTCTGTTGCTGCATTCCTTTGCCCAAGTAACCACAACAGAATCACACAGAATCACAGAATGACCAAGGTTGGAAGGGACCTCAAGGATCATGTAGCTCCAACCCCCCTGCCTAGCAGGGCCACCACAACCACAACGACCACATCCAGCACACCTCTTGCACCCATCTCCAACAAGATGCCAGAGCCCCTTTTGCTTGACCTGGAGGTTGTTGCTTACTCAGGGTTTGCCAACACTATTTTTTTCCAGGGTATGAAACCAGGGTCACTCTCCACACTGCATAGAATTTGTCCAGCAGGTGAAACAGCTCATGGGTTTTGTCAAAATGTCTTGGTTACAGTCTGCCCTTTAAGGGTGCAGAACTGTAAACAGGCCAGGATTCTTTGCCTGGTGATTGTATATGTTTCTTCAACAAGCTTTGAAAATTACTGCCTAGAAAACATGTTTATGGTTGTTTGATTGTTCCAAAAATTTTGCTGTCAGGCCTCTGTATGTATTTGAGACCAGCTATTTGTCCATGTCCTAATTACACGTTCTAATTATAAGTAATTCCAGGCGCAGGCATAATCTGTTTTTCTGTCATAGATGTTCCAACAAGATTCAGACATATTGTCAACATGCTTTAACAGTTTAATTGGAGAGCTGGAAAGCAAAGAGTTGAGAGATTTATTCTCAGTCCTGGCACGTCCCTTGCATTCTACTCACCTGGCTGGCTGTAGCTCTACAAAAATGGGGGTCCAAACCAACCACACTAGTCCTATACTCTGTTCCATTTATCCTGAAGGTGTTGAGACAGAGATAGTGATTGCTGTGAAAGGAATGTCAGTAATATCCATTAGTTGTTGCTTGTGATGGTTACTATAGAATCATAGAATAGTTTGGGTTGGCAGGGACCTTAAAGATCATAGTATTCCAACCTCCCTGCCATAGGCAGGGACACCTCCCACTAGATGAGGCTGCTCAGTGCCATGTCCAGCCTGGTCTTGAACACCTCCAGAGAGGGGGCATCCACAACCTCTCTGGGCAACCTGTTCCAGTGCTTCACCACCCTCACTGTAAAGAATTTCCTTCTTATGTCAAGTCTAAATATACCCCCTTCCAATTTACATCCATTGTTTCTAGTCCTCCCATCCGATATCATATTGAAAAAAGACATCCGATATCATATTAAAAAGTCCAAAGACTTTTTCAGCTTCCCATAGAAGTGTAGGCAGAATGATGGAATGGTTACTGAAATATTCCATACTGTAGATGTCATGCTCATAATATCAGTGGGGGTTAGCTTGGGGGCTGGAATGAACAATCACTCCTTGGGATGGAGTCAGTTCACTAGGTGGTGAGTGTGGTCCATGTCATTATTACTACTTTTATTATTGTTATTTTTCTTTTTCTGTTATTGTTTCTATTAAACTGACTCTATCTCAGCCTGTGGGTTTTTTCCTTCTTTTCCACTTTCTCCTCTCCCCCCTTCCTCTTACCCTTACAGAGAGGAGGAAAGGAGGTGGGATGGATGAGTGGATGATGGTCATCCTAGTTGCTGGCTCAGGGTAAACCCCAAAGTTCATGGACATTTTTCCAAACAAGAAAGAGGCAGTTCTAAGGAGAGGAACAGTTCTTAAATAATCCTCACTCTGTTGATGTGCATTTCACTAATGTAAAAATGGCACATCAGGATATTTATTCCAAGCAAGAAATGGGGGAAAAGCCTTCTCTGGTTTTGTCAGTGTCAATCCACAGGGGATCTGCCCGTGCTCCTGCACTCAGTATTGCTGATGACTGTCGCACAGCACAGCAATCCCAACAGGATCTGCCTTCTTTCTGAGTTCAAATTTTAAAGCTCATTTTCCAAAATATGTTTAAGCCATGCTACAGCTGGCACCTTGCATTAACAGTAGGATTCAGGGGTTTTTGTGTTTCATTTTGGAGGGCTTATTTTTGCTTCCTTACTGCTTGGTCATAAGTCATTGTAGCAAGCCTGTCACTACCAATATCATGGATGGCACAAGAAAAGAAAGTGCTTATGTTGTGTTTGTTTATCAGCTCCAAAAAATCCTTGTTAATGTTGATGAGATCCCAGTTTCAGTGGTACTTAGGAGCTCTTTCACCAGCGTGCCCTACAAAAGGCTCTTAGAGGTATGAATTATGCAGAGCGCTATGATCGTGCAGCTGAAATAAAAGGCAACAATTTCTGAAAACAAGCTGCACAAAACTGCACTGTGCCAGTTTCACAATAGTATAGTGAGCCTAGGTGGTAATTAATTCATATTTAACGCCTGGCTTTCCAAATCTCAATGAGATGCTTCACACTGAAGTGATGGACACAAGTTCACTGCACGGCACTCTCCTGCCATCCAAAAAGACACGGGGCACACCACAGGGTGAACTCCTCCATTAAAGTTCTGGTTTTCATGGTCTGTGCTACTTTTTCTTTCTGTCTTGATAAGATCAGTATGGGTGTTTGCTGCAGGAGACAGGGCAACACAGCTGTATGGAGGTGATGCACTGAATCCAAATGGGAAGGGAGAGATGGGGAGTATATATATAATGCATTATGTACACAGAAAGTAATCAAGTACGTAGCCTTTGTGGGCAAAGAGACAATTCCAGCTCTTACCGGGCAGACATTAAGTGCTGAACACCTGCCTATTGCATCTATAAATAAAATCTCTGCGGTTTCTTCCCTTCAGCCTGAGCAGCCTGAGCATGTGTTTTCTGGAGCAGCTGTCTTCTCAGGGAAAAAGAGCAGGGAGTCACCCTGCGGTGGTAACTGTTTAATTTACATTGGTAACGACAGCCCTCACACAGGCTGTCCTCCTCCTTTCCAGCTCTCAGCGTGTTGGCGAGGGAATTCAGCTGCTAAAGCTGGAGGGAGGAGATTCCTCCTTTGCTTTGCCCGAAGCCCCGCTGCGCTGAGGAAAGGGTGCTGGGGCTGGCTGCAGCCTGCTCTTCCTCTCTGCCTGATGCTGCTTCACAGGGGAAGATGTGTTTGCTGGGTTTCTGGGCCCAAGGAGCCCCCCAGTAGCCAGGTGGCCAGAGTCTCTAGGCAATGAGACACTGAATCATGTCCTTTCCTTTGTATAAATAGATCTTTACTATTTTACTTTAAAGCTCTGGATCTCCAAACCAGGTGTGAAGCTCTTCCTTCTTCCCCCACCTTGAAAGTGGAGTCCTGGAGAGCCATAGTAGCTATGAAGGAGAAAAATTTGTCTTTTTCATCTTTTTTTTCATCAAATACCTCTGGGAGGGCACTGCAGAAAACTGCATTTCTAAATTAGTCTTGTTTGTCTGGGACAGTGTATATGCCTATACTTATATATGTATATACCTATATCCAAGTCTGTATTGTCTCCAGGGTTTCTTCCAACAGTCAGTCAGGGAACACAAGTCCCAGTTTCCAGTCTCTTACACGGTGTCTAAGGACCAGGATCTTACTGAAGGTAGGAGAACCCCCTGATGGGGGATATCAGAGCCTCACTCGTGGCCCTCAGGAGGGTTGGTGCAGACACAGGATTTGGGATATCTTAGGAATCTCCCCATCTTCTATGGAGGGGATGGTGCTCAGCAGGAGTCTGGGGAGATTTCAAAGCTCAGAGTGAGGGGTGACCTCATACGTAATATGTAAAGACTGAGTGTCAGGAAGATGGAGCTGGCTCTTCTCAATGAGCTCCTGTGATAGGAAATGGGGCAATGGGTGCAAGCTGGAACACAGGAGGTTCCACAGAAATATAAGAAAAAAATGTGTCAGAGTGAGGGTGACAGAACAGTGGCACAGGCTACACAGAGAGGGTGAGGGGTTTCCTTCTCTGGAGACATTCAGACCCCACCTGGATGCCTTCCTGTCTGACCTGATCTAGGTGTTCCTGCTCTGACAGGGAGATTGGACTAGATGATCTCTTGAGGTCCCTTCCAATCCCCGATATTCTGTGATTCCATGTGTGTATATAGATCAGAGAAGACCAGCTGTGATTTTCAGGTCACATTCCCATACCAGAATGTCTGGAGTGAGTCACTGGAATTGGCTGTGACTATCAAAAATAAATACATTTGGCATTTCTAATTCTCCATCATTTTTACCTATTCTCCCTCTCAGTCAAATTGGATGTCATCCAACTGGATAACAAAATCAAGCTCATCCGACTCAGATGGTCAGTTATGATCCACTGAGATTATCAATAACAAGGGTAAATGAGCAAATTAAGAGAAGCTCTGAGTATTGTTGTTGACTTTTTGGACAGTAAGTTATCAATAACACTGTATCTTATGATAATTGAGATTCATGAGTGTATAATTAATAGACAGGACTGGAATTTGTGAGGAATATGAAGTTTAAAATAATGCATTTTGCCATGAGTATTAAGAATGCTCCTCTTCCTATATGCCTAAATTGGAAAATATGTGAATCGAGTTGAATTTGCCACTTAGAAACAAGAGACACAACTGCATTAATTCAAAAGTATGCTATTTATACTGCAATTTTAACTTAAATCACTATCTTAATAAATATATACCAACTGTAAAAACTCATGCCATATCATGTAAAATCAAATGTCATTGATGTTACAAGAACATGCAGGCTTACTAAGTTAAGACTGTGTTGTTCTGTCTTTGAGTGCTAAATATACAAATAAGTGCATGATAAACCTTCATCACTTTAGGAGAAGAATTAGACACAAAATGAATTCAGATACACTTTTCTGTTTTCTTCACAGGGAAAAAACTGCCTTCAATGGTATAGATCTTCATTCATTCTTTCTTCAGATTTGAGGGATATTAAACAGCCTATAGAAAAAAAAGTATGTTTTTCTACAAGAAACAGTAGTTTCATCAAAATTGAAATTTGCCACAGGAAAGAAGACTTTGATGAAATTGTGCCAATGAAAAAAGAAAATCAATGTCTGTTTCTCCTTGTGTCTGAATCAGTGTGATACATCATGGGGGGTTCCTAGGCCTCTACCCTGCAGAGAGGCCATGGGAAATGCTGTCTGGCCAGGAAACTGTGTTCACATAGGAGAACAACAGGATGAGGAGAAATAAATCCCAAAAGGTTTTTTGGGAGTTGCAGTGAACACGGAGTTTAATGCTGATTCAGATCAAAACAAAATGTTTCATTTCAGGCTAGAGAATCAAAGAGAAAAGCTTTGGTTTTGTGATGCCAAGAAATGCTGGATTTTAATACAAAGGTTTCAAAATGCCTGATATACAGTTGTGCAAAACTTCTGCTCCTTGTGTTCACACATTCTACTTTTCTGTGCTGTTTTTTGTTGGAAACAAANTCTTTGAGTGCTAAATATACAAATAAGTGCATGATAAACCTTCATCACTTTAGGAGAAGAATTAGACACAAAATGAATTCAGATACACTTTTCTGTTTTCTTCACAGGGAAAAAACTGCCTTCAATGGTATAGATCTTCATTCATTCTTTCTTCAGATTTGAGGGATATTAAACAGCCTATAGAAAAAAAATGTATGTTTTTCTACAAGAAACAGTAGTTTCATCAAAATTGAAATTTGCCACAGGAAAGAAGACTTTGATGAAATTGTGCCAATGAAAAAAGAAAATCAATGTCTGTTTCTCCTTGTGTCTGAATCAGTGTGATACATCATGGGGGGTTCCTAGGCCTCTACCCTGCAGAGAGGCCATGGGAAATGCTGTCTGGCCAGGAAACAGTGTTCACATAGGAGAACAACAGGATGAGGAGAAATAAATCCCAAAAGGTTTTTTGGGAGTTGCAGTGAACACGGAGTTTAATGCTGATTCAGATCAAAACAAAATGTTTCATTTCAGGCTAGAGAATCAAAGAGAAAAGCTTTGGTTTTGTGATGCCAAGAAATGCTGGATTTTAATACAAAGGTTTCAAAATGCCTGATATACAGTTGTGCAAAACTTCTGCTCCTTGTGTTCACACATTCTACTTTTCTGTGCTGTTTTTTGTTGGAAACAAAACGGGAGTGATCAGCATCTCATACATCATGGAAATACCATGTCTTCGGTCTAGTTCCTCCGTTATTAAATTAATTTAGTGAAAGCACTTGAAATACTTTCATTTCTTAAAGTGGAAAGTATGACAAATAGAAAAAGTTAACAGCTCATAATCTTTTCTTCCTTGAATCAGAGGCTGTTCTGTTACTCTGGGGTGCAGAACATTCACATTCCTGATGCTCTTAATGCAAATTTGCTGCTGCCTTGTGTCATAGATGAGCTATGGAGCAGTTTGAAACTTATGAGTGAATTGGAAATAGTCTTTTCTCCCCCATTTACCTGCTGATTTCTTCAGGCACAGGTTTCCAGAGCCTGCACATGAAGTTTTACACAATTCATACAAAATAACTGATTATCCTCTCAGGCAATCCATGTATAAAAGATTGATGATGCAACTGATTTTCTTGAATTCCTCTGCTTGACTGGATTGAGAGGTCTCTGACATGCTAGATCTAAAAGACTTGAAGAGATCTGCTGGTTGCTGAGCTGGGCAATTATTCTTCATGGCAAGTGTGTAGCCAAGCGCTGCAAATGGAGCGTGCCCTAGAGGTAAGGCATGTTTGCCAGCAGCTGACCCCGCTCTAGCTCCAGCAATGGTATTTTAGTCTCCTTTTCCCAGTCAAGGTGGGATATTCGCAAGGTACTAAGTTTTCAAACTGCAACACTTTGGTATCACTTTCACACATATTTCTTTCATTGGTCTGTAAGGCCAGAAGGGCTTCCATTCTCTGAACAGTAAAAAATGCTGTTTTATCCAGTGTGCCTGACATCACCTGAGAAGAAAAAACCCAAGAAAGACTTCTTGTGTTAGAAGAAAGACCAACTCTAAGACAGTAAATGTTGTACAAAATACAGATTCATCATCTGACTTAAAACAAGGTGTTGCATCTTTCTATAGATTTTGTGGGAAGTCTGTAGGAATTTCTTACACATCCTGCAGCTATTGTGGTGACAACCACTAAAATCTTTATTTCAGTGTTTCAAGAGATGACACCATTCCCCTTCTACCTTCCCAATAGTTTCAGGAGTAGACTGCTGTCTGAAGAAGCTTCTAGTTCCATCGATCCTAGCCTTTTTCAATAGGTATCTCAGATCAGCAGAGGTAATCTCAGGTTATGCCTATACCAATAACATGGCAGGGAATCAGAGTCTGGCCTTGGGATTAAGAGGCACAAAATGCATTGCATCCATAGATTTAAGGCAAATTCCTGACAGAACAGACCAGTTGCTTTTGTATTGCACAGTCTCTGGCCTTCAGGAGAGCCTGTAGCCTTAAACTACTGCTGTTACTCCATACACTCATTTCAAAATGCCTGAGATCTGACCTTCTCTGCGAGGTTTGTCCTGCAGGTCAGCCAAACAGTGACTTCATGGCACAAAATGTGACTGTTTGTGTCCAACATCACACACAGCGCGTGAAGGCACATGGTTGCCCCTGTATTTGCCCACCTTGTTGAAAGCCTCCATCAAAAAAAGCTGATGTAGTTCTGTTCATGCTCTTTTGGGACCAGACCTTGGCACATGTACCCTAGTACCTATCCTAGGCATAATGGTAGCAGCTGATGGAAAGATCCACACAAGTCGGGAACAATTCAATGCTTAAGCTCCAGTCCTCTTTTGTGATCAGTAAAGGTGTGTAGTGTGTTTCAGACACTCCTAACCATCTTCAGATAGAACTATTTTTCAGATAGAATTATCTTTTTCAATGCTGGAGCTGCATATGAGCAAATATCAGCCTGGACCCCATATGCACAGCTGGAAAAGCCATTACTTTTGAGCCTCTGCCTTAAGAGATAGCTTTGAAATATTTTTTGTGATAACAATGTAAGATTAATGTTGTTTGCTTCTTACACTGAATAAAAGGGTCGAGATTTTTGTTGGGTTTTCTTCATTTATTTATTGATTTTGGGGGGAGTGTGAAGGTGTGGGACTGTCTGCCCAAGCCCTCTATTGAACAAAAGCTTCTGTAGGCTCCCTTGAAATCCTCATTGCATTCATTGTGGAAAATTAGATTATTCTCATATCAGTGAGTTTCAGCTGCAGATTTCTATTAAGTTCATTAATTTGCCTTGAAGTTGGATGGAATCAGGAATATATTTCTCCCTTTGATTGAGTAGTTAGGATTGATACTTCTTTGCTTCCATGCTACTCCTTTTAAAAATCTTTCAGCTGTGTTTTTGAAAATAAAGTGAGGGAATTTATCATATTTAGACATCAGCAAGCTCCACATGGCAGAGACAGCTACTCTGGAATCCTAACGGGCTCTCAAGAATTATCCTCTGTGATTATCTCCACGTCTGAAGGACCATATGTCACAGGCACTGCAAATGGCATCTGGTTATATCACAAAAAGAGGTTTTTTCTATCTATTTTGCAAGTAGCTCAACCCGAACTGGTGAAAAAATTCCCAAATATATTGAAAGGAGCTGGATTCCTTTGAAGTGTGTTATTGAAACTGATGTATTCTGTGAGCCGGATGCCTGTTTTCCCTATGGACAATCTAACCCTCTTATTATTTCATGTTGTTTCAGAGAGGACACGTGAGATATCAAATGAGGAGCTAAACCAGTAAACCAGAAAAATAATTATGAATGACCTTTTTCTCTTCTAGCTACAAATGTTATCCAGAAAGAGTACAATCCTTTCAACTCCAAGATAGACTAGAGTACTGCTAATCTATGAGGACAGAAATGAATGCCACCTTGGCAAACAATACCATGATTACTCAGACAATTACTATATTGATCTGAAATTTCAAAGGTCAAGTGAATGGCCTGACTTTGGGCGATAAGGGATGGAGATGCTTTTTGAAAGCTCCTTCTGGACTCAGTTCATGAGACTCTGTGGACTTTCCTGAGAAGCCTTGTGACATGGGTGTTCCCTGCCGGGTCTGTGCTCTGATTTATGACCATGCCTACCTGTATTACCAGGTGAAAACTCCAGTGATCTACCCACTAATCTCATGTGACTCAAAAAGCCCCTCAAACCCTCATTAAGAATCACCTTATTTTACATCCTCACTGATTATAGCAGCACATGCAGCAGTTCCTCCTCTACTCTACCCTTGTGAGACTCCCCCCTGCAGTACTGCATCCAGCTGTGGAGCTCACAGCACAAGAAGGAGATAGACTTGTTGGAGCAGGTCCAGAGGATAATCAGGGACCTGGAGCACCTCTTCAATGAGGACAAGCTGTGAGTAGGGTCTGTTTAGCCTGTAGAAGGGAAGGCTTTGGAGTGACCTCATAGTGGCCTACCAGTACCTGAAGAGGGTTTACAGGAAAGCTGTGGAGGGACTGTTAGCCAAAGCATGTAGCAATAGAATGAGAGGCAGTGGTTTTAAACTAGAACAAGGCAAGTTTAGATTAGACTCAAGGAAGAAGTTCTTCCTTATGAGGGTGGTGAGGTACTGGTACAAGTTCCTCAGAGAGGTGGTAGAATCTTCATCCCTGGAGACATTCAGGGGAGTCATTGCATCAGATTCATGACCTTGGAAGGTCCTTTCCAACTCTATGATTCTATGTCAGTAGGAACCAAGATTTTGACCTACAAAGAAGTATACTCTGTCTCCTAAGTGAAAGTGATCGGAAGAGTGAGTTTGACTCCCCTTTCATGCTCAGGTACCTTAATAGGAACTCAGTGAAGAATTAGGGTGAGGATGGCAACCTCCTACTTATATATTTAAAGGTGTAGAGGATGCAGTGTTGTAAACCTGTCTAAGACAAACTGTACTTCATTAAAAGATGTCAGAGGGGCACTGGAAAGAAAACTGTCACTGAGTTAGATTTGTGCCCCTGATGTGAAATTGATGCTAACAGCCAAATCCTATTTGGCCACACTTCATTTTTTTTGTTGTGCAGGTAAAACTGAAGATTTGGAGACCTCCAGCAGGAAACATGAGTTTCCACAATGGCATGGAGAGGTTCTGTTATGTCCTTTCTGACTGTAGTGGTTACTGTGTGTGAGGTCACCTATGGTACAAGCCACAGTGCAATTTGGTATCTTACTGCTGAGAAGGTAGTGACAAGGCCAGAAGGAAAAGTAGGAAGACTCATCCCAGGGTTTGGGAGCCACATTTCAGCTCCAGTCCTCATGCAGTGTCTTGTGAAAGTTATGTTGCAGCAGAACTAATCTCTAATTATCTTCCTCACTATTCCCTCCCTTGCTTCCCTGACTTGGCCTCAGAAGTGCCCTGTCCCCAGCTTGGCTTTACTAGCTGCCTCTGGGTGGGGTGGAAAGGGATGGTGGGAGAGGTTCCAGCTCCAGAGTGCCCCACTACTGCCCGCTCCATCCTCACTGTCCCCTGACAGCTGGTATCTAGGTGGAACTGAAACCAGATGAAATTAGATTGAATCACAGTGAATGAAAACCTATACAAACTGGGTAAATCCAAAGGCTGAACTCCAGCTCTTAAGATCCATAGTATTTTTGAAAGGCAACAGCTACAGGGTTTTTAAATAAACTCAGGAGTCCCAGTAGAGAGATTTTGAAATGAGGAAGATTATTGCAGGATTTAAAATGATGTATTCATGGAGATTTATGTATTTCCACAGCTCTTTCCTACTAGCAATATATACAAGCATGTGTATATATGTACATATTTCAGGGTGAAAACGTTTATGTTGCTTATTACTGTGAATATCTCACTGGTCTTTTGTCTCTCATTGTATCTCCCAGGATCCTCTACTTAACACTAATCTTTATTTTAATTAATATTAATCTGCATGATGCTTCTTAAATTTAACATTAGGCTTCTATGACTCACTGCTACCATGATGTGATCTACAGTTGCATAAACAGCCAGTGTAATATATAGTCTGTCATCTCCAACATATTTTGATGCATTTTTCTGTGTTTTGCTATTTTGGGGATTATGTCTGGTTTTATAGACAAATGGCCTAATTCTCAGTGCTTTGTCATTTATTTGTGTTTCACGCCAACTTTTTCCACAGATACAAATTAAAGAAAGGAAAAAATATACCTCAGAACCTCAGTGTCTCATAATAAAAAGCTGAATCCAGCCCTCATAATTCTCATTTCAATCAGTCGCAGAGGGAAAGGTTCAGACCATTAATTTAAAAATATGTGTCTTTTTCTCCCTCCTGGTGATCTCCAAGTGATTTTTTTTATTGTCATACAAAAAATTCTGCTATGTATATATTTACTCCAGTATACATAGATTTTACTTTTTTTGCAAAAGTGGTTGAAATCTATTGGTTTTTACCAAAAACTGGTTAAGCCCACCACATATCCACCCTCTGAAGGGAACTTGGAAACTTCTAGCCTTGTGCTATGATCATCTTTTAGTATAAGAAGCTTAGAGTCCATCCAAAAGTTATCTTAAAGGGACCAGAAAAGAAGATTAAACAGCTTTCAAGCTTCATGAAAGTACCTCACTTGGTGGGCCCAGACTCAGACTGAGGGAGAAGCATGCAATAAATTATGTGGGTAAGTTTTGAGTTGAAACATAAACTAGAGCTATATGGAACATGAGGAGTACTGTGTGCTAACAAGAGTTTTTATTTGAGGGCTTAAACAGTTTTAGTCATATCCAAAAATTGGGGTTATTTTTCCTTTTCCCTTACGAGTAATTGATTATGGATCTATGTGCACAAGTACATAGAGTATTTATTCAAGTTTGAGCAAGAATTTTGATGTTATGATGTACTGGTAGAAAGGGTGACCCTTAGACTTAATTTGCATCTAAGAATCAGGTGGTAGCTCTGTTTGGTACTCTTCATATGAAAACTTGTCTCTCCCACACATTCCTCTTCACCACTATGTTGCCAAGTTCCAGTACCCAACCCTGCTATGAGAAAACATCAACTGTGTGTGTGCTGAGCTCCTGCCACTAGGCTTCCTCAGTCCTCAATATCCCTCAACCAACTGCTATAGGGATCTGGTTTGCCCTCTCTCACTTCTGGGGGCCAAAAAACGGTATCCTGAATCTCATCTGGGATAAAGGGTAGGATGTAAAGAAGAACGACAGCCACTGGCTATCAATTTCTGACATCACTGGATGGTAGTGAAAACACCAGTACACCTCAAAAAGACCATCTTCAATTTTCAAAGCTCCTTCTTGACAGAGCTGATAAAGCCCAAGTTTGCAATTAAAACTCATGTTCGTGTCACAACATTACAATGAAAGACTTTGTAGCCCATGAGTCCTTCTAGAAAGTCTGTGGGGAGAGGAAAATTTCCTAGATCAATAGTGTATGGGTAACACAGCTGATGAATTCAATACATCTGGTACTTACACACTCACAAACATGTTCTCACTTATTTTCTCAAGTGCACACATAAATAGCTTCTGTTCTGGCATATGTACACAGGAGCTAATTTTTGCTAACTTCAGAAAATTTATCCATGTTGTTGATGTAAATCTTGACAAATTAGACAGGATTCCTTTGGGAAAAATAAAATTTCCAGTTCAAATGTAGAATTAAAGGCCTTTCAAATGTTGCATGGCTCCTCTTCCCATTCTTCCAGTAATGGGACAACAATTCCTCTGCATTCTTCCAGTAATGGGACAACAAGCTCAACTAGATGAGGGCTTAAGGGTATCCCAGCTGATGAAGATGATCTGAAGGTATTAAGATAACAGATCCTGCACCATTCAGCCAAAAGCTTGGGTAAGTACAGGCTTCAAAGATGTGTTCAAGATTGTGGCTTTCTTGGGACCAAACTGTACAAGCCTTAGAGCTTCTGCTGGCATTTGCAGCAACAACAAGGAGATTATCAATACCCTGCTCTGTGGGATCATCCCTGTTCACTTTGTCAGAGGTCAAACTATGATACCACACATTGAGGAACTCAACACTAAAGTCAGAGAGTGTGAATGGAAGCCTTCTATATCATTCTGTGTATCAACAGTCAGTGTCCCTCATCCTACTCTGACACTTAAAGCTTTCTTGGGAAAGAAAAATCCAGTTTTTCTTGTGTGGAGCTGAGCCATTTAAGTTCAGTCCTTTCTGTTATTAGCTCAGATCATCTCTGCCAAGAGTTTCCATTTCTTCTTATTATGTTTTTATTTCAGAAAGTTTTATCACAGACAGAGTTGTAAGCATAATCAGTGCTAAGGCAAAATAGGAAATAATACATTCCAGGACAGTATGAAATTTGTCCTAGTCCACAACACATCAATAAACCTCAAAAAAACCATCTTCCATTTTCAAAGCTCCTTCTTGATAGAGCTGATAAAGACAAAGTCTGCAATTAAAACTCATGTCCATATCGCAACATGACAGTGAGAGACTCTGCAACTCATGACTCCTTCTAGAAAATCTGTGTGGAGAGGAGATTAAGTCCAAAAAGGACAGTAAATATATATTAAATATAAGGAGCAGGAGAGTTCTGATGATTTTGTATTTAGGAAAAGAGGAGACAAAAATGCTTTCCTTTTACATTAAATGATAGATAACACTAGGAAGAGTGATTTAGTCTTATCTGCCTTTTTTTTTCTTTTTAGCTGACTATGCATCATCTCTGGAGAAGACTGATGAAAACTTTCACCTAAGATTCTGTATTATCAATAAAACCATTCAGAAACAATTGTTTCAGAATAAGCTCCCTGTTTTCTAGTAAGAATTCCATTTAAATAAAGATAAAAATACAGCTTTTCCAGAAGTATCGTGGGAAGGGCAAGCCAGTGAAAGAGCCATTCAAGACTCCACAATGTGGCATGACTGGGAAATCCAGATGTTTAATTAAAAAGAAAAAAAAAATCTATAATTGAAATATTAATAGCAGATGTTTCCATTTGCACTAAAGAGACCTGCTTTTAATGGCTCAGTAGGAAATGCCTGTTCCTTTTTTTAACTCACCAACTGCCTGGCATTTATAGCATGAATAAATTGAGGCTATGCATCTTGGCATAGGAATATGACATCACTTTAAAGAGGTTCATTTGTGAGTCAATCCTCTTGTTTAGCAATACTTCCAAGTTCCCTGGTAAAATCATGACTAACATCAAGTTATGGCATTAGTCATTGAAAATCTCTTGCTTAGTTATGATAGGTTGCTTAATTTCTAATGTTTAAGTTTCTATTCTGGTTTTATTCAAACCTTTCTCTCTTAAACTTCTCACTAAATGATTATGAGTGAAACAGACATCTCTGCAATGGACTCCTTTACTTTTCTGCCACAGTACATCTAGATTAACTCAGAATCAGGAGAAATTGTTATGTCTTTTTGAAGGAAAGGAGACTTAAAATGCAGGTAGTGTCTGTAGTGTGTGATATGTTGCTGTATGACCCTCTCCCAGCTGGCATAGGAATATATGCATGGATGCATGATGCTCATAATGTTTTGAATGCTGCAATTGAAATGGAATGAATTATAATTGACACACTTGGCCTACTGGAGCTAACTTGCTTACTTGCTATTTTTATTAACCAAACTTTCCCTGTTGTTTTGTTGTTGCTTTTTTTTTTTTTTCCTTCCTAAGGAGAAGATTGATGCTTCCTTGGGAAAAAAAAAAAATTATGAACCCGGCCTAGTCTTTGTGCGTTGAATTATGCACGGAGTCACCATAATTGCACGTATCACTCAATGCCTGCAGAAAAATGCAAGGCTAAGCAAGTAATGGCTGCAGGTAAATACACATTTAGTCATACAATGGTTACAGTAACTGAGTGTGCATTTTGTATGCTCAGTTGGATGAATGCTGTTATGACAGCTTCCACAGCAGACTTCGGTACAGTATTGTGTAGTGTAAGAATATTGCTTTTCTCTGGGATTGGCCAAAAGGGAGAATTTCATCTTCTATTTTGACCTAATATTTAAAGACATATTTTCTCTTGGAGAATCACAGACAACCAGAACCTTGAGAAGGCACCTTCAGTTTGTCCTGTTCCAGGCATACTTGCACACTTCATGACAAATGTTCACCAAGTTCTGTGAAATCTCTGGCAAGAGAGAGTCACAGAATCATGGACAGTGTTGAATTGAAAGGGACCTTCAAAGGCCACCTAGTCTCACCCCCCTGCAATAAGCACGGACATCCTGCACTACATCAGGCTGCTCAGAGCCTCATCAAGCCTGGCCTTGAATGTCTTCAGGGATGGGGTCTCCACCACCTCTCTGGACAGCCTGTTTCAGTGTGCCACCACCTTCACGGTGAAAAGCCTCTTCCTAATGTCTTATCTAAACCTGTCCTGCTCTAGTTTAAACCACTGCCTCTTGTCCTCTTGTTCCATGCCCTGGAAAACAGCCCCTCCCCAGCCTTCCTGCAGGCCCCCTTTAGGTACTGGTAGGCTGCTGTGAGGTCTTCCTGCAGCCATCTTTCTCCAGGTCCTCAGCCTTCTGAATTGTCATTGTAGTACCTTACAAGTCTTACTGTTCGAATAGTTTTCCCACAGTTATCCAGTCCAAATCTTTCTTGCTGTAATTGTAGCCTCTCCTAAAATTTAGGCACTATGAACAATGAAAATGGGTGAATTCACCCTCTTCTCAACAGTTGGTACGGCAGACATGGTGGGAAGCTCAGAAGTCAACAGAATAACACTTAGACTCCCAACTTTGCTAGAAAAGAGTAAGCTTTGTTTACAAATATATCTCTCTGTCAGGAGATGGTGGTCCTTTTCAAGTGTCTTTAATCTTTTAAGATTTTAAGCTGTCACCCTAGAAATGTAGCAGAGACCTTCTTTCTGTGAAGTGTGTGACTACACAACTCAAAGCCGTGTCCCAGGCTTCCTGGATGCTAGCTTATAGCCACTTTGAAAAATATTTCAAATATATTTCATGAATTTATGTCAAGGGGCATAGAGAGAGGAGGGTTCCTTCACTTCTACAGCTTCCAGGGATTTCATTTTAGCAATTCCTCTTCTGAGCACGAAATTATAGCAGCCTGATGTGATATAGTCCTGGCTATGTTTTGTATACTAATTGATGTAGGAAATGGACGGCTGTCATGCACCAGTGTCTCTCCCTTGAGGGGTGCTATGGGCATTTACTGCCTCTGAGTTTTCAATCTAAAGTCTTTTGAAAGTTGCTCATTAGAAGATATGTAACATGTAGGGAGTGCCTCAGTGGTGCTCCCTTTGTGCTGAGTATGCCAGCCATGCTGCTTATAGAATCATAGAATAGTATGAGTTGGAAGGGACCTTAAAGATCATCAAGTTCCAACCCCCCTGCCATAGGCAGGGACACCTCCCACTGTATCAGGCTGCTTAGTGCCTTGTCCAGCCTGGTCTTGAACACCTCCAGAGAGGGGGCATCCACAACCTCTCTGGGCAACCTGTTCCAGTGCTTCACCACCCTCACTGTAAAGAATTTCTTTCTTATGTCAAGTCTAAATCTACCCCCCTCCAATTTACATCCATTGTTTCTAGTCCTCCCATCTGATATCATATTAAAAAGTCCTTCCCCTGCCTTTCTGTAGGGCTCCCTCAGGTACTGATAAGTTACTCTAAGGTCCCCTCTGAGCCTTCTCTTCTCCAGGCTGAACAACCCCAACTCCTTCAGCCTGTCCTCATAGGGCAGT